>VXAD01003680.1:1018323-1272390 GCA_013399195.1 Dicrurus megarhynchus | reverse complement strand
TTTTACACCAACCTGTCCCATTGGCAAAAGATATTGCTGTTGGCTAGGGTAAGTTTCCACAAATTAACTAGGTGAGCAAAGTAGCTTGCATACTTCCTAGGGGTATTATCCACCAATGTCTCTATTGGATGAGATTTTTATTCCTTTTTCTCCAGAAGGCAAGTTAAGCCCACCTCGCCCAAAACTGACCCTCAGGTCTGAGAGCCCTGTGCTGGGATGCACTAGGACAGACCATTGACAGGAGGCACCCACGCCCATCTCTGTGCCAAAGTTTGTGAATTTCCAAGGTTTGGTTCCCACACATCAGACTCATTATAGCAGTTGAAACTCTTCACGATGAGGCTGTCAGCTGCACAGAGGAAAGGCTGCTTTACCTACCTGTGTAGCCTGCCTTAAAGGCCCTTGTGTGGTGTCTCTGTTCCCTCCATTTCCTAATATCCTGGATCTTGTAGAAACTAGGTTTATATTTCATAAGCCTGCTGATTGACACCAAAAGCGATCATGTTCAGAGATGTCCTGTTATCTTATGGCTGTAGTCTGCCCAGCACAATTTCTGGTGACATCTGGTACACTAAACTGCTGCACTAATTCAAATGTTAAATTCATAAGAAAAATTATTTGTGGTTCAACTGTGTATCACTTCCATTTCTACTGGATCCATATCTCCATCTTTACTGTTAGTGGCTACTCCTTCCTTAGTCTTGCAAATGCCAGTTTCTAGCCTGCATAATTTGTACATTCTTCTTCAAAAAATTCCTTCATCAACACAGACTATACATTTATTTCCCTGTCACACTCAAAATTGCATCTTAGTGGCAAAATTCTGCAGTTATGCCTCACAGGAGCTCATTGACCCTTATTAGACTTTACAGGGTATTGATTCAATTGATTTGGTTCAGATTTCAGCTGTGGGCATTTAAATACTTCTGTGGCAGGTTAATACATTTTGATCTTGGTGAACCTTCCCTGATTGTTTTGTTCAAAGAGAATGCACCTCTCAAACACCATGGGATACTTTTGGGATACTTTTTTTGAAATAAAATTAATCTAAAAAATATTTCCCTTTATATCAAGTTTGAATTTAAATTAACTTTCATTCCCTTTGGATTAATCCAAGCATGTTATATATTATTTGCCGCACAAAATTGTCTGGCAAAGGGAGGAGAGAGAGAATGGCAACCTATGAAATAAAGATTTCTTTTTTTTACAGAGATTTTCTCAGCGAAGCATTTTAAATCAGTAGTTATATGGAGTTATGCTGGAGTATGACTACATGTAATATCAACGATGAAATATTTCAGTGTCTTATATCAGGTCTGTTCAGGTAAAACTATTTCAAGACTACTCTACACAGTTTTTGTTCTCACAGCTCCCTCAAAGGAGTGTGCATGCAGTAGTCAACAAATCTAAGTGCTTAAATATATCAGGTTAACTCAGATTAAAATGCAAGTTCTATAGAAATGCTGCTTTCAAAGTACAAGACAGATAGAAAATATTTCACATGTGTATTAACACTACAATTCAAAGAAATTACCGATACGTTGCCTGGAAATATATCCAGCCTGAGTATTACCATACTACAGCAGCACATGATGCTGAGAAAGGAAGCTGAATGGAGACATTAAAGCAAAAGTGACCTCCATGCTTATTTGAATCATGCTCAGCAGAAGAAATTGTAACCAAAAAGTACAAATAAAAGGAAAGGCAAATGATAAATAAATACAATTTAAATGGTATTTTAGGTTTGAATAATATTTCATGCCTTATTTTTCCATTTTATACTATAATTAAATGAATCTTTGCCTAGTGGCTTCTCTCAAGTAACGACAATTCTTTGGTCCCTTGAAGTAATAAATGGTATGAAGAAAAATGGCATAGCAACATTTTTTACTTTCATGCATTAACTACTAAAATAAATGACACATAATTAAAACCAGATAAAACCAAGCTAGCTTTGTATTTTCATTGATCCTCATGCTGAAAACAATGTAGTCAGACTTGGTTCATCACAGCGATCATTTCTCAGTTTAGCCTCTTTCCCAGCGGGAGAGTCCAGCAGTTTGATGAGTATGATTAGAGATGCAGAAACCATTCCGTTTAGATCAGTGGGACATCTCAAGTTGGTGCAGAACTACGCACATACAGCAGTGTTTGCAGAAAAAGACCGTGCATCTGAAACACTGCTTTGCTCAGTAAGCACTGGGGAAGAATGCATGGGAAGGGATTGCCATGTATTTTTCTGGCCAGGAGGGCAGAGTTTTATTGTTCCCTTTCCACTGTATTATATGATGAGATCTAAAAGCCAGAAGAGACCACCATGCTCCACACCAGGTATGGAACATTACCTGTCTGTAATGATACATCATTAATACTGTAGAACCTGAGCTAGATTTTCATTTTCACTAACATGTCCTATTGAAAATATTTGGTCAGCTTTTCTTTATCCCAGAGACTGATTTCAATGACAAAAACACACCTTTTATAAAATTATCCTATCTTCTATTGAAGACTGCAGTGGTAGAAAACTTCCCTGATGCCTGGTAATGGTCTCCCAAAGTTGTATTATCCTCATTGCTGTAAAGAGGTCATTTTATCAGCTTCAAAATGTACAACTTTCAACCCCTGCATATCGTGGCTGACACTAGAGTTACACATGCTCACAGGGCTTGTGCTAACTCTTACTCACAGCTCAACAGTGGGAGTCTCCAGGGTATTCCAACAGCTTCTTTACATGGTGAAGAGTCACTGCGCAGCATGCTCCCCTGTGATCGTCTGAAGAAGGGAGGAGTAGATATCGCTAACTTTCTGCCAGTAGCATCCTCCTCTGCTGGTGCTTGAAAAGCTCGGAAAGGGAGCTGCAGTGGTTGCGGTGCTCTGAGGTAGGGCCAGTGTTTTCCTTTCAGTCTGCAAACCAACAGCGTTGTTGATTGAATGAGTAAGTGTTACCCCGTAGCACTTACTTCATAAATATTCAATAGCTGTTAATTACAAGAAAAAATGGAGCTGCTGGCTCGAGGTGGGTACTGAGACGTCACTAAAGCAGTGCTTTTTCTCATGAAGGCAGTAAAACAGAGTGTCCCTCTCTGTCAGAGGGCATGAAAAAAGCAAAGAGGTTTTCAGAGTTGTTCAAGGCAGGTTCTCTTTTTCATAAAATGCTTAATTTAACAGTGACCTAGTTTTACAACAGCTTTCAGTGTCTTGGCTTTTCT
The DNA here is from genome assembly GCA_013399195.1 of Dicrurus megarhynchus. Lineage (NCBI taxonomy): Eukaryota > Metazoa > Chordata > Aves > Passeriformes > Dicruridae > Dicrurus > Dicrurus megarhynchus. The sequence goes on along the minus strand of VXAD01003680.1, from coordinate 1,269,181 downwards.
TATCTCCTGTGTCTTAGCCTACATCATTAGAACAGCAGAGCAATAGGCTTTACAGATTTTGTTAAAGCAAACTAAATAAGGCCTTACTGGGTGGATTAATTCTCCTCTCCTATTTTGTTTCAGGCAGTCGTTATGTTACAATTTCTTTGTCGTTTTAAAGAGGTTTTAGCACATCTTTTATGGCACCTATTATAATTTTTTTTTTAAATGTCAGCTCAAAGCCCTTTGCTTACTTCATGGTACATTTTTGAGTATCAGACTGCAGAGGCACTCTTGAATTCCTCAGCCTTTTTACAGAAGGATCCTTTGTTTTGTAAATATTCAATTAACTGTATTAAATTGGTGGCTAGCTTGACTAGCAAATTTGGACATTTACAGGCAGTACAGACTCATGCCAGCTTTCAGCAGGAGCAAGTTGTGGGGTGCCATTAATTTTACTTACCTTACTTCACACACCAGAAAAAAGGTATTGTGCATCCTGTCATTGTGACCAATAAACAGCAGGTCAAGTGACACTTGCTCTCTTTTTCACTGTGTGCTACATACGGTGCTCTCAGATACTGTTTTATGGTACCCCTCTGTGATTCCCAGCTTGTCTTCATGGAAGTGTTCTTTAAAAACTCCTGAATCTCTATTGGGTATGCTATGTTCCATATGAATTCAGCAGAAAAAGGGAGCAATTAGAAAAATTATGTTTCAGCCATGCTGCACCAAAACACACCAGGTCTGCAGAAAGATGGCTCTTCCTTCCACCTCCATCTCAGAGATTCTCAGGAAATTTTATCCTTCGAGAGTCAAGTATGAGGAGCCTTGCTGTGACTGAGTCCTTCATGCATACCCTTTAAGGAAGGAAACACAGCGTAGGAGATGATGCTGCATCTGCCAGGTTTATATGAGTGTGAGTGCTTTCTCTACAGGGAGAATTTTCCTGTGGGGATCTCAGCCCACAGAGGTTTCCATTGATCCATGTTAACGTGTTTTGCAGAAATTGAACATGTCAGACTGAAAAATGCAAGTAATGTATACCGGCAGTTTCTGAGCAGTGACTTAAACAGTGTCAAGCCCAATGTATACTTCTACACCTACAAGGATCATGCAAGCTAAAAGAACAAAGACAACTTAATAGGAGCCATTCAGAGCTAGCGTGTACTGGCCTTGTTGAGCTTCACTTAACTCCTCCCTTTGTGCAAAGGGATTTCAGCTGCCTTTGCAAACATGAAATTTGTGCCAAATCTAATGCTTTTTAAGTTTTGCATTACTTACAACAAACTTCTTGGTGACTTGTTATCATCAGGGAAAAAAGCCATGGTGGTGAATTTCAGGCATGGAAGAACTTGTGTCCCGAATCTAGGAAAATCACAAAAACAAAAGTATTGAGAATTTTTTTTTTTATAAAGCTAAAGACATCAGAAGAGCATTAGTAGCAGTTCTTCCGTTCATGTTTATCAATAAAGAACACTGTGGGAAAGTATTGAAAAGAGATTTGTGTAAGAAGCTTTGCTTTGCATTGTCTTACCTGGAGTCCCAAAATGGTCAAAGAGCAATACAGCAGGGAGGGACTCCATTCCCTCAATATCCAGATTCTTGTTTAAACACAGCAGAGGCATCCTTTTCTCTTCTGCCCTGGCAATCTCACATCTGAACAAGTCAGAGCACTGGCTGAGTGAGGAAATTAGCATAGTCTCATACTTTCCTGTGTTAAAGAGAGGACTGTGGAGGGGATTTTAAGTTCTTCTGTAACATCTATCAATTGCTAAGATCTCTCCATATGTTCTTTTAGTTCCTTAGGAGATCAGTTTTTTTATATCTATCAATGTTTATTTTTTTCTGTCCTTTAGTCAAGAACAGCCTTCTGCCTGCACTCCATCCATCTGATCTGAACTTGTAAAGTTTTCCTGAACGTGGCAGAGCCTCAACTTCTGCCATGTCAGGTAGCCAAATGTTATGAAAACTCATGGCACTAAGTGGCAGAAATGTGTGAATTCCCATAGAATTCAGGTTTTCTCCAGCTGGTCTTTACCTGCTGGTCTGGAAAAGCTGCAGAAGTAGTACTTTGAATAAATCATAACATTCTTGATTTTTTCTTCTGTGATATTGCAAAAGTTTCCTTTGGACTTTTTTTTCTGTTTGAAATAGGTTTTATGATGATTAATTGCATAAACTGTGATGGGAACTGCTGCACAGTGCGAATTAAGAACCTGAAGTGTGGAGGAAGGCATGAAATATGTTTAAAAAACCCTTAGATTCAGAAAGATGCAGTATGTGCCTTTCATAGCCCTGATCATACTCTTTGTATGCTATATCCCTCTCTCACCAGTATTTTTCTGTGTCTTATTAAACGATGCATTTTTCACAGCAGAAACTATATCATCTCATGGTTTTGAAAAAGCACTTACCATATGGAAGAAACTGCAAACATCACCATGAACCATGTTTCTTTTCTGTACTTGGATGATTTATAGTACCCACCAACACAGTTCAAGTATTGAAACACGTCTCTGTGTATCTGTATCTATCCATATATGTTCACTTTATGTACACATACATTTTTAAATATAAAAATCTTTCTCTAATAGTTACAAAAAATGTGCAGGGTGTTGATGATTTATCTAAATCAGATGGTACCACTTCTCCCTCTTTGGCTAATTTATGTAGCTAAACATCAGAGTGCATGTTCTGGTTTTGGTAGGGAAATTTAACATTTGATGTGGTTTTGGTGAATATTTAGTTACTGCATTTTGTTGGGTTTATTTTCCTATTAACAGCAGTTAAACCTGTACACAGTCAAATATTTCTACATTTCTGCATAAGAAAAATCCTTAAACTCGCCTTCAAATTCAAGTGACAATTAACATTTATTTATTATATTTATAATAATTTTCAGTTATTGTTCCAGCTTGTCTGCTGCTAAGAAAGTACTGCACAGGGAAGAGATCTGACTGCGTCGGGGTTGGTTGTACAGCATTCATTAAAATGAGTGGGCAGCAAAAGGACTCAAAAAACAGGTATTAGCCTAGGAAACCTGATTTTTCTAGGCTCACAAGTAGGGACAGTGGGAAAAGACACTTGGAGATTCAAAGCTGGAGCATAACCTTAGATGCTCATAGCTATGACAAGAAGAATCTTTCTCTCTCTTTGCTAGGCACAAGAAGACCATAAGAGGGTTTGCCTCAATGGAGTGCTGTCATCCTTTCCTAGGTTTGTGAATCTCCCTTCCCTACGAAGCCAGGAACCCAGATGCCAGATTTGCAAATCTCAGCAGTGTGAAATACGAGAAGGATCCCAGAGCTCAGTTCTGGTCTCATCTTCCTCCTCTCCAGCCAGAACAACTCCACCAGCAGCCCTCTCCTTGACACGCAGTCCTTACTTCAATGCTTAGCCTGTTAAGCTGTGACAGTAAAGAGACTGATACAGCCCGATTCAATTAATACACATTTCAAACTGGTCTGCTCTGTTAAACTAGAATGTGAGAACAAAACTCTTGCACAATGCATAATTCCTAATCATGCATAGGGCTTATTTAAAAAAAAAAAAAAATTAGTTTAATTATTTTTTCCCGTAATTATCCAAGAAACTGCTTTAAATCTGCATTGCCATTAACGACTCCACAAAGCTTCAAAAGATGTAATACGCATCATGTCAGGATCTCAAAGTGCCTTATAAATTATAATGAAACAGTGAATCCTCAAATCTACTTTCAAGTAAATAACTATGGCAGGCATGGTTGAGAATCTTCCATCTTCAACTGCTTGGGCTGCAATGCTTCACTTGATGGATCAGCAAAAGGCTGGATTCTTATTTTCTTTTTTCTTTTATTTTTAATGTTTCAGCAAAACCAGTTTAACTGGCTTCAAGGAGGTTTGATGAAAAAAGGCTTTTGCCCATGTTAAATATATTTTTATAACTGAATAGGCCCATGTTTGAGACTATTGTTAAAAATGTATCAGGGAGATGGGCCTTGGTGACAACGATCTGTGAAAATCTGCCCAAATTTTGACAAGTTACAAATTCTGAAATTTTCAACTTGTTACTGCTTACATTCTTAGAGACTGAAGGATAAATTCCTCAGAAGCTGATTGCAGTGATGCACATTCAGAATAGTATAGTTAATTTTAACTAAATGTGTAAATTATTCAGTAGAAGGTGGGGGTCTGATTCTTATCAATTTATAGCCTAGGAGGGGACTGAAAATCACTGAGTCTGTCTCATTTCTCAGGGTAGGCTCAACTATACCTAAGTTTTCAAGTCCTTGCAGACATTCAGTGCTGGAGATGCCATAGACACTCTAGAAAATTTATTCTACTATTTAGTGAAATATTATCTGTACAAGGTTTCATCCTAATATTGAAGATGAATCTCATGTTAAAACAGGAACCCATTATTTCTTGTCCTCCATCATAGATGTAGAAAGCAGATTACCACTGTTCTCTTTGGAGCAGAATTTCACATTTTTTAAGTCTTTTAGCCATTTTTTCATGTCAGATTAGACACTATCACTTTTATTTCCTTACAGCTTGTTTTTTCAATGCCTCACCATTCTGACTGCCCTCCTCTGGACCACCTCTAGCTGCTTCATATTTTTGTTGTGTCCACAAGTGTACACACCGCTTTTGCTGATGCCCCACCAGTGCTGAGCAGAGCACTCTGCACCTGCAAAGACAGCCCAGGGCATCATCTTCCTGTTTTGCACTAGCCCAGCATTATTTCATTCTGTTGAATTTGTGTTCTAGGAAGCCTGCTAAGTATTTTCCCACAGAATTGCTTTGAGAAGAGTTCCTTGCTGTCCTGTGTTTCTGCAGTTTCTTGTTCCTGTCTGAATGCAGCTCTTATTCATACTGAATGCTACCCATACTTTTCAGATCATACCTGCAATTTATCAAGATCACTGTATTTTAATCATCTCCTCTGCAATACTTGCAGCCTCTTGCTGCTCGAAATTATCTGCAAATTTAATGATGATTCTTTTTGTGTCATCATCCAACTCATTAATAAATACTACCAGACCCATAGCAATCGTCTGTGGACCTTCATGGAACGCATCCTTACATTTTGACAATTAAGTATCTGTAGCTGTTTGAGCATGGTCTGCTAATGCAATTCAACACATATTTTCAGTACAAATATTTACAAGTTCGCAATTTACCTTCTGCAAAACAGTTGTTTAAAGCTCAGTCTTTCTTCTTCTTTTTTTTTTTAATCTTTTTTTCCAGGAAAATCTTTCATTAAAATATTGACACAACTTGGACTTTGAAGGAGATTGAGCAGAGGTAAAACAAAATTTCATGTTTCATTCAAATACATAATTGTGAGAAATATCCTGAGGTGCACTTCTATTAGTATTCACAGAAGATGGTCACTCTGTTAGATACTGCCTGTCTCTCACTGCCCTCCCTCCCAAAGGCCTTTTTCAGATTTAGCTCAGCAGCTGATGGCAGTAACATATGGGAAAGCATAAGTATTGAAATATGGAGAAAGAAAGTCCTTAGTACTCCATTGAGCTATCTTGCTCTGGGTAAAATCTTTGTGTTTGCAGTGACTTAGAGACCTTATGCTAAGTTTTGCTCCTTTGAATCACATGTCCAAACAAATAATACCCTTCATGACAGGTAGAACATAATTAGAAAAGGCTCACAGATCAGCTCATGTGGTTGTGAGCTATAAGTTACCCACATAAGCTAAAAAACCAGCTCTATTCACCCTGTTACAATCAGCTGGTCCTCTTCATCCTTTCAGAATATAAAAGAAAATCTCTCTCCTCCTAGATGCTCAACCATTCAGTTTTTGGAATAATTAGGAAAACCCAGAAGTATTTCTAGTGTCTCTACTTCTTGAGCAGGCTGTCTTTATTGCTTCTGCATGTCTGATACATAGACTTTCCAAACTGCATAGTTCAAGTACGGTACCACAAATAAAGTCTAGCAACAATCTTTGGAGACACAGCCTAGCTGGGAGCTCACTTGTCACCTTGAAATGACAGCCAAGCTTCTGTTCTTTATTAGATCTCATGCTTTTTTTTTGCTTTGTAAGTCTGAAAGCTCTCAATGACGATGAAATTTTACCATCCTGTCCACATCTACAAGGAGCTGTGTGTTCACCCAGTACTACCTCTGTGGATGTAGCCTCCAAAAGTCAGTCCAACTCACCAGTCCACCAAGGTGAGGAGCACAAATTCAGTCTACACCTTATCTAACATAGGCATCTGCGACCAAAATGCTCTCTTCACCCAAGGCCTGGCCACACACATTCCCTGCACTTCCATCAGATGAGCTAGTGGCCACGCAGCTGCAGGAGAGGTCCATTTGGCTGGCAGATCCAATAGAAAACAAAGGTGACAAATGAAGATGACTGCAGCTGAAACAGGGGGCCAAGACCGCATTTGAAACTGGCTACTAGGTTTTAGCTCATTTAGATGCAACTCAGACATCTACCTCTGCCTTCTCTCCTCATATTTATCTCCTTCCTGCCCCCTCTAGCCTCCATGCATAAACCCCTGCCCAAATGTTTTGTCATCTTTTTAAAATTATTTTCAGCAGTTTTCATTATTCATCTACAGTTTAAAATCCTATGCTACATGACAAAACCCAGCCTTGTTGTACACTGTCATCCCTGGCAATGCATCTTTTGGAAACAGAGGCACTTGTCTTTACTAGACCAGTGTGCGTGTTAATCTTCTGGTCAATTTCATGGGAATTTACATTATCAGAAATTAATTACAAACAAAGGTAAAAATACTCTTCTCATTCTCCAGCTCAACCTTGAAGGACTGTATTATATGATGGGGATAGTGCACGGACCCAGCTTGTAGGACTTCTCTCCTACATGAGTGACTGATTCACCTCATGACCTCTGATGGGCATCATGTCCTCCTCCAAGACAATTTCCCGGACTTCCTTTACAGTCACCTGGGGACAAGAAATTCACCTATTTTAGATCCAGATTTGATGACAGGATATGGTGCCCTCTGGAGCTGACACTATCTCCTCCTCCTTTTGGTGAGAGTCTGGACAACCAGCTCAGACCAGCTGTTAAAGGATGGGAGCTGGGAGAGAAGAAACTCAGATGATGGAAAAAGAAACTCAAGAGACTTGTGCCTGCAAAGCATTCTGAACTCTCATTGAAGATTTGCACAAACCACTACCCTTTAGAATTGTTTTCTAAACATGAGAAGATACCATGGGCTGAACCATGCACACCTAGTTCTGGGGGGATTAAACCTTCTTTTTTGACATTTAATGACCTATCCTTTTACATATTTTTAAAAGAAAATTGTAAAAATTATGAAGGAAAATGCAAAAATTTCCCAATATTGCAACATCCTTACAGATGTCATATAGGAGATCTCAAGAAATCCAAGGTTTCTAGCTTTGCAGTCACCAATAAAATAAGACCAAGAGGCCAGCAGTTTAATGCATGACATACACAGCAACATGAAGTACAATACTAGGAAAAATTAGGACCAGATTCAGAGATGCTTTTTGCACACAGCATTGGCTGCAGGCTTAGTCTGCCCGTGATATCAAGCTATTTTTCTCTGTGGCTGACCCTGCAGATGAGAGTTTTCAGTGCCTGTACACTGCATTGCCAGTTACAACCACTGGACTGTAGAAGAAGCTTCCAAAAAAGTAAAACTGATAATGACAAAGAAAACATGAGAGATGAAAACACAACTGAGAGAGACTAATAAAACTTCCGTTTCTGTCTTCCTGACCCATTCACTTGCTGCCATAGGCCATCCTTTCATGGTTACAATATAATTCACTGTGGAGAGATATCTACCTAGGGTTCACCTGAAAAGTTGTTTTTTCACCACTGTAGTGTCTAAACCCTGTATAAGACCAACATTTAAAAATATTCATATGCAGGTCTTGAAGTTTTAGCTATTGCAGTTTAAGAAGAAAATTTTGGCAATATTTTAGCAGCCTGCTTTATCAGTGAGTTTCAAATAGTTGAAAATTATCTGGTTTTAATATAGCATTTAGACGCATCTCCACACTGAAAGCATTTTTGATCTAAGACAGATTAAGGTTTCAAACAGCCTTAGGCAGGGAAAAATACCATGGGGGGATATAGAGGCCATGGGAATGTTCTGTAGTCTTAAACCACCCGTTCTCTAGCCCACAAATTTATGCAGAGAACACTTCTACAGCAATTGCTGAAAAATATCCAGAGCCAGTGAAAAAGAATGGAGAGTAAAATACTCTTTTGAGAAGTGTTATGCCATCTGGTTGTTGTAATACATGTAAATACCACTCTTTTAGAAAAACTTCCTGGAGTATCACAGGCTTTACTCAGTCTCTTCTTCCTTCAGTGCTTCTGCCTTAGTTTTAACGGGTATTACTGATTCTGGAAATATATATGTATGTAGGCTATCAGCATCTTCCATTTTGCACAATTTCATTCTTAAGAAGAAAATTGCAACGTCGCTTTTGTAAGAAATTAGCATCCCTACTTAAACCTGCTCTTTCACAGATCCAGGACATGGCATGTAGGCTGCTGTTTACTGCAATTAAAACTGTCAAGAAATAAAGACCACAACTAATTTTGTGTTCCATCATTCTATCTTTCTATCTTTTGTGTTCTCATTCTGTCTTTCTTTGGGAAGCAAATGCAATGCTGTTTGCCGTATTTTTTTCCTGTCTTTTATTTTTCAAAAGCAGGTAGTTCTGTTCTTAATTAAGTCTCTTAATTGAAGCTCAGTCTGAATGACACCCTTCATTCATTCATTCATTCATTCATTCATTCATTCCCTATTGCCATGATATACCTGCTCTCCTCAGATATTACCCTGTTCATATGCCCTCCCACCTCCACTCTCCATCACCAAGGGTTGGCTCTGACCCTCCATACCTGGATAGAAGTGTGGATTCCCATTCCTGACACTCCTGTACATCATGTCAGGACTTCGGACAGACCACAGGATGGTGGCACAGCACCACCCTTTGCTTTGTGTTCATCACACACCATAATAAATGTGGGAAAGTTCAGATAAAAGGAGATCCCCAAACACTTTTGTTTGCTGTGTGAAGTGCTCAGATTGTCAACCAACAGTCATATTCTCATACTTGCCACAACTGTGGCACCCATGTCCTGTAAGTTATTTCTTTCATAAAGTTAGCATGGAATGATGCATTTCTCTGAAAAGAAATGGGAAGATGTGCATCACATTTGCAGGAAAACTGCTAACTCTGCTGCTGATGTGGCAAGAAAATAGCACGTGTCTCAAGTCTGGCACTAGAAAAGCTTACACATTGATTATCTTTACAGTCCAGAAATTGTAACAATATTCCTAAACACAGACTTGGGTCTAGGTTTGCAGAATTCATATTCTGAGTTCAGAATACATAGTTCATATATGAACTGCAGCTCATAAATACAGAGTAAATAAATGCAGTAAATACATCATACAGAAATACAGTTCATAAACACAAAATTCATAGTTTCTATTCCCCCTCACCAAATTACTATGTTCTGTCTGCAATGCTCATTTGTACAGAACAATCCTGAAGAGGCCATGGCAAGGACCCTGGACACTGAATGCCCTCCATATTTGAGAGAGTCCATCCCCTCATGGAGTGGCTGCTGCTCCCTCTGGGAGCTTCCCTCGGTACAAAGTTGCCTAGAACAAACCCTGTGTCTGTGAGTGTTTGTGCATCACTTTGTCGGGAATTGCAGGCAGAGGGTGCTGCAGCAGAACTGCATTTTGCAGCAGAACTGGTGCTCTGGTGGGCTCTGGCTTCTCTGATGCTGTAAATAAGATTCTCCCGCATGTCCATGCTCCTCCTGCCCTGGGGCAATTGGGAAAATTTGTCACCCCTTAGAGCTGTGCACAACAGATGAATTGTCCTGTACAGCACATGGTGCAGACAACCCTGGATGAGATATATGTGGCCTGGGGATCCATGCTCAGAAATGTGTTGAAGCAGCAGCAGGTATGGGCTCTTATTCTATTCCATGTCCTGCTCTTAGGGCTCTGCTGTTGCCTCAAGAAATGGAGTTGTCAGGATGTCAGCAGCAGTTAGAAGAAGAGCACCAGCAGTGACATTGTAATCTGGGATTGGGGAATTCAGGGGACCTGAGAAGCAGACCTGATCCTGGAAAAGCCAAGCAGTTAAAGCTGGGCCACACCCACCCCCACCACCCATCTTGGAACCAGTGCCACCAGGAAAGCACCTCAGGAGTTAGCAATTGGAGATTCTTTAATGAGAGATGCCACAGCACCTGTTTGCCATCCAGGAGATTTCTCCAAGTTAGTTTGCTGCCCAGCAGGAGCTCACACATCACTGAGAGGATATGAAGCTTGCTAAACCCTTGAGGTTATCATCCACTCCTACTCTGCAATGCAGGGTCTGGTGATACTGTGGTAAGGCAACATAGAAACATCAGAGACTGCAGGGCCCATGAACACATGATAACTACAGGCCATGTTGTCCCCTAACCTCCAAGTCAAAGGGGCAAGGGGTTTGGGAAGGAGGACATGAACAGAAAATGCCTGGCTGCATAGGTAGTGCTCAAGGCTTTGGCTTCTGTGAATACAGATGTACCTTTGAGCAGCTGTTGGGAGCTGATGGCATTCACCTGACCTCACACTACAGGTGAAAAGAGGGGAGGATGTGGGACCCAGCAAGGAAAGGGAAATCCTTGTGCAGCAGGGTCCTCCTCTCAATGGTCTCCCTGGTGCAGCAGCCGCTGAAGACCATGGTGGCTACAAAGATGATATTTGCCCCATGTTCTCTTTGCACTCTCAGGCCATGCTGGCCATTTCACATGGGCTCTGAAACTTCCTGGCAGCTCTGGCTGGGCAGGGACCAAGCAAGAGGCACCACTGCTCTGCGTCCTTGTGTTCACTGGGGAGACAATGAAGATTCTACTCATCCCAGACACTCTCCAGGGCCTTGGCACCGCAGAAATGAACTTGTTGGACGTGCAGGACACCATGCTCTGTTGGCAGTGGGAGTTGCCCACTGGAAATCGTTCCCCGCACCTGCTCATCACCCCTGGGAAATTTTTCTTTGGAGTCAAGGTCCTCTCGCAGTGGCACAGCAGGAACAGAGATCCTGCCATGGTGCCATCCATGCCACCACCAGGATATTCATGACTATGCACCCAGGGGTGTCACTTAGGTCCCAAGAGCACCCCCACAAGCACAGAGGTCAGCACCAAGGGAACCAGTTCCATCTCACAGCAGGAGATTTACACGAACAAAGCATTCATGGGTCATGTCACCCAATTTCATATTTGAAAAGCGTTCAGGGGGCTTCTGCCTGTTTTGTCAAGGGAACCCCTGGGGGTCAATTACGACCCGTGGATCTGCCCTTCACGTGTGTCAGCTCTTTGGTTGCCCGGGGCTATTATGAGTCACTGAGCTGAGGGAAAGATGGAGGGCGGGGCTGGCCTGGCTCTGATGCACTCTGGCACATGTGACATCAAAGGACAAGTGTCAAAATGGGGACAGCTAGAAACAGAACCAGCAGGTAACACTGCCCCAGTAAAGCCTCGGCAAGTTGCGAGCATGCACACAGACAGGATGCTGTGCTGGACACTGAACGAAGGCCGGGGCAGAAATGCAAGTACCTGGGGAGCCGGTTCTCAGCGGGCATCAGAGCCCGTCCCTCGCAGGAGTGCCTTTGGCAGGAGCTGCTGCTGGGGCAGTGGCACAGGCCTCGCAGCCTGCCAGCTGCCTGGCCCCCTCTTTCCTGCCTTTGGATCCCTGAGGCTCCTGTCCCCACTTCCCCTGTCAGTACCTCCCTCCCATCCCCACTCAACCCCTTCTCACCTCCTTAGGCCATGGTTGCCATTACATTCCTTCTCTTGCTTGTGCAAGGCCTCATGCAGTACCCGTGGGAGGCCGGGGATGGGGTGGATGAGGCCACATGGGAGCACATGAAGCAGCGTGCTGAGTATCTGAACCAGGAGATGACTCGGCTGATTCAGGAGCTGGAGCAGAAGACCACAGAGCAGAGTGGTGGGGCCTGGGGAGCCCTGCTTGTGTGGCAGTTCTGGGCTGTTCTTGGAATCCTCGTCCTTCTTTTGGCGCTGTGGTTTGGACTCAAGAAAATTAGATGGGATCCAAACAACAGTGACCAGAAGGAGAGGTCCAGCAGCAACTTGGAGGAGGAAGAAGAAGGAGACAATGTTGTTGCAAAGAAAGAAAGAGAAAGCAATGATGCAAATGTGGAAGAAGACAATAATGATGGAAATGAAGAAGGCAGCAATGTTGATGCAAAGGAAGAAAGCAATGTTGGAAATGAAGAAAAAGAAGGCTGTGATGATGCAAATGAAGAAGTAAACAATGACGAGAAGGTGGAGGAAGTCAATGCTGTTGGAAATGAAGAAGACAGACACGATGCAAATGAAGAAGACGATGACCACAATGTTAAAAGTAACCTTGGAAGCCTTTTAGAGGAGCGCATACAGTTGCCTGTTCTGGACATGGACAAAGGTTGTTCGATGGTAACTGACCTGATGGATAAACTCACACACATCTTTGGACAAGGCTTATCAAACAGTTTCTACCCCATGCCACAACAAGCCATTGGGGTGGGCAGCGCCTTTGAAGACTGGAGTCCCCATGCAGAAGATGTTGTGTACCGTGTGCTTGTACCCCTGAGTCCCCCTCCAGGACATGCCTTCCCCCTGGAGCTGGACACTGCAGGAATGCCCCAGAGGAACTTCTGTGTCCACGTGGAGCTGCTGTGCACCTGCACAAGGGAGCATCTGGGGGAGAGCATGCTATGTTTCCTCCACCACCCTGAGGAGGAGCTGAGAAGGAAACAGGACCCCAGCCTCCTGCATACCCTCTGCAGCGGTTCCTATCTAGATGTGGAGAAAACTGTCCACTGGTTCTAGCAATTCATGAGAGTAGCCTGGTTGCTTCTGCCTCAGTCCTGCCACTGGCGTTTAAGGTTGCAGCCCTCCGGCCGCTCCTGTAAATTTCAGCTAAGCAAAGACAAGGAAAGCTTCATGGTTGAGATGATCTTTGGAGTGAGGCAAGAAGACTCAGATATCTTTGTGGGCAGCCAGCCTACAGAAGTAGGCATCCCAAGCACAACATGGCTTGAGACTTATGCTGTGGCAGAGGCAAAATTCTTCAGGCACATTTCCAGGCAGGCCCCCCATGACAGCTGGCACTGCAAGTGCCTGCAGCTCCTCACCCGCGTCCTAATGGGTGTAGGTTTTTCCAGCTATACCTTGAAGACTGTGGTGATGCACCTCCTGAACACCGTACCCCTGACACAGTGGCACAGGAGGGATTTCCGGCAGCACTTGGTGGATATCTTGAAGTACCTTCACTGCTCACTGGAGACAAAACAACTTAACCACTTTGTCATAGGCAATGAGAGGTTTCCTATGGAGATCAGTTTGCCCTCAGACTTCCGGGTGGCTGAACCACTCAACCTCTTTCAGCACCTGGCGAGCAATGCGGATGCCCACACAAAGGCCAGGCATGAGTACATTCACTTGCATGAGTACATTCACCTGCATGAGTACATTCACCTGCTACATTGTCTCAAACAACTGCTGATCTGTGGCCATTGAAAGAGATCCTCATGCACAGAGCTGTGCTTGTGGGGCCTGTTGACAGGCACTGTAGATATATATCAACCTCCTGTAGTTAGTGCATTTACTGTTTATATTAATACCCTCTAATTAGTGCATTCAGCAAGCCTGAACCTTCTTTGTTATTGCTTCCATAAACTGTACTATTCCAGTATCTGGATAGTGCAAGTTCTTCTTGATTTCGACCAGAGCTGTAGTATTGGTAAATTGCGCTAGTTGTGAATTTGTGGCTGGCTGGGAGTAGGGACTTTTATTAACAAGCCTTTTTGAACAAAGGCACACAATTCTCACTCCACATTGCTCAAAGCCTGTCATAGGACAGGCTCTCCTGCTCTCCCAGGCACACAAGCCCAAGTGTACTTGGCATAGCTGCCTTGTCTGCCTCAAGCAGGGGAGACGGATACCTTACCCAGCTCTTTGGACAAGTGTGGTAACAGTCTGTGAAGTTTTTGATGGTCTGGCTACAAAGAGTACAGCATGGGCAAGACCATAACATACAGAGATAAATCTAAAGGTCTTGTTTTTCCAGAGCATGAACTAAACCCTTACAGCATATACTCCTTTTAATGATAGAAGCAAGGCAACGTGTTCTCTCCTACCACTAACTCTTCTTCTCTCCTTGCTTTTGACAGAAAAATATCTGGATTGTAATCTGAGAGATGACATGTTGTTACAAACAAGGATTAATAAAGAATTCAGCCAAAGAAAATATCAAAGACTACTTTTCTGTAATAAGAACAGAAAAAGAAGGGTAGCAAAATACTCACATGACCCTTTTCTCATCTCTGCCCTTCCATCTACTGGATAGATTGAGAAATGATGTGGAGAGAGGACTCCATGCACCACGATGCAGGAGGGTTCTCTGTGAACAATGGTGAATTTTATGTTTTATAGCAGAAAGAACAACTCAGTAAGAAGTACCTGAAATTCTGTAAAATACTGACATGGAGTCCAGTCATTCAGTTTTGGTTCACTTCAGAGATGCTTCTTGTTCAAGTCCTTTCACTGGCAGGAGTAAATATCATCAGCACGTAGCCTCAGCTCTCACCAGTTATCAAAAGAGTACTTCCGGGATGGACTGATTTTATGGGCTTTGGACTCCAAGGGGACAGTCACTGGGACATCTCAAGATGATAAAGTGCTAGAGATGAAGATCCTCCCCTGTAGAGCATCAGTCTCAGCCTCTGTAGAAAAGTGAGTAGAACCACAGGCAGCATCTGCCAGGCTGATCTTCCTCTCATGTCAGCAGAGAGTTGCTCACTAAAGCACACCCTAAAAGCAAGTAATCAATAATTAGAAATACCCCAAACCTCCTATGTGTTTTCACAGCTAAGTTGGAATTGGGACCTGAAGCCTCTCGAACTCATGGCTTCCTGTGAATAGCAAGAGAAGGGAAAATTTTTAAGCAGACTCCAAATCACCCAACACTGTTTAATAATAATTTCCAGGGCTTTCAGAGAGGATGGATCCTGATACAACCTTGCTGGTCACAACATCAGTTGTGGTCATGCAGTTACTTAAATGCCCCAAGGAAAGCAACTGAAACTGTGTCAGCGATTGCTGGTCTTGAACTCCACAAACCTCCTGAAGATAGGTTACTTATGATATAGATAAAAGTATCCCATTCTCTGTTATTTTTTCACTTGTTGTCCTCCCTGTTCTTTCAGCACTCCCCTGTCACTGCACTCAGGAAGCTTGCACAGGACTCACAGGAACTTCCTCTCTATTATTTGGCATAGTGCAGACCATATACACTGCAACTCATCTCCTCAGTAAAATACACAGCCTTCTCCATCTATTACCATAGGGAAATCTTGCCATTCTTCAAATTGTTTTTATTACCTGTTTTGAAGGCATTCTATGTTTCATGGATATATTTTGATGGGTAGCCAGAACTGAGGGCTGCATCCTGGGAGAAGATGAGGTATTTTTCCAGTGGCAGCTGTATTCTTCACCCTCCCAGGGGCAGTGGCTGTGTTTTCTGCTAGTTAATATTCCAAAAACCTTTCAGAACGTGATTTTGGTTTTGGTTCCCAATCCCTGGCTTCCCAGCCCCAGCAGGAGTTTTCTCTACCAGATATGGGGAGAAGCCTGGGAGCAGCTAAGATGGGGCCACAAGAAAAAAGGACTTCAGAGCCAGGAGCAGCAGTGCCACATCCCCTCCTCGCTGTGCTGCAGCTCTTCCAGAGATGCCACAGCCCTGGGACGTTGGCCAAAATTGCACTTACCTTGCAGAGACTGGCAAACCCCACACATTTCCTGACCTAACTGAGAACACCAGCAGCTCCACCTGCCGAAAAGCAACATGCAAGTGTTTGGCTGTTGGTATGAGCCCTCCACTACAGGAACCGAATCTCTGTGACCTGAATATTGCAAAGCAGCATGAGACTCCTTGTGTCTAAAGAGAAAGGGGTTAAATGATTGCTAATGGAAACACACTGTCATCTTCCCCATTAACCATTTTGGGGATGAATAAATGCAACCCCTCCCAGAAAAGCTGCAATTAACTATTTCTGAAATTATTTCCCTTCTTTATATATCAACAGGAAAATAGGTTTTCTCTCTTTAATGTGATTAGGTGAGCATTCTAATTTGTAATGTCACAGAAAGACATATCTTAGAATAAAACTTCCGTGTCCCATACTGTGCTAGATTTGTGAAGAAATAAATTTTCAAAAGAACAATTCATGCTTTTCTTTCATAATGGGTAGGAATATTTCTTTAGTACTTCAAGTAGCTGGGGAGAAGAAAACCCTATCCCTCTTTTCCCTTCAGGGCCCCTGAATTGCATCCAAAAAGGGTAAGTATAAAACCATCAGAAATAAAGATCCATTTTCTAACATGCTTTATTCCTTATAAGGACAGACCAGTTATCTTTTCCTTGAGTTTATTTGGGGTTAATTAAACATAGCATGTATTAGACATTACGTCTCTTTCTTACCACTCTTCTAGAGAAGCTAGAAACTGGAATACACATGTATTCTCTTCTGATCATTCTTGGACAACATATCAAAAAATAGGTTCTCAGGGAGAGCAGTAGAACCTAAAAGATCAGAGAATCATTTCTTAACGTTCCAGTGCCTACAGGAGCTTGCAAAACCTGTCTCACCATACACCCATCCAGAAGGCAGGCTGAGAACCTGCCATCCAGCCTTACTCTTGCTCTGATTCAATGCTGCTTTGACATTTTGCAAAAAGTTAAGCTGAAAGAAACTAAAATTGCTTTTCTGCTTGCTGAAGAAGATGTATCAACAGTGCGTTGTCATAGTAAACTAAGGGTGAGAAATGGCTGCATTCTTATCTCACAGACATCATTCATCTGGAGTAGATCTCCATCTTCTTGATGTGCAAGAATGCACTTGAAAACAGAGTAAGAGGAAAGAACATAGGCAACCAGGAATGCTATAAGATGACCTGATTACAAAAGGAGCATCTTAACCCAACTCTGGTCCAAGGAGAGAACAGACTTATGGCCCAGATGAAATGCAGCAGCAACAGCAGCACGAGAGATTCAACTGTGGCATTCAGCTGAAGCAGCGTGGACTGAGAAATACAAGCTGGGTGAGGAAATACAAGCTGTGACTCTCCTGATATGTGCCATCTTGCCTAAATGAAAGGCTCATTAACCCCAACAATAAATAACTGAAGTTTTTTCAATTTACTCAAAATGTATGCACCAGAAGAGTGGCTCGAGGACTGGGTTTGTTTGATTTTCATTCAGGAAAGGAAGACACAAGTATGGGCAACTGTTATGGCTGGCAACTGCTAATTTTGATTTGTGCAAAGATGTAAATTCCCTTGCTCCAGGGAAAAGCCTTTGCCCTCATCTGTTGCTACTGGTCAGAGCTGCAGGGTCTCATCATGCTCACAGTGCCTTGGCCCTGGGAAACTGGGCCCTTCCCAGACACAGCAAGTAGACCTAGTGCCACACCTCTCCAAACCCAGTCCCTGCAATGCAGATACATGCAGGTACACACTCTGTCTACTCTCTTGCCCTATTCAAGGCCTGCAGCAGTCATGATGCAAGCACTCATTAAATACTTAATAATAGTGATAAAAACTGTTCTAACAGGCACAGTATTGAACAACAATATCGGAGATAACATCTCTCCAAAACTGGAACTGTAGAGAAAAAGGTAGATAAGTGTCACTGACCAATATCCCCTTAGCCTGGTGATAGAGTTTTGTATGGAGGATGTGCTGAGCAACTCTTTAAATGTCAAAGTTATGCAACATGAGCTTGGTGCCAAACAGCACTGTGTGGAACACTGGGGTCACCGGTGGTTTTGGCCATCTCTGTTAAAAGCAGAACTGGTAATTTAAACAGTCCTGTATTTTCTCCCAACTTGGTTTTAATAGCTAAAGCTCTTCAGAACATAATTAATGTTTATATATCCACTCTTGAGAGGAAATTAATCAGTTCCTCAGAAAGACCATTAAGTTTTTTGCCTCTGTGCATTGTAACCAATTATGAATCCAAGATTCACAGCTATTAGCTTCACCTAGAAATTCAGAAGTTGCCAATATATGAATTGCAATTTAATAAAGAACAAAAGATGGACAAATTAATTCGGATGGAATAAGAAATGAATTTTGATGAAGCATTAAAATAGCACAGTTAGAAGTAGGAATGTCTAAGTCTGTCTCTTCCTTAAGTAGTTTTCACCCCATTCAGACTGACTTGGTATATCCATTTTATTCCTTTGAAAATTCCCCACTATTCCAAAGTACAGATGGATTGTGCTTTTAACTGTACATTGCACAATTTATACATCATAGACAGCATAAGGCGTAGCAGTTCTTGCTCTGTGTTTGGGGATTTTCTTGCCTCCAGGAATCCAAGTTACTAATAGTAACAATTGAAGCAATGAATCACAGAAAAATAGGAAAAAATGCAATAGACATTGGAGTATCTGTCTCAAATAAGAGATGGAAATGTGCAAGGAAGAATGTGCATAGAGCTGCCTTTCATTTTTTTTCTTCAACTGAAGTCACAATGCACAATGTGTGATGTCATAAAAAGCTCTACTTCTGCTAATATTTCTTTCTCTGTTGAGATTTCCTGGTAACATATCACAATACCAACACTGCAGGCCAGATCTCTGTTTCCATATTCTGCCTTTGCAATTAATTGATCTATGCCTGCTTCCAGTTTAGAATCACACTTCATGTTTTCATTACCTTCAAATATAAGTAATATGCTCTAAGTTGTGTTTTTAAGGAAGTGACTGATCCGTGCTTATTGAAAAGGGTTGTGTTTGCTTTCCAAGGTATCACCTTTACTTTTCTCCATAGTACAGCTTGACAGTTCGGTGTTCTTGTTTCCAGTTGTTTTCATGTGGTGAATATCAGGAGGTCTGGGTGATCTCAAGTTTTCTGTTCTTGGTAAAAATGAACAGAGGCTCTATAAGCTGCAGGACATGAATGTAAGAGATCGGTACTGACTCAGTTGCCTTACACATTCCTCTCTAGGTTTCTTTCTGTGTTTCTTTTCCCCATGTCTTTTGACTGCAAATCATGAATAAGATCAAATGATGGCTATAGAATAAGCATAGGCATTACAAAAATCCATCTGTCTTACAATACTGGAGATCCATAGGTCAGCTGGATTAGTGGTGACATGAAATGGGACCAGTGTAGTGATATACTAAGTCTTTACACTGCAACAAACAGTCAAACTCTTTTTGCTCAAAAACTGGCCCAGAAAGAGAGAGATGGGGGCTTGGAGAGAGAAAGAAAGTGGTAAAGAGATTAAACAGCCTCTGGTATCCAATGCCCATGGATGACAGTTACAAAAATATTTCTGGGGATATACTTGGCAGGCAATAGCCTGCAATTTCCTTCTACATACATATAAACAGCAAGAGCACACAAACAGCCTCTTTTGGTAAGAGATATAATTATCTTAATTTTCATGCATGTACAAAGAAAATTTACAAACTGGCTAAAGCACAGCTCCCATCATTGTCCCCTTCCTCCTCCTTCCACCCCAGGGCAACTTCCCAGAAAGCAGCTGGTATGTGTGAAATGGAAAGGCAAGACTTAAGACCAAGCTTTTTGGCATGAAAAACTGGAGTGGTTTGTGATCCCCCTGTCCTTTCACAGCACCTGCCATCCCAAAGTTTCAGACAGGGTCCTGGAGTCCTGAGAGATTTAGGGGATAACTTCCCAATGCTTTTAAAAAGATGTGAGTGCCTCTGGGCTCCAAGACTGATCCTCTGAAAATCCTGCAGTCATAGACGCAAAAGATACAAAAACCAATCAACAATTTCCTACATTGTGCAGAGTCAGTTTGTCTCTGGGTTTGAAATCTAAGTCCTTAGAAGAAAAATACTTTTTCTTTGCCTGAAAAATTTATAGGCATCCAAGAGAAAAGAAATTGAGGGTTCTGAGACAGAATAGATGCAACCATCTTCTGATGGCTCCCGTGCCAACTGTGCAGGAGATTTGTACAGCCACCCCTTCCCTCTGATCTGTGCTGGACACCCAGCTCAGAGAATTGAGGGAAGCAAAGAGGGACAGGGGGCAAGGGGAGAGAAGACAGAGTAGCAAAGGAAGGGGAGAGTGAGGTCCTTTGAGAGGAAGTCCTGGCCTGGCAGGAGGTAGTGAAGCAGATGAAAAGCATAGAAGAGGCTCATTGGCATGGCCATGCTGCAGTGGCTCCAAGCTCGCTGAGGAAGCTCTGTATCAATGTATGGCAAATATTCTCTGCTGTCTGAGATGCTGCTGCTGCTTCTGCCAGCAGCTTTATCTGAAAATAAAGAACAAAGTCAGGAGAAGAGGGGAAGGAAGGATGCAGGGAGCTGCCTCCTGCCACCTTCTAACATCAAATGGCTGCAAGACTCCAGCCTGGGAAGCCTTTGATGTGTGATTGATCTCATAAGCTACTAAAGTGGGCAAACTTTCTTCATTTAAAACAACAAAAAAATTACCATCAAACTAATCTCACCACTGCAAATGCAAAGCCATAATCCATGAGTGGAAGCCAAGCCCTACTGAATCCAGCAGAAGAATACTCAGAAGAATACCTGAGCTGTATGGAATGGACGGGAAGAGGAACAGCAATGTTCTTCATGGCTTTTCTCCCAATCCCAAGGATTTGCCATGTGTCACAATCTTTGCCAATCATTTGAAACATAGGCAGCTCTGGATCACCTCTAGATCAGTGCACATAAAACAGGGAGGCTCATAAAACTAAGAGTCAACCCCACTGCCCTTCTTAAGCTCTTCCTACCACTCCTGTTTCAGCTGGGCATGAATTTCATGTAGGACTGATAAGTGTGCCTTACCAGTCTGGATATGGATTCAACTTTTTTTTTTTTTTTTTTTTGACCTGACATAGTACTGCCACACAAAAAAACCCCATGGAGTTATAAACAGGCTGAACTCAATCAGAAGTTTAACCTCATACAAATGACTGTCACACAGTGAACCCTCAGATGTATGTACAAAAAGTACAATGGCAATTAAAATGTGAGATAGTAACTCAAAGCAGACTGATAGGTAATATGTTCACTGAATTAACTAACCTTCTAGCTACATGAATGAACAGTAATTATAGGTATCATGAAACAGAGTCACACAGTGTAACTGCACTGTAATTATATTTGCTGTATGAAAGGGTGACCCAGGTATTACACTGATAAATGAGATGAAAAGCAGAAGAAAAATCCCAGCTCAGGATCCAAGCGGGTGGAACAAAGCCACAATGATACCTATTCAGCAGCTTTTACTGCCTTACCATCTCCCTGCCAGAGAAATGTTCCACACATCTCTGGAGGGACAGTGCTGGTGCATGTATCAGTACTGGGATTATATGCTCTGGCTTAGTATCTTCCCCAGAATCGCTACCCTGAGCTATTAGCAGTGACAGGAAAAGTCCATAACAGGAGTAAACTGTCAGCTGCACAATTTCTGGTTTTTACCTGCAGTATATTTGGTTCTCTCAGGCTTA
The DNA here is from genome assembly GCA_013399195.1 of Dicrurus megarhynchus. Lineage (NCBI taxonomy): Eukaryota > Metazoa > Chordata > Aves > Passeriformes > Dicruridae > Dicrurus > Dicrurus megarhynchus. Next base: position 1,247,670 of record VXAD01003680.1, on the reverse strand, counting down.
ATATTAAAAGCACATTTACTGGGCTAGTGTCAAGGCACTCTGTCCCTCCTGGTCATTTCTGCCTAAAGATAAAGAACTGGAAGGAGGAAAAGACATTGTTTTTTGTTGGGTTTATGATTGTTGGGTTTTATATATTGCTTTTGCATTAGCAAAGCTTTGCTGTTTATGTCTGACCTTTTCAGTACCCGGCCAGGTCAGAAGGGGCGTGGGAAACACTTCAATACACACTAAGAAAAAGAGAAAGAGAACTGGGAGAAAAGAAAGCATGGGAAAGTAGTCCCCAAAGAATAGAGACAGGATAGGAGAAGGAAGTGAAGGGAATATGGTCAAGTACATCTCAATAGGACTTACAGATGCCCCCTCCAAACCCCACACACTTCCAGTCACAGGCATGGCATGCTTTTTGCCTTTATTCCTAAACCTAAAAGCAGCTGGTTGAACTTGTGTAACACTGCCATCCAGTGCTGCTGGTGTGCCCCATGCTGCAGCCCCATCTCTGCACTCTGATCTAGCCCATCTGAGAGCAGGGTGACCACCTCAGCAGGGCCCAGTTATCACCATCCTTAGGGCAATCTTCCAAGCTGTATTCCCTTACCTGTGGAAGTTCAGGCATGACTCTAACCTACTGGGTGCAGAGAGAATTGGAGGGCACAGCTATCCTCAGTCACTGGCACCTCTGAAGCACTGTAGATTACATCATCTCAAAAGGTGAACCCATCCACATATTTTCACCCCTGTTCTCCACTCTTTTAACAGCTCTAGAAGGAAGGTTTCTTATTCGATAAATATAATGATAACAAGTTGCTTGCTCTTGGGTTTGAGAACTGTGATGTAACTGGTGTCCTTCTTCTGGGAAGGGGGACATAGTTGTTCAGCCCACAAGGGAGACAGAATAACAGCCATGAGGATGCTGGTTAGGTTTTGCTCTAATGGTCACCATAGTTAAATTTGTTGAGAGGCAGATTTCCTACTTCTTTTTAAACAAAAAGCTTCATGTCCCTCCAGCAGCCAGAAGGGAAACTCTTAGACATTTTTCAGCGTGGCCCTGGTTTTTTTCTTTGAACTTGCTAAAACCCACAGACTAATATTTTGAGACCCATTTCAAGATCTGTCTCATAATAAATACAATACCAAATAACTTACATACAAATGCCTCAGCATATGCAAAAGGCAGTCTTTGTCCTTCTGTTGCTTCAAAGCAGAGCTTTTGTTTTTCATGATGCTAGTTCAGAACTCTGTGCAAGTGTCTCCCAGGCCAGCTCACTCCCTTTAGTAGAAGAACAGATTTCTTCTGGATTTATCAACCTTCACCACAGATGTCTGGAACTTTTTCACTACTAACTAAACTGGTAAATTTGCTACAAAATAGAAAAATTACAAAAATAGCTTCCTTCAACTGAACAGCAGCAGAATGGACTGCAGTGAATCACAAAAATAGATCCGTTGGCTTTTAAACATGCTTCAGCAAGAAAGGTGCAGCTGAATTTGATAAAATACAGCCACTTTCTCTGCTAACTTGCACAGTCAGGAGAAACTCTGCCTTTCAAATCAGGTGAATTTGAAAGGAAATCTTTGATGTAACACACAGAATAATGTCCTGTATAAACAAACAAATGCTTCTTCTCTATTTTACTGTAGCTATATTTAGTTAATATTGAAGGTTTGAAAATTTAATGTAAGGATTGGTAGTGGGGATGGTATTTTTATTCTTGATCCGCAGAGATACATCATTATTAATTAAAGCAGATACTGTACCTGAAGCCAAGTAGATAGCACACAGTATTTTCCATTTCTTTATGCTTCAGGTTTTTCAATAAAATTTCTTGAATATGCAGAGTAATAATACTGTTTATGAAAAAAAAATCTAACTAATGATTAATGTAGATGGGAAGATATAGTAATTATTATATTAACCTCAAAAAACAAACCCCAGATTTTGGGTTTGTTCTGTGCTGCTTCTGAGCATTAGTTTTGGCTTAATCCATGGAAGAGTGTTAAACTCCATAAATCTTTCAGGTAAAAGATTTTAATCAAAAGATTTCAGGATATTCAGTTTTCCATCTTTCCTCAGCCTCCAGGCTTTTCCCAATCTACTTACGTTGCTTCCACCTGCTCTGATAATCTTCAGCCATTACTTCCCATTTCTGGTAAATACAGGGCCCCTCTTCTGGTGTTTGATAGCAAAGGAGCACAGCACTGAGCATCAACTGTGATGTGCTTCCTGCACCAACCTCATCTTGGATACACAGGTTATGGTCTCTGCTTCACCAACCCAGCCACTTTCAGATGAGGATAACATATGCCAGATAAAAATGCTATTGCGAGAATTTTGAGTAACCCATTAGAAAAAAACATCATTATCATTACTCCCAGTATGCCAGAGGGCCATTGTCCTAGTTTTCTTAGTTTGAAAGCGCCACTTGGGCACAGTGACCTCTGACACTTCATAACTACAAGAAAAGCAACATGGAAGAACAGCAGATCCTGGATACAAATGTGTATGGCACCAAGCACAGGAATGACAAGGTGAAAATCCTCACTCACAGAGAGCTCATCTTTAAGGACTGAAATGGAAACCGTGCAGTCGTTTGTGTCAAAGAGGGTTGCTGATCCCTGTTAGTATCAGTCTATTGCTGCACTGCTGTCAGTGTGGGCAGTGAAACCTGCTGGCTCAGTTTCCACCATTGCTGGCTTCCTTATCCCTGCAAGGAAATGTGATAGAGAAATATTTTGTCTTAAATGTGAAGGTGGGTCCTTCTCTTTTTAGGTTCCAAACATCAGTACCTAGGCAAGACCTGATTAACAGAAGCAGTGCCTCTCCAAAAGTCTGGTGTGTGAAACAGCTCATCTGGACAACAAGTGGTAAGATGTCCTGAAGACTGACCTTAAGAAAAGGTCAAGTCGGGTATTTTCCCAGGGCAGCATACATCCACGAGGGGGACATCCTCAAGGCTCACAGCAGCCAGAGGGTGCTGCTCCAGTGGCTTCCCAGGCAGAGGGACACCAGGACCAAACAAGCTACCCCAACCACTGCAGCTGCTCATCCTGCTCTGCCCACCTTTGCCAGATAAATCAGCAGAATAAGTTATTCCTCTATGACAGCAAAGCCAAGCCTTGTAAAAGTCACTGACCTTGAGCCGGCCCTGCTCATATCTCTAATGGGAACTAAGAGGTATTTCATCTGCTTTAATCCTCATTTCATAAAAAATTTACTGAAATCTCAATTTTTTTACCTCAGCCGACTGGTGGTCCTCCAAATGCATCATAAAAATGAGTCTCTCACAGACACTTTTTTTTTTGCCATCCTCCAAGGACCATTGATTGCTTTTCCCACCACTGCACTGTTCCCAATATAGCACTATACTCCACAGTTGTCTCCTGCAGGAATCTAGACTTTAATACTCCATCTTTATATTGGCCTTTAAAGTCTTTTGGTACCAGAAATGCTCCCAGTTCAATAATGTAATTATGTTGAAAGACACAGGAATAAAGGAAAGCAACTAAGTTTCTCTGAACTGGAATCAATTTGCAGCAGATTTATTTATTTCAACTACTTGTAGTGCTTATCTTGTATCTCAACCCAGAGTCATGGAGGGTCATGATGGGAAGTCCTGTTCATTTCCATCAGTCAGTCCCCTGAGGTCCAGGGAAGGAATGCTACCCACAGTGCATCTTGGAGGACTTTGTCACATGCATTTGTAGATTATACAGTCTTCAAATTGCAAACAAGAAGCCTGACAGACAGGAGAGCACTGAGGGGAAGTATAGTCTTCACTTTGCTCAGACAATTAATATAATATAATGCTGCCTCCCCATTGCCTCCCATCCCGCATAGTTAGGCAGTGTAAATCTACAGAGAGACTTTTCCTTCATTCAAAATGCAAGTCCTCAGAGTCCCTTCTCCAGCTTTTGCCTGACTTTGGCACTGGTTGTATCCCCATGACACTTAAGATTCCATCAGTAAAGCTCTCTGGTTGCTTAAATTTCTGCTTCTGGGCCTGCCCAAATATACTCAAGTTCCGACAGCACTGAACAACTCAATATTTCAGTCCTATAGGGATTCACAGATAAGGCATTCCCTTTCTAGCAGCTGTATCTGCTAACTGGGATCCCACAGGAATTTCAGCAACCCAGAGCTAGCAGAGAGCTGCAGGAAGGGGTTGGTGGGGTGTTATAAACTACCACTGCTACAATAAGGAAGATGGGGGAAGAAAGAGGGGAAGGATTTCCAAAGAGCTGATTGTGGTGTGTTTCTGTCACTCCTGAATGCACCAGCAAATCCTGGCGGGGATTTTTTTGCAGGAGGATTTCACTTAACCAGTGAATATGATGGGTAACAGCTGGGTCAGCTGCCTAGGTAATCGATACTTGGCATGAGCAGCATGAATGAAGGGAAGTGCCCACGTCATTCAAAACTATACATGTGGCTACTGGTCCTTTCTTGACATTTGTTGCTGACCATCTCAGTGAGTCTCTGACTGTGTGGTAGCTTTTGTAGCTCTAATTAGGCACCTAAATATCCACTTAGCCAGGCTTTTCATTTCACTGGGCATCAGGGCACCTGAGAGCTAAGCACTACAGCACTAAAATTGAGCTTTCTGCATCACTCAGCCTCTACTTTGCAAGTGAGCTTTGCCTGGGAATCCCATTTTTCCCCTTGGGTAATAAAAAGCTTGCAAAGCAGCAAATTAGCTCTCTGGATTTAATTATGCATATACACTAGTAATAGGAGTAATTGCACTGTCTCAGTCACATTGCACAGTGTACTTACTTGAAACCAAGCTGAAGAAATACCCCTAGCAGCTATAGGAAGGCAGACCTGATAAGAGGACACCAGGTGCAATGAGGCTACGAGATTATCATCTCACCTGCTGTGGTAATTAACAGCCACAACTCTCACCCTACAGATCACAGTTCTCTCTGTCCCTCCTTTCTCATGAAAGGATACTATCAGATAGTCATCCCTCTGCAAGACATCCTCTTGTACGAAAGCTAAAGAGCTGCAGGAGGAAGTCTATCTCCTCACTGTATGCTTACTAAGAGCCTCGAATTACCTGACTGCTACCTGCATCTGTCTGTAGAACAGGGGCATGCACTGGGTATTTGTGGTCTTAAGCTGAAACATCCCAGGGCTCATGTCTGCTCTGCTAATCCTGCACTGCTGTGCAAAAGGAAATACAAATATGCAGGGAAATATTACTCCTCATCCACCAAGTTGTTCCAGGACACAACCCTCTTCCTGCACCTAGCCTGGCAACATAATACTTGGCAATATCAGGGCTCCAGCCATCTATTCACTTAACAAATTACTTAAGTTGAACTGAACAAGGGAGGCAAACCAGAGGTGTTTCCCATGGGCATTGTGTGGTGCTAGGAAGTACTGGACATGATCTGTGTGTGTGACTAGCACAGGCTCAGAAAGGGCCTGAATAGTCTGAATTTGTGGGGAAACATCTCTATTTGCTTCTGGGTACAAACACTTGCTGAGGCAGAACGTTCTCCTTTGCAGTTTTGCCCAGTTTGCTGTCAAACCCTCCTCTGTGGTCTCTCCCAGAACAGCCAGCACTGCCACCCTGTTTCAAAACAGTTACTCACCTCCCACATCCTTCTCCTTTCTGGAGGCCTGAAGATGTTTTCATCTTCTTTGACACCATGCCAGGTTTTAATTCCTTAATAGCCTTGGAGGTCTCCAAATGCACCCTGTGTCCTCCAAGCACACCTTCCTCCTGCCTGTAATTTTATACTTAGAAACTCAGAAAATAGCCAGTAGTGGAAATTTGGCAGTTATCCTGTCATTTGCCTTCATCAGATACTGTCAAGTTTAAAGATCCAAAACAAATTACTGAAGAAACATGTGTTCAGATGACACAAAAATATATTCAAAGAGGGATGTGTAATTGCACTTGGGAATGAAAAAGTAGACCGTACACTCATGAAAAAACAATGCTACTGTCAGCTTGAGGTTTTATTTAAAATGAAAAGTGAAATAAAAAAAATTTAGGAGTTGAATTTTTTGCAGTATTGACACCACAGAAGGGAAATTCTTGGGCAGATCACAACCCTCTGTGCCAACATGATCAAAGTCAGCCATTTACAGGTTTGGAGTGTGTACATATAAAAGCATGCATGGTGATCTGGAAGAAAGACCAATTCTTTTGGTAAAAATGGTGTGTCGGTCACAAAACATAGGTAGGTCTCACAGTGTGAGGTGCTGATGGTAAGGATTGACTGATTTACAGATCTAAAACATGGAGCAGAAATTGTACTAAGGACAGCAAGCAGATCACATGCTTCAGCTGTGGGGTGTGTTGTGTACGGGTGACAGAGTAATAAAGTGTCTTGACAGAAGCTGTTTAATGCAAAAATGCTTTACTATCTGATTCTCCATCATCTTTAGTGTTTGGCTGACATTTGTCTTGCCAAAGAGATTTCAAAATGAGCACATAACACACCTCCATCTGCAGTGAGTGGAAAACTCTGAATAGGTATGTATGTGCTCAAAGCCTATTTTCCTTAAGTATAAGCAAATATAAAGATTAAACGACAAAAAAGAGTCAATGCATTTATGTTTGGAGTTCAAGTGAGTGACACCAACCCAAGAACAAAAAAGATCAAAGTGCCACTCTGCACACACACATGCTAACTGGGAAAAAAAATGACATATTTATAGTCAACAAACCTTCTAGGGCTGTGTATTTCAAGTAAGATGGTATGCTACTGGATAAAACATGCTCCTGTCACTTTTCCCTTATATCTATCCTGTAAAGCCAGGACAGATGAATTATCTGCATCATCTTAACTTAAATACCTTTGGCCAAGACCCTGGAACAGAGGGGATTTATGAAGAGTACAAAGTCTGTTCTTCATTTACCTAAAACACATCCTTTCAGTCATAACTGTGGAATGAGATAACACCATTCAGCAAACTGATCATGCAGAGTCTGATGTTTCCCTTTGGGCCTTAAAGCAGAGACCAAAAAATGCATATACAACCCAAAATCTAAATAATGGAAGGGACCTTCAGCACAATTAACTAAAGCACTGAGGTAGTTATCTGCCAGTGTCCCACCCATCACAAAAGGAAATATTGTCCTTCTTTAAAGGCTCAAAATTTTACAGAGCACAAATGCATTTTTTCCTCCTCCTTCCCTCTCCCTCCTTCTACCCACTGCTGCAAAGATTCATTTTTCTTCTGAGAAAAATGACATTTCACATCCACTTTTAAATATTTATTGGTGAATTTAGTGTTCTTTAGTATTCCTCAGCATTCCAGCTTCCCCCATCATTTCACCAGAGTACATTAGTCCTGATTGGTGAAGATTAGAAAAATGTTGTGAGTGTTTGTTGTTTTTTTTCACCCTTGCTCAAATCAGTGTGTTATAAACATCATACTCAGCCAGTGAATGCTGTGATTCTTCCTTAACACAAGGAGAAAATACAGCCAGGACTTACTGGCCTGAAGGAAGCTCCAGCTGAAACACTGGCAAACTTCTGCTGCTACCCTCGGTGAGGGTATATATGTATATTTGAAGAGGGCAAATATACATATATGCATATGTATACCTGCATGTGTGTATTCATATATATACATATATACACACATACATACGCAGTGTAAAAAGAAGAGAGGGGAGACAGGTGAATTTGGAAAATGATGGCTCTCCCTTCAGAGAATTATCTGAATAGCAAAACCACCATGGAAGAGCTCCATAAAGCATAAGTGCTGGCCAGAGGGATGAAGCTGGTGGGGTCTACTCTGAAGCAAGTTTGCTGCAGATACAGGAAGCATATGATCTGAGAGCAAGGCGACACACAGGATGAAATAATAGGGCAGAGACAGGCAGAGCAGGCACATGTTGCCCTAAAACTGCTTCCCTGCATTCCCCTGCTGAATTTGTTCATGACATTTAAGAGCTGCCACTGCTATTGCCAGTGCTGGAAAGAGGACAGAGCCAGCTCCCAGATAGCTGGGAGAAGATAACTGCCCTTTAGGACTGCAGGCCTAAGCAGTGTATGGAGGGAAAAAAAGTCCAGCCATCCTTTTCCAGTTCAGGGAACACCTGTGAGCTCTTCTAAGAGGTGACCTAAAGATAATTTATTCTGCATTACATTTTATTAAGCATTAGTGTCCTAATTAAAATGATTCACAGTTCTTTTTTTGTTTTGTTCTGTTTCTGTGTTATCCCAGCTGGTGGTGGAAAACAGGATGAAGGAAGGATTATAGTGCCTCTTTATGTGTCTGACAAGAGACAGCTTATCTGCTCTATCCCAAGAAGCCTGTCCAGCCACCAATGGCACATCAAACATCCTTGACTTTTAGGGCCAGATTTCCTTTCCAGGGTGGAAAAGATGGCAAAGGACAAAGAGAACTTCTACCCCCTCAGCCACATGCTGGCAGGCAGCTCCATCCCACTGGCACTAAGTTGCTGCATGGTCAGCCCAGGGCTGGCATTGCTCCCTGAGCTGTTGTGGAAAAGGACTGTGGTGGCCCAGCCATCCTGCAGCAAAAGGATGGGCCCATGGTGGTGCTGTGCACCAGGCAGTCACCACCTACACTCTCTGCCTTGGGAGCCAAGTCATTTTCTTACATGAAGAAAAGTGCAACTGGTGCTGTAGCCAAATACTGCAGGTAGGGAGCAAATACTAAATCATCCTATTTAAACAACATCAGACCTTGGAAACTACATGCCTGATGCTAACGTGACATCTCAGGATAGAGAATTTCAGGTTTTCCTCTAGGTGAAAACAAAATCCAAGACCTAGATGTTGACCCCCAAAGTAGCCCAGACCTGCTTGTACAGGGAGCTTGCATTGTTACTCCAGGGACAAAACCCAAAGGCATCATAGGTTTTATTAGCTCAAAGCTCTGTATTTTACCTCAGATTGCTAAAGTGCCTTTCCAACACTTTACTGAACTATTGAGTGGGTTATTTATAGTTTGACCTCAAAACCAGTTTCAAAAAAGTTTCAGGCAGGTCAAACCCATAAGACTATGTATCTTGGAAATGGCTGCTCACAATTCTCAGAACAAATCCCTGGGCTTTCTACAGCTTTTGTCTAAACAGTGGGCAAAGACTGCAACTGTTTGATGCAGAATCTCTGGTATTAGCCCTCCACCACCCCTTCAACACATACCCTTAAAACACAGTCTTCAGAATGGATCCAGAAGTGCTGTAAACATAAAAGATAGACAATATACTAAGCTGAAGTACTAACTTCCAGATATTTCAGACCACAACAATAACAGTAGCACTCATACAAAATAAACCAGATGAAAAAGCAAAGAAATAATCATACAAAAGTGGAGAGAGTAAAACAGAAATGATGGAAAGAGGGATGCTGTGAAGTGTGAAGTTTAAGATCTCTGCCGAGCTCAGTCTGCATTGTGTCCCAGGTTCTCTGTTCAGATAGAGCCATGTGCACATCTTGGTCTGTCTACAAAGAAACAAAATCCTGCTGTCAACCCTCAGTCACCAGCTATATTTATTTTGGGGCTAGGTGCAAACAGATTTTGTGAAGGAGCACTGAGGAAGGGAGCAAGATAAAGGCTATCACCTCCAAAATCTACATACATTCAAGTGGGAGTTACTGCAGTAACAACATGAGCAATACAAACCCCAACACAAGTCCTGTCAGTTCTTCTTACAAGTGTCCCTTAGCTTGATTCTTTGCTTCACCTCCTCCTTACCCAGGCAATATTTAGCAATAATCTGGTAGTTGTGGATCTCAGAAGATCCATGCAGAAAATTTTCCGTACAGGAGAAACACTCACTGATAGAGCATAGTTTCATAGGGGGGTCATCCCTTGTTCCTACAGGGAGCTCCATGGAAGCAACAAAGCCAATGGGATGACACTGTGGATGACCTAACTTACATTTAAGAAATCAGCTATGACCATCATTGCCAACAATGGCCAGGAAAATTCAGTGTAAACAAGGTACTCCCTGGTAATAAAAATACGTATTGCACCCCTGAACTCTGGTGAATGGCATCTCTAACTGCCTTCTGGTATATTTACTAAGAAGGTTCACCAATGGATGATATTCAGGAAATAGCTCTAAGATTTTGGTGACACAAATAAGCAGCAGCAAGATGAGCTGTGGAATGGGTAATAATTTAAACTGTAGATCATAACAAACTTCTATTATAGCCACAGTAGAGTGTTACCAAGAGAATATGAAAACAAACTGATATCTAATCTTTTTTTATGGCAAATGAGTTCTTTTGCTGCAGTGGTTAGTGTGAGTTACAATGAGTGCAGAGTATAAATTGTAATGACAGTCTATGCCATCGTCCCTGTATTTTTAGGAAGCACCACTTCCATAAACTTTCTTGGTGAAACAGGAGTATCTTTCAGGTCACACATTAAATAAGAAAATGTCTTCCACTTCTCTGATAAGTATAAAGAAGGCCAATAAATTAAGAGTTCATATCAGAGTTCAAATGCTTGTATAAAGGAATTTTATACCAACTCTGAAAAGAGGATAAAAAAAATATCTATGTTGTAAACATTTCTGGGGGTTCCCAGGTGATGTCACATCAGTCAGGAATGAGCTGGTGCCATGCCCCTAGGAGTCCCCGTGATGGAGCTGACGTCCTGAAGGTGTGCACATTGGGACATCTGTGTGGGACAGTGCCCAGCTCTCTGGGCTCTGTTAGAGAGAGCCAGCAGGACGCCTCCAAGTTGGTTTAATTCAGAGCAAATAACATCACTCCCAGAATGGGAATGTGCTTGAAATGGTGCTATGTCTGTGCCTTAATCCATCCCTTTCTGTTCCCAGTGGACACATGCAAATGTGAAATGATTCCCTGGTTTAGCCAGCAGCAAGTAAAATATTCTTAAGCTGCTCAGCCCTGCCAGGAACCTACATCAGCCACTGGCTCTGGCAGACACTGTAGTTCCCCCACCTCATGGAGGGAGAACTCTGCCAGGGTTTTTTGGAAATCTTTGTGCTTTCTACAGTTAGTGGATTGCATCATGAAAAGGCCTGCATTTATTGTTAGCCTTGTAATGCTTTTAGCCCTCTCCTTGAACGCACAGCTTTCTGTTGCATTTCCAAAAAGTAGAGCTGCTAAGCTAGGAAATTGCTGGGAAAGCTTCCGTAAGTACATCTAGTCCCCAGCAAATCATAGCAATCAGTCTAATAGACATATTTAACAGAATCTTTCTAAGTAACTTTGTTGCACTAACTGCACATTACCACGGTTATTCACAGTAACTCAACCATGCTGTAAGTCACCTCACCATAACACCCTGGGTTTTCTGCCACCTGCCTTGCTCCTCAGTCATTAGCTGACACGAGGTTCAGAAGTTCTATCCTTACCCCACTTGCCATGCTGCTCCAGAGGTGAGGAGAGGACACAGCAGGAAGAGAATGACATTAACAATGCAAATGTCCTAGGGAAAGCAGATTGGGAGCTACGTTTATTCATTTCTCTGCTACACTACTGCATATAAATATAAATCTGACTTACTGTCAGCAGGCAAACACTGGAAAGGAGAGAGCAGGGAAGATGTTCTGGAGCCACATGTGGGCAAAATGGACTAGCTGCAAACGGTGTTGGCCCTTCAAAGAGGATGCTGTGAGTCCTGCAGCTCAAGATGAGCACAGGGGAAGGTAGGCTGATGAAGCAACACCATGTATAGCCCACAGTACACAAGATAAAAAGAAGGGATTGAACAGTATGGAAATCCTACACATACAAAAAGGTTAATGAAACACAGCTTGCTTTCACACAAAAGAGAAAAAACTGAGACCTTGAAGAATTAGTTCCCTTAAGATTGACTTAATGTGTATGTCACAGCCAAGGCACCTACTATAAAGCACAAGGTATTTACTAAGTTTTTCTTACACTGCTGTAATTCCCTCTTCTTAATGGCTTTGCTATTGGAAAACTTTCCTATTACAGTTGATTGTTATAAGTTGTCATCATGAAGGAAAAAAGATAGGCTAGTGTGCAAGGCAAGAGGACTACAATGCCCCTAAGTTAAGTGCGTGCTTAAAGCCCTTGCGTGGATGGCTGAAGTGTTCCCCAATTTACTGGGTCAGAGCCTTAGCACAGGAAAATTTCCCATTCATCCTTAGGAGCAACTCAGCCACGGGGTCCTGTGACAGTGTCGACAGCACAGTTCAAACTTCTCAACAGCAAGAGGTGCCAAGGTTGGATCATAAAACTGACTCATGCTTAGACCCTCAGGAAATCATCAAGTCTTTAAGAAACCAACAATAGCAGCATCAGAAGACTTCAGTTAGCAGTGATGATCAAAAGGAAATTTTACCTTTTCTTTCCTTTTTTCCTCAGCATGGGGTAATTCTGTAAGATTTGTTTTCTAAAACAGCAGATATCTGTGGAACTGGTTTCATCTGATAGATGCTGTGATCTTCTTGCTCCCTGTAAAGTGGTAAAACATGGTACAGTACATGGTACACAGATGCTCCCAGATTAGAAGAGGGTGATGCAGGAATCAAGTATCATCTCATGGTTATACGGCTTTTCCAGCTGGTGACTACTATGTGCCACCCTGCTGTGTGTGCCACTTCCATCTCTGGATATGGGAAAAGATGGATGAAATCAGGAAGGACTCTTCTGGAAGAGCTATCAAAGATTGGAAGCAGTGCCCACCATGACCAACCTGGAGCCTGCCCATGGGGCAGCTAGACTGAGAACAACTTGAAGGGACTCCAATATTTGTTAAACCTTCAGAACTTCTTTGTTCAAGCAGGACAGTAGAGCAGAGCCTGATGGACTGGACTGATCTTGTAACAGGGTGATTTTTCTGTACCACACTGTTAATGCTGAATTTGTTTGTAAAATCTGGGTTGGTCTCTGCCATATAGCAACAGTTTTGCACATACATAAGCAGAGAACTCACTAAAAATAGGTACAGAATTAAGTTAACACTACCACAGTGTAGTCAAACCCATTATTTAGCACTGTGTGGCACAGCTTCCCTGCCAATTTTAGTAGCTATGGCAGGGAGATGAGGTGGACTGTGCACTGCTGACCTCCACACATGGTTACAAGTCCCCTTCCAACCTGCCTAATGATGAGAACTTAATCTGGAGTATGCACAGAAGGAAAAAACCTAAATGTGATTGTGCCATTTCAATGAGCCTAATTAGCTAATAAAGGTCAGTCTCATTAGAAGCTCTTCAGGGAAGGACCCACTGAAGGAAATTAAGCAGCAAAAGAATTTTAACATGCTGTCCTCCCTCGCCTGCACCACACACTTCAAGGAGGATTCGATGAGAAACCAAATTACTTGAATAAGTGATGAAGGTGTTGGTACGCAGGTGTTCTGTGACAATAGAAATGCATTTCTAAACTGCCAGAAGATCATTCAGTATCATGCAGAGGGTCTCTGCTTACTCCCTGCACAGGAAACAGTGGCTGCCCTGGGTCCATAAAGGAAGCTTGTCCCTGAAGTACATCTTCTAATTAGCTCTCTACTGCCCAACACCCAGAATCCCATCTCCGTCCCTGTCCCAGGTAGTCAAGCTCCAACACAGCACCCTGATATGCATTTCTTTTGACTTCTGCATATTCTGCCTCCTTCAACCATGTCTTAATAGAAGCTGCTCTCTACTCATGGGTATGACATCCTACTCTGGGGTAATTCCATTCACTCCTGTAAAGACCATTCATGAGTTATGTCTACCTCCTACTTCCCACATCAGGAAAATCTACTTCCAGAAGTTAAAATGTGTTACAGTACAAAAGCATGCAATTAGGTTACAAGAAATATTTTTTTCAAAACACAGAATGGACCTTTGCCATGGTTGCCACATTGATCACCGCAGCTAAAGAAAGGCTTTTATCTTTTTTCCTGCTCTGAAAGGGCTTAAATCAGAACTGTAGGTGGGTTAGATTTCCTCCTCCCATGTTACTAGAAATTCCTACAGCAAACAGGTCAGTCCAGTTTTAAAGCTGGAAACAGAACTGAGAAAGGAATTGACCGCTCTCTGGCTTGCACTGGGCACTGGAAAAAAAATGCAGTGGTGAAGGAAGAGAATATGATTCTCTATTGTTTCTACTGCTAGGCCAGAAGAATGCAGCAGCAGCAGCACTCCTGATGCTAATGTTCTAGTTACAGCTGTTCTCTCATCTTTTATGGTCCTTCTGCCATGGGAATAATGGGGAACCCGTAGTTGCTCTGGACCCAGAAGGTGCGCTGTTGTTAACGAAGACTCATAGTACCTCAAAGACTTTGATACCTATACCTTTTTAATGAGACATGAAGATATTTTTTGTTCATGGGGTCCCACCAGAGGAGCTTTATCATACTGTGTTGGGTTTGGCTGGGGTAGAGTTAAGCTAGATCTGCCTCAACAGAAAGGTCTAGAAGAAGAGACAACTGTTTCAACAGGTCTATAGATATGAGATGCAGAGCTGCTACCCAGAAAAAGAAAGGAATAAGGGGAGAGTAATTTCTTTATCAACACTGAAGGTGAACTTCCTTACCACTGATCCTAGAGTGCTCAGCAAGCCCTGAGGATCCTGGGTCATGTTTCTCTGGACACCTTCTCCATGGGATGGAGCTGTTGGCAGCTGCAGCATCATTCACTCCTGTGGGGTTTTGCTCTAGGTGCTTCATGCAACTTCAGAGGAAAAGAAAGAGAAGAGATTGTAAAAGCTCCTGAGTATTCTGTAAATGCTGCTGTCTGTGACAGGATGCATGTGGGGATGTCTTCCTGACCCTACTGTGGAAAGGAGACATATGCTTTGAATTTGTTCATTCCTTTTGTGGTAATCATAACAAAGATGAAGAAAATTTATCCAAGTTGACATTTTTAGGTAGCCAACATTTTAAAAAATTCCCTGCAATCTTTTGCCTGAAGAGGAGAATAAATGGAGGAATCAGGGGTTTATTAGGCAAATAAATAAAGCAACCGCCCTACATTCAGATTTTAAAGATTTCCTCTCCAATTGCTACAATTTTCTTTGGTTTGTTTACTTTTTTTGCTAAAATAAAAACTTAAAACTTTCCTAAATAGTCACCTTAATATCCAAACTTTACAGAAAATTATTTTGATTAAACCATCTTGACTAGTTCAAGCCATTCTCATAGCCATGGAGCCCTTTGTGGCTGATGCCCTTCCTTAAGGGCTACAGCACTTAGTTAATGTGGTCATGGGGCTTAAATAGTAACATTTGTGAAGGCTTCAGCTTTTATGTTTGTTTGCTTATTCTTAAAGACAGATTTAAAGGGGCTTTAGAGCCCTGTACTGGCTCTTATTAATCAATAGCTGTTCATGGAGACATTTTCCCTACCTTGTTTTTACCCTATATGCTAGCCTTTTTTTTCTGATAAAATTCAGCATTGCTCTAGCTGGCCAGAAGCAGTTCTTCATTCAATGTTGCCTTGCCCCTTGTCTGCCTCTGCTTTCTCTGTGATTTCTTGGAACCCACCCTTTCAGGACGGGGATGTGCAGGCAGCAGATATTAAGCAGGGAGCTGCTCCACCCAGTGGGGGCAAGCAGCAGGCACCACACACTTCCTTAGCAGAAAAGCGTTGGAAACCTAGCGTGGAGGTGTTTGAGCAAAGGATGCATATCCCTGTCCCTGGGGGAGGTCACATCCCATCATGTCCCATCTTCAGCTGCTCCAACTCCAAGTGACACAATGCAGTTGGGAAATCAGCTCTGAACCCACACAAGAGCTGCACCCCATACAGTGTTACCCATCATGCTGGATGCTGGCTTCTTGCCTTGGGCCCATCTACAAAGGCTGGACAGTTGCATAGTCCCTGTCCTGGACACCCGAGGGTCTCCAGGCTGATATCAGTGGGTCTGGAGTCCTGGTCAGCCAACCCAGCTAGGAGGACATGGTGTAATGACGGGGCTGCCACAGCTGGGGGCAGGCAGGGCTCCTTACATAAAAAGTAGCACAGTGCAAATATATTTGAGCTAGTCTGACCACGTGAAACCAGGCTGTGAATCAAATAAGTCCTTACTTTGAGTAGTACAGCATATCAAAGCTTGTGTGTTGAACGCACATTCCCATAAAGCATCACCACAATATACTGATAGATGAGGGCCAGAAAAATCTGCTTCTGTCCATACCCGGGTCCTTCCCACTCACGTGCTTGGCACCAGGCACAGCCAGGCAGGCTTTTGTATCAGTCAATAGCAGGGGCTCTGCAAACAGATGATGTGAAGCTGGGGCAGAAGCACTCCTGCTCTGCTGACTCACCCCAGCAGGCAGTCCAGACCAGTCTCATGAGCATCAGCTCTGAAACGTTAATTGCTGAGTCCCTTGGGAGGAGGATAATAACTCAGAGGGACAAGGTCAGAGCATATGTGGTTTATAGAAATACTTTAAGGTAACTAAGTACAGTACTATTTTGGGAGGAAGTAAGCCGGGGCAATAAACCACTGAACAACAGAGGCTACTGCAAATTAGGTGGATTTTTGCCTACGCCTTTCTGCAACTGGATAAACCTAAGGGAGATCTTTTTAAAAAGTGTGTTGTTTCACAAATAGCCCTGGATGTAAAGAGAAGACTTCTGTGTTCCTCATGTAAAACAGCCAGTTAAGGTTTGACCCTCAAGTATGCTTTGCAGGAGACTAGAAAGACTCCAGGCCACCCTCTGCCAAAACAGCTCTTAGTTCATGATCTAATCCTTGTATTTTTAGCCAAGAGTCCACAACATTATTCTGTTTCCTGTGTTTAAGCAGAGTACTGTTACTATTATTATTTGATAGCTTTATATTGCAATGGCTGTGAGAGCATCAGGAAAGTTCATTTAAATTGTACAAGGTACTGCACAGATTTGTAATTGATGGTGCCCCTTTGAAGCATCCCCAATGCCTTACACCACGTGGTTCAGTTTGGTGCATAACAAAGCATGGCAAGCATTGTTCTCTGACCAGAAAGTGAGATAGGAGCTCTGATGCCCTACTCTCTCATAGTGCATAGATGGTCTGTCAATATCAGGCAACTTCTCTGCTCCCCCAAGCTTCTAAAAAGATGCTGAACACACCATGGCAGAGATCTGGGGGAGTGCTGAAGCCTGGGATCACTTCAGGATCAGAGTTACACAGACAAAAGGCTTCTTACCCCTGAGAGGACCTGGGCTAGAGGAGAAGGGTAAGGAGGCTGGGGAACTCATCCCAAGCATGCTGTGACTACATCATTAAAGTAAGGTTTTAAGCAGGGGCAGCCTCTCTCCAGTCCTCCTCTCCAAATTCACATCAGGCTTTAAGAGTTCTTCCGACTTGGCCTAGCTGGCCTGGCATGGACCACTCACTCAGCTTACTGTGTTTTTGCATAATTAATAATCTATTCACCTTGGCAATGTGGATGTATGAAAACCATGTTTATTTCAGTCCTATGGTGTTAAGTTTATGAAACTGCTCCAGAGTTGCTGGTTGGATAAACAAATGGTTGTGGGAAGGTGTAAAGATTCCCAATTGCAACGACACACGTATTTGTTCGCTGCTCGGTAACACTGCGCACTGCTGGCTATGCACTGACTGCCAAGTACTTGTGGGACTGATGAGCCTTTTCTACCTGGTTTCAAGTGCTGACAGTTCTGTGGAGCAGAAAAACATGACCCGTCAGAGGTGGCTAAAGAGGTCATTTTGATCTGAAGGATGAGCCCAGCAGGAAAACGAGATGATGTGTTGTCGGGAATGACAATGTGATTTCTGGACCAGCCTTACTGACTACGTAGTCTTTGGCCTCCTGACAGGCCCTTTGGTTCCTCATGGTGCAGCCGATGGTCTTCCCAAGAAGAACAGCTAGAGGACCTGAAATATCTTGCATTTGCTGAGCGAGAGAAACACCTCTGTGTTTAAATTCCCTGCGTGCTCCTTGCTGGGCTGCAGCACTTGCAAATATTATGTAGGATAAGGACCAACCTTACGTCATCGTGGCAGTAGTGATGATGTGAAGTGCTGCAGCTTCCAGGAGGACAGGCAGGTCTCTGCACAAGTTGCCACTGGTATTAGACAGTCTCTTTCCCACAACAGCATTAGCAGGACATCAGGGAATTGCATTTGCTTGCATAGAGTCCAAGAATTAGATTCTCAAAACATTTCTTACAAGCAGAAGTATAATGACGATAGAAGAAGCAAATCCATCAGAGAAAGATAGTAGCTTGGCAGGTTACCTGTTGGCATTCTTTTACCTCCTTTTTGAAGGTAGGAAAGAACTCAGTTTTTGGGAATACCTCCAGTTTTGCTGAGCCACATTTTCTTTTAGCAGAAATGAAATAGGTGCAGAAGGATGAGCTTCCAGCAGTGGGTGAAATAAGTTTTGTCTTCCACTCTTCCTAGTTGTTGCCAGGAAGGCTAGGGCTCACTACATTCAACTTCATTACTAAATTGTTTTTCTTGCCTTTACTCCTCTTGCCCTGGGTGGGGGACCGCAGAGATAGAATGCTCTTCAGCCAAACCTGTAAGGACAAATTTTTTACCACTCATCAAACTGCTTGTTCTTTTTCAGCTTGCTCAACTGAATACAACTGGGTGCTTCAGCTCTGAGCCTACATAGAAAAAGGGCTGAAAGAATTTGATGGTGATAGCAATAGACATAGACAGGCTGGCCTTCAGCACATTGTTGGGGCACAGGCCTACAGAGGATACACCTACTCCTGTTGCCCTTTATTTTTAATCAATGTACTTGGTGTGGCTCCCAATATGTGGTCCCAGGCAGCAGTGGCAGCCACACACAGCACCCAGCTGCTCCTTGGGTTCAGTGAGCTGCCAGCTGCCCCTAGGAAAGAACCTCCTAATCAAGCAAAAGCTCTTTTTAGTAAACCCTGCAAGCAAACCAGTTGAAGCATTCCAGCATTATTTTTATGCTTACCTTACTTACATAACTGAAAAGCATCAAAAAACAGTCAGCAATTTTCTTTTAGCTGATGAACATTTGCAGCAGCAATTTTACAGACAATGCTTATTGGTTAAAGTGACCCCACCTCCACTTTACACCCAGCTGAACAACTGAAAACTTCATCCCAAGAAACACTAAAGTACAGCTGGGGTATGTTCTGCTTCTGCTGCTGCTTTAAGATTAGCGACCACATCCATTAGTCCTCAACAGTGGATGTAAAAGGCAGAAACTGCACATTTCTTATTGCTTGACAGCTGATTCTACCCGCTGAGAAAAAACTCTGCTGTCTACAGCCTTGATTGAGCACAGTAGGAGGAAAATGGGCTATGACAATCACACTAAACGTCTAAAACTCCTTACAACCTTAAAAAGGTAGGAGGAGAAACAGGGATTGAGCAGAGCTGTCACTCATAAAAAGTTAAAGGAGCATTCTTGAGGAAAGTGAGTTTTGCTAGAAAACCAGGATGTGCAATTCTTTTAATCTCCAGTCTGCATCTGTGGAAGATATGGAACAAGAGGAAAATAGGGAAATCATACAATAAGATCATTACATGCTTTCTTTTACCAGGGAACTGCTGCCAAACTACCAGTATGTCAACTTCTTTCTCATGACAGCTATGTAATATCAATAGCACTTACTTGCTGGGAAACACAGTTACCCCTCAGAAACACAGCTGAAAAACAAAGATAAATCAGCCCTGGTTTCTTAAAGAAAATGCAACATTTATTCTGGAAGCAACATGTGGACACAGATTAAAAATGATAATTGTAGGCCTTGGGATCTTTTTCCCAACAGATAGGATTTAGGTCCGCAATGGAGAGCAATTTATTCAACGCAGGGCTCAGGTGTGGCTGCACCACCTCTTTTCACCATTCCAGCAGCAACATGCTCCTGCACAGTGGTTTTTATTAGCAGAGAGCACTGTTCCCACACGACATCTTTTACAAGCAGGTTTCAAAACACGTCACAAAGCCGAGCTCTTGTGCCCACTGCCCTCACCGGGAATCTGAAGGGGAGACGTGGAATGGCTTGTCGGAGATTGTCGCCCCCGAACTGGCGGCATAAGCGCCAGCAGAGGGCGCTCCGCCCCTTCCCAGCCCTCAAGGCCCTTCCCAGCGCAGGGAAGGTTGTAGGAGCCTCCTTTCCCCTTTTCTTTCCTTTTACTTCGTGGGAAAGGAAAAAAAGTCCTCCACGTGGCTTACCAGAGTCTCTGCTCCCTGCCGCCAAGAAGCTCTGCACATCTTCCCTGCCGGGCTTCTCCACGCCACTCCCTGAGACACTCCGCGACCCACAGCGACAGGAGCCCCGCTGTTGCCACTACAGGGCAGCGAAGCAGCGCGAGGGAAGGACTGCTCACCTGATCCCACCGGGAGCCTGCTGCCCAGTCAAGTGCTGCATGTCTCACTGAGAAGTTTCCACGCCTGCATCCACATGTACTTTCAGCTAGCTGCGGCAGGGAGAGGACAGAGTGCCCTGCAGGGCCAGCTAGAAAAGCCTTCAGGGGTGCCTGAAACCTTGAGGGCAGCTGAATCAGCAGCAACTGAAAGAGCACCAGTCCCACTAAAATACAGCAGCCGTGAGATACACTAAACACGTCCTGGTCACACTCTGGGACATGCACTTACACAGAATACGGCCTGATTTCTTGTGATCAAGGTTAAAGATCTTGCTGTGTTCACTGGACCAGTGTTCAGCTAGAAGTCCTACCCAAGCTGCCACAGAAAAAATACTTTTAACGCCTCTTCAACCCTGTTTGCAAGTATTTCTCAGGAGTTACATTCTATCTCTTTCCAGTGGTCTGTTGTGGTTTGGTTTTTTTTTTCCTTTTCAGACCATGGCCAGAACAGCATGCTAAAGACAAGGCTAGTATTTAATGGCTTCTACTCACCTCCAATTCATCATTACACAAGTTGGTGTTCTCAGCCATGTGTGATCCCTCCTACTGCATCAGGCTACTTCCCAGCTGCCTGGCAGGCCACAATCTGCTCTTCTCCCCGTTCCTGTCTGCCATTGAAGGCATATAACATCGCAATCTGACAGCCATGCAAGCTGCCAAAATCCTACCCAATGTGAGCCAGCACATCCTGAATTCAGTGCAGATCTTCCTATTAGCTTCATCTGACATGGATCAGAAATCCTCTCCACTGCTGAAAATCCTCCAAGTCAAGGGGCTTTTGCCACCGTCTGAGCAGCTCCCAGCCATCGCAAGGCTGTTCCCATAACTGGATGCTTGGTAAGTGCAGTGACTGGAATGTGGAACAGAATCAACCTTGTGGCACTCCAAAAGCCACTTGCACCTGGCAATTTCCAAGCGCTTTGAGTACATCTGAAGAAATCATAGTAGTGATGGGAGAAGCAGCTAGGTCCAAATTATTATGAGGCCAAAGAGAATAAAAGAGTTCTGAAGCCAAGTTCCTGGCTCTGCCTGCTTTCTTCTACCTTTTTAAAAAACATGGGGGAAAGCTGCCACACACAAACATTTTTTAATCATCTCTCAATATCCAAAGTACCTGACACAGCAAGAAGAAACATCTCCATGGAGACCACGCAGTCCTGAAGCACATTGTGGAAATAGCTGTCAGGCCTCATGAATAAAAAGTGAATTACAAAGTGCGTTAGAGTATCATTGTATCTGCTAATAACCTATGAAGGGCTCTGGTTTTATCACAGACAATAGTTACAAGAAAAGTCTCATTATGCCTAGCTCATCCTCAGGGAACACAGCAGGATTAGTCTCTCAGGAATAAGTGCAAGTGCTTTGTTTTAACGAGCAAGAGAGCTCTCTGATTTGCATCTGCAAGGTTCTAAGGACAGAAGTGCCAAAGGGCTCATCTGGATAAGTGGCTCCTGTCCAGAGCTTTACACCATTACTGTAAACCTAAAGGTAAAACAGTTCCTTGCTGATCAGCTGTCATTTGACTTCATTGTAACCCTCCTGTACCTACCTGGTCTCAGCCACATCCTTGTCCTCGCCATCACCTGGTAGTGTTCAACCCTGCTTTCCCTTCCTCTGCAGGGGGTTGTGAATATCCACAAGGCACGTGCTCATCAGAGCAGTGACATCCACAAGAAAGGGAAATGGTCTGAAGATCTAGCCCGGGCACTGGCCAAAAAGTGGAGCTGAAACTGGCTTGCAGCTTGTCAGAGCACTGTGGGGTCTCAGACATGGTGAGGGGTTAACAGGGGGCTCCCAGGACATCACACCAGCTGGGAGGTCTTCATGCCTCTCAGCACCTCCTCACCTATTTTTCTGCCTGGTGTCCTGTTCTTGATTCCAAGGATTACTTGCAGGTCCTGCACCCAAGACAACTCTGTGTGCCTCAAACCTGCCTTTTCCCTGTGCTGTTTTTTTAAATTGGATTTTCCAACTTCTCCAAGTGTAGCACAGAATTTGGTAATCTGTTTCTTGGGTCTCTCCTTCCACCTTACCTGTTCAATGTTAGGTCCCCGTCCCTTTCCCCATAGTAGGAGTTCTGGGCATGCACAAATCTGCATTGTCCCACTTCCAGTGGTTCTCTCTCCAACCTTTTTCCCATATGCATCAAAGTGTCTGAAGAGACTGCAAGACTGTTCAATAGTTTAGGTGTTCTCTGGGAGGAAAAGGAGCAGGTGGATGATGGAGACTGGACTTCACTTTGAAGGAGGTAGTTGAAAGAAGCCTTTTCAGTTCTACATCTCTCACTCTCAGTCATCATGTGTGGGCTGCATGCAACTCTGTCAGTCATTTTCATTGCCATTGGTTCCACTTTCAACTGGAGAAACCCAATACTCACTAAAACAGCAGCGGATAAAATAGAACCTAAAGGACAGTCACCAGGCTATAAATTCCCATTCCTGAGTCAACACATATTTTAAGCCAAAGGAAGGAGATCTATCAAGAAAAGCTGGGAGAAAATAGAAGCTCAGCTAATAGTCTGGTAGTTGGGATGCTTCCCTGAAGATGCAACATCAAATCCCCTTGAAGAGAGAAGGCAATGAAGCAGAGTCTTCCAGCATCCTGGACGAACTCTGTACCCATTGGGGTGTCTGTAGAAGAGAGGTAATACTGGCACATTCCTTGTCTCTCTCACTTTCCACCTCCCATGTAGTCTTCTTGCTGGAAACTCTATCAGAAGCCTTTGAAGTGGCCATGAAGTCCATGGATAAAAAAGACTCAGTGCATACAAGCACCTGCTTATCCTACTGAAGGGTCATGAAGCAAGCTGCTTCCCCAAAGGTTCCCTAGGAATATAAACTCA
Organism: Dicrurus megarhynchus; assembly: GCA_013399195.1. Classification (NCBI taxonomy): domain Eukaryota; kingdom Metazoa; phylum Chordata; class Aves; order Passeriformes; family Dicruridae; genus Dicrurus; species Dicrurus megarhynchus. The sequence goes on along the minus strand of VXAD01003680.1, from coordinate 1,224,591 downwards.
CAGGAGAATGAGCAGATGAATGATTAAAGGACAGGAATTAAAAGGTGGAAATAAGGAGCAAACCTTCATGACAGAGGGAGTTCACCAGGGCAGTATCAGAGGGACGAGTGTTGAAGACTATTATGGTGAACTTGGTGAACTTTGGTGAACTTAGTAAATTACCTGGCAAATGAGTGAGTAATAAATGTGACAAACCTCCTGGTGGCGTGAGGATATGCTGAGTAAAGCAGAAAGGTTATCTGTGAAGAGCTGCAAAACAACCATATGCTACCAAATGACAAGGTGAGAAGACAGCAGGAAAACTGCAACCTAGAAATTCAAAATAAAGGACATGGGAAAAACAGTGCTGACCTCATTATATCAAGATGGGCTCTCAGGCCTATTCTTAAAAATAATGTCAACTTAGCTGATGTTCCATAGCAGTTAGAAAATTATGTGTTAGGGATACTTTGGCAAGGGGTAGTGAACACAATGGAGAATGTGAGGATAGCACAGCAGTGCATCTGCATCCCAAAGACTTTGCACTTCTGGTCCTGCCATCTGCAGGAGGGCTTAGCAGAAAGTACAGGGCTCAGAGAAGAGCAGTGGGAAAGATTTAAAAGTGTTTCCATACAAAAAGTAAGATTAAGGCCAGATTAAGATTGGAAAAGAGACAATTGAAGGTTTTTATATGCAATTCTGACTCCTCTGGTCAAGAAGTCCCTAAACCAAATTGCTGCAGGTGTATTCTAGGGGAATAACCCTGTCTGCCTGCCCTGTTCCTCGATCTGTCCCTAGATGCCCATTGCTGAGCACTGAACCAGGCTTCCACCTCATCCAGTACTACCAAACCCTGAGCTCAGATGAGCCCCAGATGGGGAGTACTGCTTCAGATCAATCAGAGTACTAGATCAAATAAACAAATATATTTTATTGGGATTTATTCATGTCCAGATAAGGATAACAAAGATTTTTCAGTTAAATAAGAATTAATTTATTGACATATCTGGTCTCAGAAATTAAACCAGAACTATCTCACAGCATAGATATGGTGGCAGCAGAAACTTTCAGCTGCCATCAGACAAAGTGTTAAATATACAGATGGCTACAGACAGGCCAGAAGCATAACATCTCATGTCTCTATATTTTGATTTCTTAAAAAAAAATTATTTCAGAAGCATCCTGGTTCTATGATGCATTCCCTGCATTCCACAGCATTCCCTGAAAATGTGAAAACAAATCTATTAGAACATTTTTCCATAGCAGGAGTGCAAACAGGGTATTAGGATTTAAGAAGTATCTGCATGACTGGCTGATAAATACCTTTACAAGGCACTGAATATTTTGACTATCAAGGCCTTGTATGGACAAATAGTGGATTGCTCTACAGCCGACAATTTGCATGTCAGCTTCAGGTATGTGTTACCAGGACCATAGAGAACTTGGAGGAAAGTGGATGGCACTAAGATTAAGGTGTCCTCAAAAGTTGCTACTAATTTTGAATGCCTTGATCTGTGAAGTCATTGCAGGAAGTAATTTTTGGTCATGCCTTACATGCAAGGCTAACATACAAGGATGTCTCTGAGTACACAGTAGCAGTTACATGATGAACACTGGTGCCTTGAAGATGGGGTGTGCAGAACTACTGAACAACCACAGCACCTGATGCAATGGGACAAAAAGCAGGTCAGCCCGCCTTTCCTGAGATCACTCTGGAGCCTTGGCCCAGGACCACTGGAGCACAAAGCTGCCCTGTGCTCCTGGCAGGCCTGCCGGGTTCGCTGCCATCTGGGCACCCCACAAGCTCCAGGCCCTTGGGGAGATCTCTGCCAGCCCTCCATAGCCAGCCCTGTGGTGGCTTTGAAAAATCTAGGCCCGTTTTCTTGTTTTGCAATCTTTTCTCAGGTCCCAAAGGACTCAAATTCTTCTCTTTTCTTTCCCAACCCAAAGAGATGCACTTCAGAAAGTATGCCCCCTTCCCTTCAGACCTCCTGATTAGAACTGATTGTGGCTGAAAGCCCATAAGTACAAAACTATGTAAGGGGAAACCTTGCTGATTTTCCCCCTCACATGAAGACAGAGGTGAAGTTCAGAAGCCAGCAGAAATTCAGCATGTAACCCACTTCAGCGCCTTGTGAAACTGATCCAGCCTTTATCTGTGTATTTAGACACTGCCACTTGATCTTTTCAAATCTGCCCTGTATAAAAGCACTAAAAATTTTAAAACAGACTAGACAGAGTATCCCTTAAGCTCCCTCCCCCACCAGAAAACCCCAATACCTCATGAAGTTTAAGAAAAATTTTCTGTTTTCCCACAGGCATGCTCCAAGAGTACTCCGCCACTTCCTACTTGAGGAACTTCAGTAAGAGAGAGACTGGTGTGCACTTACACGCAGAGTTTCACTCTCCCTTTTCTCATGAAATGGTTGGCATCTCACACCAAGCAGCCCTGGTTTTTCCTGTTCTGCTGGCCCCTAGATTGCTGGGAAAACACCTCAAGTTCTCTTGTCCAGGACTGCTGCAGCTCCTCCAGTGACTGTTGTGTGAAGAACCTGTCTGCCTTTTCTTGAACTCAGATTGGGATGTCTTTGCCTGCCAGCACCTTTCTCTGAGGCACTTCCCATCATTTCTGCCCACTCCAGCCACAAAGACAACAGAATGCAGCTAGCATGCCTAAGACTGCAGGACTTGGGGAGGACATCTTACAGCAGACCAGAGACCCACACTCCATGCTGTGATTCTGATGACTCTCCCCTATGTAAGCTATGACCCATATTTTGACTCTTAACAAAGATGGCTCACTTAAAAAACAAATATGACTAAAAACTACAGGGTTTTAGTGGGGAATTGAGGTCTGACTGCAAAATCAGACCAGACAAATCCAAGCTGTGGAACTAATGCTGGTTTGAGTGTTGCCTCTAGGCCAGGGAAGCACTGAAAGAAAAATCACAAAGAGGGAGACTCACATTTCCATGCTATAGGCATAACCTCATCAAGCTTTCATCAAGGAGGCAATTTCTTGTTTGGTGCTTGAACAGTTAGCAGAATACAGTGCAGCTCTCAGATATTTGGCCTCCATGAGGGACTTGCTAGCTGACTAGATCAGCTAGAAAACTTCATACATGCAAAAATCTCCAGTTTCAAAGCCCTAAGTATGGCAGAACACAAGCAAGCAAGATGAGGCAAATACTCAGTAGGCAAGTAGCCTGTTCTATGTACTCCTTTCTGCCCCTTCTTTTTCCCCAGGCTGTGTGTTGAGCCTGACCTGAGGAAGAATATAAAGCAAAGGAGGTCACAAACCAATCTGCTAGTCAGTAATGCTATTAGGACTTGCAGGTTGTGGTGACTGACCAGTCTACCAATGTGAAGCATCACTTGGAAGAATGGCATTTCGCAAATGCTTGTGCACAGTTTGAAAGCACCTAACCTTTTCTAAGAAAATAAAGGTGCTGCAAAGAATGTTAAAAGCAAACAGATACATATTATGCCACTATTAGGATCAAATCTGATGGGTCAGGGAGGAAACAGGAGAGTGAAGTGTTCTCAGTTTCCCATCCGTGCTATGCCTGTAGCAGAAGCTGGCACTGCAGAGCTCTGGGCTGCTCCTCTGGGCAGAGCCAGACTGAGCCAGAAGCCTCGAGGGAGGAAGGGCCAGGCAAGAATACAGTCTTGTTTCTGCTGTGAGTGGGCAGACACATCCCAGGCATTATCTCTGGCACACTGCAATTTGAGCATGACATAGCTTGTTCCTTCCATACAAGGGAAGTTATCATTGAGCCTCCCAGCTCCAGCTAAGCAAACTCCTTTTGGGTGTGAGATACAAAGAGATGTATATGTGCCTCAGCTCCTTTCACAAAATAAGTGAGAAGTCTTCAATTCAGCCCAGTGCTTCAATTGCTCGACTCAGTCTTGCCTTTCAGCTCAGCCACAGGCAGACAAAGCTTCACTGCCAGGACCATTGGAGCAGTCCCTCTTGCTGCTTCAAGATCCCAGGAGGCAGAACAGCGGTCAGCAGCCACCAGACAAAGGGAACAAATTGCTGGAAAAGTGCAGGAGAGGTGGGAGGAAGCAAGATGAAAGAACAGAAATGAACTTTAAAACAGCACTAGGACAAGTCCCTGGTTTTTTGCACCTGTGGTGTGAAATCTTTTTAGTTACTAGTTGGTGGCATTTGTCACTATTACCATATGAGGTTAGGAAACTATGTTTAGTCCTAGTCCTTGAATACTAGTTTCAGTCTCTGACTTCTTTGCATGTCAATAGCTGATGGGCTTCTTCAGCTGCCAGGAGCATCCTCTGCCTGCAGCTGTGGCTCCCCAGCACGTGTGTCCTTCTTGCAGGCAGCACAGAGTGAAGGACAACCAGGGGGCTCAATCTACGCCCTGATTAAAGCTTGAATAAGCAGTACCAAGTACAGAAAAGAAAAATCTCTAGAAACAAATCAGAACTGGACTGTAGGAAGTTGATTAGTGGAGTGGAGCAAACAACGCTCAGCATCCACCAAGCTGCAGGGTTCTTCTTTCTGCCAGGCTCACCAAAGGGTAAACGGCAAATGTGAGTGCTCTGCTGCTGGCCCCAGGCAGAGGACATGTTGTGGGCTTTCAAGAAGGGTACAGACTCCTGTGTTGTGAGCTTTTGGTGGAAAGTAGGCAAAACACAGTCTGCAACTGCTGCTGAGGTTACACCTTTCTACTAATAACCCTAATAGAAACCTCTTCATGATGAAGAAAGTCATACATTGCCCAGGGAGACCATGCATCTCCATGCTCAGAGGTTTTTTTTCAAGACCCAGCTGGATAAACTCCAGAGCAACTGGCTGGACAAGAGACTTCGTGAAGATCCTTCCAACCGGAGTTATCTTGTGAAAGACCATAAATTCTGCATCCCCAAGGCCTGCAGTTTGGTAAAGATGTGCAGATTACTGCAGCACCCTGGTTTTACTTCCCATAGGAGTTCTCCAGTTGTCCACACTTTGCTGTGGAACGAACAGCCCAGCCCGCTTTAAATCACTGACATAAAACACCTGGGAAAACAAGCTGGTTGTGATACACTGAAATTACCTTCTGAAGGGAAATGGATACATCCATGCAAGCACAGGAGAAGCTGGAGAGAGGGCCTTCCTTCCCGAGACCTTACTTACTGAGTGGGACAAAATTCCACAAGGTGCCCAGCAGCTCTGTCTCCCCAAAGCTGACTGTGACTCCTCAGGCTGCTGCTGTACAAAGTGGGAGAGGATCTGCCTTTCCCAGACAGTGGCTGCAGCTGGTCTTCCTTACAGAAAGGGGGTGTAAGTGGCTGCCATCAGCCACAGCCTGCCTTGGGGCTCCAGCAAGTCCAACTCACACAAACTCCCAGCCCCAAAGCTGCTGGGGAAGGGGATCTTACCACAGAGATCTGAGTATTTCTATGAGCTTCTTTTCTCTGTAGCATTGCCTTAAAAAGCCCAGCAAGGATTTCCCCACCACTGCCATTACCAGAAAGAGGTGAAGGCATCTGTACAAGCCTCATCATCTCATTGCTCAGCTCCCATCCATTAGTAACCACCTCAGCACCATGTCTCTGCTACAGCTGCAGCAGTGGAGAAGGGACAGTATCATCTCTTCTCCAGGGAATCCAGCTTTGGATGCCATACCAGCAGATAAACTGCAACCTCCTCTGTTCCCCTGCTGTCTTGCAGCAAAGCAAGTTGCTCCCATACAGGACTAACACCATGCTGAACTGTCTGCCAGGAAAGAGCCGACTGCTTTAAAAGAGGATTTGTTAGCTGTCAGCCCAAAGGAAGGCACTAAGAGATGAGAGAAGAATTACATAAAGGTTTTAAAAGCAGACCAGTCAATCCTCCCAGGCTGTGCCTGGTTTATGGGGACCTTTCCCTCAATAGGAAAAGCTGGGGAAAAAGCTCTCACAATACTTGTTCACTGAATTGGAACACAACCTCCCACAGAAACAACAGGCTATCATACAGTAACCACGCTTTCAGGTGAGTAAAACCTGAATGTGCTGCATTTCATCCCATCTCCTCTCCCTTAACACCATAGCGAGTTCCCCCAGTCCCCTTCCCACCAGCCTCTCCCCACAATCCCTGCTCCCATGTGCCTCACAGCTCACCCCTCACCACACCCAGTTACCACCCTCTGACCTGTTACCTATGCCCAGCATCACGTCTCAGAAGACCATTATCCATCATGCAAGCTACAGCCCCTCTGGGGTGACACCCCCACACCCTGATTAGGGGATTTTGAGAGAAGGCAGATCGCTGCTGCTGTACCAGCCACATCCAGCTATCCAAAAAACTGCCACAGGGAAACAGCATCTTTGCACTGGAATGTAGACAAGGAATACAAAATTGTTTCCAGGAACATAAAACATTACTCTGTGGGAGAAATGGGTGAAACAGGAAGGTGGCCCCTATTACCCACACTGCTCCCACAACCACCCACCTTCTGCTGAGGCCAGTCACTGCTCCAGCCGCAAGGAGATGCCTGCAAGTTGGATTCTGCCCTGGTCTAGGCTGACCTAGTGCTGTGTGTGGTGGAGCGTGGGAACCTCTGCCATGAATTCATTATGACTGTGGACAGGGCAACTCCTTGACCTGAAGGAAGCTTTCTCCTTCAACTCAATTACCAGGATCCAATTACAAATGGTAAGACAGCATCTAGTTCTCTTTCCAAGATTCAACCTCAATTTTTCATCAGATGCTTCTATTTGCTCTTGCTGCTTCAGAGCTCTCTTGGTCCGGTAACTTCACTGCTAGAAAGAGATGGATTTTTTTTTCCCCACATGCCTTGTAGGGATTTATTCAGTGAACTGGAAGACACTTTCCCACAGACTGACCTAGTTCCACATTTTTAAGCTGTGCAGAATGCTGATCCAGTGGGCCAAAAAAAACATCTGTTCAAAACACTTCCAAGGTCATCTCCCAAGTGAAAGATGGAGATCTGGAAAACAAAACAAATGGATTATCTGCCCCACCCTCCCAAACCTAAAACCTGATGTTGCATGCTCACAGGTTTGGCTCTGGGATGCTGAAAATTCTGTGTGTCCTTGGGCAGATGAGCCGGGACAGTTTGGTTTTCACCTAAATTAGCTTCAGTCCAAGTAAGCTCTAAAACACTGATAAATTATAAAAAACCACTGCCTCTCCTTTACATCACTCTGGTGAAGCCCAGAGTAACTGTTAAAGGCAGCAAAGCCTTGTAAATGGGGGAAGAAGATACATTTGTACAATAATACAAGTAGAAAGTCAAGGGATGAAGTGTCTTCTACATATCAAGTAATGGCCTTCAAAGGGATAAAGATTAGGAATCTAACAGAGAATGGAACTTGTGTATCAATAAGCACTGAGAAAAGTGGTACAAAAAGAAAGCAGGAAGAAATGGACACTCTGGAAAGTCTTAACAAATCCAACAAAATCAGAAAATGGTTTAGAAGAACCTTTAAAATGAGTTTTATTGTCAGAATTTTACAGGTAGCCTTCAGTGGCATCATACAAGAAGAACTCTGTTGCAAAACTCTAATAAATAGTCTGCCCCAAGTCCCAAAATATTTTTTGAAATAAAATAAAACCAAACTTAAAAATAAAAGAGAATAAAAGCAAGACTTCGGGATGCTCAGAGATGTTAGCAATATTTCCCATTTACAAATAATATCAGGCATTATATAAATCTCCTTCATACAAGTCATTAAAAAACCCAAGACATTCTAAACCTTTACAAAAGCACTCCAGAAATAGTTCCAAAGAGATCCATTTCCATGACAAAGCATTAGAGAAGAACTCCATGGGGATTAGCATCACAAATGAAGTTTGAGGTTGAAGTGTAGTGTGTACTTGTGTGCAGCAAGATTAAAGAGTGTGAAAAAGGGATTTGAAGAGAGCATGGAAGTCCGTGACAAGACTGTGCCAGTGATTTTAATCTGTGTATTTGAGAATGTGATAAAGGGGAGTGGGAGGATGCTCTCGAAATTAACCCCCAAATACACTGCACTTTATGGAAGGCAATATTTACTAAGGTAGTATCTATATCCTCAGAAGGGAGTAGAAAAGATTTCTCAGCACACTGCACAGTTCAATGACTGAGCCAACTGCAGTGCTTAAAAGTTGTATTTTGACACCTAAAAGGTATTTTGTGTAGAGGTAACACGTTGTGGCAAGTTAGCTGTTCCTTCAAAGAACAAGAAATTAACTTTGCTGGCATGAAACAGTTTGGGAAATCTCGTGCTAGACAGTTTCACTGGGGACTGGGGATTTCAGAGCTCCAATCCTGTCCCAGTGCTTTGAAAAATACACTTCTCTAATTCCCCTTTACATATTCCTCTATCTTCCATAGTAAAGGATTTATAAGATCTCTCATGCAATAAAACATAACTTGAATAAACTTTTCTCAAATCTGCTGTGATTTGAGAAAACCAGAAAAACAGAATGGGAGAGCAGGTACACAATGATGGTTCGTGTGGTTTTTCATGGAGACAGTTCAGGGGGAAAAAAAAAAAATTAATCTCTTTACAACTTCAGCTTAAGTCTCCTGCACGTATGCAAGCGACAGACTCCCCTGGAAGGGAAGGGGGCTGTACTTAACTGAGCACTGTTGCTGGATCGCTTATGTCTCAGCCTGCCTGATGTGGTATGAACTGCAGCATGCCAAGTTTTGCTGTTTGTAAAGGTACTTGCAGCCACTGTTTCCACAGGAAACAAAGGCCACCAGAAATGCTAATGCAATAGATGTGTGATAATATGCCTCACCCATGGCTCACCTCTCCAGTCTCTCTCTAAGCTGTGGTGCTGGTTGTACTGTACCATACGCTATGGACACGTGCTCTCTGCAATGTATGGGAAGGTAGCACTAGTTATCAAGCGCAAATTGCTAAGGAGACATCTAAAACATTGCATTACATCCCCTTGTCTGTGGCATACTTCAGAAAACAATGTTAGAAGAGCAGTAAAGTAAACATTTCTTTCTAATTTTCTAGATGTCATAATATTTGCCAAAGCTGCAAGGAAAAGCAGATTACCTGAAACAGAGAAAAAGGAATTAATGGAAACAGAGGCAGATGGAACAGCAAGCCTGGTCCTGGCCTCCAAATCATTTTGTACATAACAGATAAAGAGACAATGTGCAAAAAATAGACATTCACATTTTAGCAGTTAAACTTTTATTTTACCTTTTTAAAATTATTTACTTTGTTTTTTCTACAAAAGGCAGACATTGATTGTTGATCTGCAATTGTTCTGAGTGCGCGCAGAGATGCAAAAAAGGGTTATTGGAGGATGAAGAACAGGGAATTGCTCTGACTATACTTTCACATGTCATAGTTAAGGTGGCATTAAAGCTTAAGTCCCAGTAATAATATTCATAACAGATAGCTTCCTTCCCCATACACCGTTCTCAGTTCATATCAATTGTGTTGAAAACCCATTCGGTGAATTTCTTCAGCTTTTCGGTTGCATTTTGGGATTCCTCCTGTAACCTCAAGTTGTCTTCCCGCAAATGTTGCACTTCAGCCTGAAGGCTGGCCTTGTCCTCTTTTTCCTTAGGCATAAGGAAAAATACAGATCTTAGTCGACATTTTAGGTCATGCTTCCTGTCTATCTAGAGCAGCAAGAATCTCTTGAGAGCATAAGTCTCATTCTTTTTAGGATTTTATGTGCAGTAACACATGGGTTTATATCCAAGGGACATTAGTGACATCTCCTTCCTCATGTTTTGCTTGCGTGAACAAGATTTCTCTTTATTAGATTCTAATACAGAAGCTGGCTCCCCAGGTAGTCCAATAAAATTGGGCATGACTTGTTCTGAATGTACAAGCGCTGATGGTTAACTAAGATAGGGAATCTTCCTGCAAACACTTTCCCAGCTAAGAGACTTCATCTCACTACAGCGGATCCTTCTTGGACCAAGTAGGCATTAAAACAATACAGGAAGTTCCCACAGCAGAAATTAGGTGTTTAGATAACACTGTCAACTTTTCATCAGCAGGATACGTTTATATGGACTAACTTCAAGCCTTTTGCGGTGTCACCTGAATTAGGAGTGGAGGCACTGTGAATCACCCTCCTAATTTAAGCAGAGGAATCAAACGCCTACAAATTCAGACACCCGATCCCAGCCGTGCATAATTAGAAGCCTGAGAAAAGTAGCAAAGAAATGTGTCTTTCTCATACAAGGAAGAGACTGTCACAGGCTCAGGCATGGCAAAGCAGGATTACACAGTTATTAGCATCACCAAGCACTAAATACCTGTCTTACAAATCCTTCTGTAGATGAAATGCTTACCTTCCTTAAATCTTCTTGCAGCATCTTCAGCAAACCTTCCAGTTGGTCCACTTTAGAGGCGAGAGTTGGAGGAGATTCTTTACTGTTGAAAGCAGGAAACAAGAACAGGTATTGATATGATTTACTGTCTTCACATGGGGTAGCTAAAAGCTTTGTCTATACCAAGTGGCTTTATGAAGGTATGCATTTGGGTACACCAAGAATTCACAAAATGAACATAATAAAGAGTACATGGAACACATGCAGCACATTAAACAAAAGAACAATTTTAACTCATGATTAATTGGGGTCATCCCATCACTTGACTTCTTTCTACTTGGAACTTATTGTACGTGCCTTGAATTACCGTTGCTTTGCACAGGTTCATTAACATCTCAGACAAGAAAAACCTGCAAAAAGGTTCAACTGGACTTAAAATTCTTTTCACCTCCTAATTCCATCTTCATGAGAACTTGTGAAGAGTTCTTGCATGAAGCCTGGAGATGGCTTCCAAATAAAGATATCCCTACTCTTTGCTTTGGTTTGTAGCTGGGAAAGCCTACACATCTGGTATATTTACTTACCCTGTATAAGGCTTTATCTGTGCAGTAAGCTGGTCCTCAGCCTGATCACTACTGGAAGCAGCACTCACAGGTCTGTGATTTTCATCAGCAGCAGCAAAGAATGAAGCTCGCTGAACTGAGAAAGCAAACATACAGAGAAAAACAATGGCAGCAGTAATGATTATTTGTTCATGCACAGCACAACAGCTATGCTGCAGGATCTCAGCAATTTCAGTCTGTTTCAAGCAAGATAAAGTGATGATATGACATACCAATGTCCCCTTGACAGATGCAAACTGCCAGTGCAAGTCTTTGCACCAGATTTTCCACTGTACTGGATTCAAGAGGTACTGGCTCTGGCACAAGCAGCACTGTGCAGATTTTCCTGGGTATGACTGCATGATACCACTCAATAACTGAGCAACTATATTTAGTTTCCTTCACTCTATAAAGAATGCCTTTATCTCGAGGAAAGAAAAGCTCACTGTGCACAATTTGCCCAATGTCATTTTTCAGAACCTGAAATTTTTTCCTTATGCCTTTCCAGATTGAAACATGAAACCTCTTTCCTGCCTTGTGCGTATAACTGTTCAAATGTTCTTACACATCTCTAAATCACTGTCACATGTGGTGTGACTGTAAACTACTGACTGCTCCTACCTCTGGAGTCTCCTAGCACAAACAGCAATAAAAAGACTTTTAGCTTAACAAATTAACCTTAGCAGCTGCTGGGCTCCCACTGGAAACAGAAGAGTATTTATTGTCTTTTTCTGTTTGGCAAATTCTTCTACTAGAGGTTGGTATAGCTCAGGGATCCAGGCAGTTTTTCTTTCAGCTGGTACAGATACCACTAATTGTAACTTCAGGGGCTTGTGCTGAGGACACCAATCAATGGTATAGAAGAGGTGTTTAGGACCACAAATCAGAATTTAGGCTCCTTGGTATGTGTCAATCCCTACTGGCACCTGTCAGAGACTAGAGACTGGGATTATACTGAGACCAGACAACCGAAGACCAATGGAATTATACTGAGATCCTTCTCCAAGTCAAATTTGTATTTTTATAGCAGTGAGATGAAGCTGCCAGCTAACACATTACTCCAGCTTTTCTTCATCTGAGCTGTCAGTTTGTTATCTTGACCACAGTGACTGCGTTCACACTTCTAAAGAGAAACACAAGTAAGTCTGGGGCCTACCAAGTGAAGAATTCAGGTTAATGAGGACAGTCAAATAAATCTCACCAAAAACCAGGGGATCCTTTAAAGAGAAACTGCCAACCACAGGAAAACGTGTTAAAACCTGAGTTTCACCCATATGTGGTGATGAAAAAACCATCACTACAAATTCATCTCCTCTTGAGGACCATGGCTTACTTTGAATACTCTTCCCCAAGACTGCACAGCAGAGATATGAGCCAAGCTGCTCCTACAACTCCTGTGGCAACAGAGCAAAGGACACGAGTACATCTTGAACACCCACAGACACATGCACTGTCTTAATGATATGTAAGGCTACTACCAGAGAACAGCCAAGAAATCAAGTTACCTCCCAGCCTTCTCCAACCATGCTGAATAAAGTCTAAAAGATTCAGAATCAGCGAAAAACAACTTCCATGAAGGTGGGACAGCATTTATGCAGATATTAGGAATAGGAACTTCTGTTTAACACACCTAGAGGATTTTTCCATTGGATTCTAGTAACATAAATTCTCTTTTGTCTAAATTGCATTTAATTTTAAGTTCAAATGTATCTAGGCAGTTTACAGTTCTCTTCAGTTTACTAAGTGTCATGGAGATGGATAATACCATAGGATGAAACAACACATACGTGCAAATCTATGTCTTTGGAGTATGCAGAGGCAAGAAGGCAATGAGAAAGTATATACCAACAAGGCATATTTCCCAAATTATCTTGGTAGCAAACTTCAGCTGCACTACACATACTTCTTGCTAGTGCAGTAAGCAAGCAATCATTAGTGTGCTTTTTCCCTACTATATAACTTTATTTCTGCACTTCTGTGCAGGATGCCTTTCCTGCACCAGCTGTGAGATGTTCCACTGCTTTACATGAAATGAGAAGTGACCAGTTTCACAAAGATTTGGCCAAACCATAGCACTGAGGAATTCCAGTATGAAGAAATGTTATCTGAGTATTACATACAAAGTTTCAGGCTCTTAATACTTAACTTGGTATTTTAAATGAGCTTAAGCTTCAGACTAAGTAGAGAATTAAGAACAACAAAAACAAAAATCAGGATTAATATAAACCCAAACAACCACAACCCCCACAGTCCGTAATGAAACATGCACAAAGACCAGCTTCCTAAGTGTTATATTCTGAGAACTTACCTTCAAAAGCTTTGGCAGCATCTACCAAGTTTGACCAGTCCAGATCAGAGGCAGAATCAGGCAATGGCATAAGACCAGGGTCTGGCATGGGCTGCCGTCTTTGCTCCTGGATATCTGTGAGGGAGCTGTCTGAGGCCGAAAACTCTCCTGGAGCGAAGCAGAATAGATTATAAACTCCATAAAAACACCCCAAAATTCCTTTCTTAATACTATTGCATACCCTATTCTTAACTTTTCTGGCATAGCACTCTTGGAACCAAGATTCAGAAGAATGTTTGATCAACTGCAGTTGACCAGATACAGCCCTTTACAAAGCAGTGTTCTAAAACCAGGACATTCGGCTCCTTTCTAACCTGCCTGAATCTTTGCAGCTTCAAAAGTCAAGTTCTGACTCCTCAGCACTGGGGCTGGGGGCAATACTCTTCTACCCAACAATTCCTGCCTCTGCACAAGCTGAAGAGGGCTCTGCCTCTTGCTGGGGCTTCTACAATCCCTGGAACTTATTTGCTTCTGTAAAAAAACCCCGAAACAACGCAACAAAACTGTGGGGTTATTTTCCTTCCTCTTTACAACCTTGTAAACCAATGGGAGCTGACTTAAATCTACCAAGACAAATCAGAACAAGAAAACCCTTAATATTACTTTCAGAGCATTGCACATCTCTCAGCAGTTTAGTGAAACCTTCAGATCTTTACTAAAAAATAGACACACCCACCTGTAAGCTGGTACATGGCTCACTATGGAAAAAAACATTGGCAAGCTTGAAAGAAGGATACAAAATCCCTGTAATTTTTGTGCAGATTAAAACAACAGAAGTGAAACACTTAGATTTTCATCACTAATTAGGGCAAGACCAAACTGTCAACCAAGAATTATCTACTTTTTTCAGTTTACTGGCCGGACAGTCAAAAAATGTACAATGCCTGATCACATGTATGAGCTCAGAAGCAGCAACAATGTCCTTTCTCATGCCCTCTGTCAGGATGTAATGAAAAGTTTTGAAAACCTTGTAGGTAGTATTAGAACAGAGAGATGTAGGGGTGAGAAGATGGACTGGGCACCTGGGAGGAGGCTGCTGAGAAGATTATAGTGAAGAATCTGCTTGGATCAGAGAGAACAGAAAGACAGTGTGACAGGTAGGATACAATCCCAAAATGCCATGAGTTGTGTTGTTTATTTCCCCTCCCCTCCTTTTTTTTTTTTTTTTTAATAGTTTTGTAACTATATAACTTCAATAACTAAAATAACTTTGTAAGAACTTCAGCTAAATCTTATTGCTGCCTAGGGAACAGTGACCAGAAAAGCTACACTGCATTCACTTCTTTGCTCATCTTGATTTTTTTTTTTTCTTTTGTATCCGTATGTACTTACTTTTTGGAAATGTAATTCCGGCTCAATATTAACACTGAGGATTCCTGTCTTAGCTCTCGAAAGAGTTATTTTGCAAGTTGTTAACATGAAAATATTTCCAATTAGTGAAAAGATACACAGAATTAGATTAAAACCTAATTATTTGAAAAGCTACCTGTTTTAAAAATGTGCATTGGATTGTTAAGGCAGATGAGTAAATACAAGCATTTTTAGCTCACCATTTTCCCTCTTTAAAAAAAAATGGATGTGCTCTGGAATCTTTGAATTTAAAGAATTTTGAATAACTGGAAGCCAACAAATACTTGTGGTACTAAATATCTAGCTTACTTAATCCTTTTCTCAGCGAAGTGCATATGGGAAGACAATTTATGTGCCACTCAAATAGCCAGTCCTTTTATCATGCAGGCCCTACATTTTAAAGAAAATGAAAAATCTTGTTTTATTGACAAAGGTAGAAAGGTTATGTGCTAGGAGGAGCTGTCAGTTTGGTGTGGAAGAGAACATGACAGCAAAAGAAGGTTTTTGTAGTTTTCTTTTTGGAAAATACAGGCATTTAAATGAAAAGAGACCAAGTGCTGCTTTTCACTTGTACTCAGATGGCATCATTAATCTTCTGACCCCAAGCCCTCAGAAGCCAAATCCTCCATCCAGTTACAAGCACAACCAAGTCTGCAAAGTTATTTTAGTGCACGTGAAAAATAGAAATGAAGAGAGCTCAGTTTCCTAACTCTTATGCAAGAAACACGTTATACAGACACAACAGCTCATGAAAATGTCAGGTTCAACACTGAAAACTGATGCCTGGTGATCACAGTCAGATGAAAAGAATTTAAAATAGATTTCTTGATCAGCCTTCACTGTCAAATGTATCCTGTGTACCTAAATACAGACTGTGCTTAGGGCCCACTATAGTGAGTTGAATCTATTGATAGCCTTGCATTTTCCTCTCGAAACATACTAAAACATGAATAAATCAGAGCAGACGTACTTCTTTAGAAAACATTGCACAATCCTACCCTGAGATCTACCTCTATTTCTGGAAAACAAACTCAGTTACAAAGTACAGTGGGAACCTGTGAAAATTCCCTTTCTCTCTAACTGAAACATTCACATGCAGCAAAACACAACCAATCAAATAATCATACTGAGACTTTTCAGTAAACTAATGGGGGAAAGCTGAGTGTCTTCTTGACAGCACTTTACAAATAACTTTTTCTGGTTAGCTGTGTGACTAAAATAAGTAATTCAAGTGCTGCAAAATAGATAGGGTAAGGAAATGAATCTAAAAACAGCTGGCGCAATAAAAGCTGTATCTGGTGTAGATGTTTATCCAAATGTATCCACTTTTGTATCATTATTTTCCTAATAGTGTTTTGTTTCCATAACCCCACACTAAAGGAACTGACACCTCAAGTTCTCTCTGGTGGATTGTCCATTGGTCCAACTGATCTAGATGACTCTTGGAAGAAATGGCAGAAACTTGCAGGCAATGAGGCAAATTTCTGTGCTCCCTCCACATGGCAAATGAATGACCAATCATGCCATTTTGCACTCACTGAAGTGAGGGAAAAAAAATTAAATTTTATATTTTCAGTCATGTGACTGGACTCTCCTCATTTGAGCAAAATCAAGATGGAACTACTAATTGCTGTAACAAATATTTTCGCCCAAGACGATTCACAAAGGATTCTTCTGAAAGTTGAAAAATGGGAAATACATTTACCATGTAGTGATTTCATTCCCAAAGTATAGGATGGTCTCCGTAATGGCAGCGACTTTGGGAGAGAAGGGTAGGTGCTGGTGAAGAGTACATCATTTGGCATGGCTTGGTCCAAGAGCGAGGCCCGCGAGGTGAAGAAGTGGTCCCTTTGACCACTGTAAATACTCTCATCTGACAAAGTCCTTTGCAAGGCACGCCTTGTGGTAGGAGTGCTGGGAAAGGGAGACTGACAGGACAGAGTGTGTGACTATACATTCATAAAGACAAATAAAAAGAAATGAGAAAAAAAACATCAATAAAGAAACTTTCGAAATCATTTTTAAAACCTTTTTTTAACTAAGAAACCGAGTATTAACATAGCATTTTTTCAGAGTGGACAGGAAAAAGAACTAAAGGAATTGGCTTTTAAGGAGATTGTAACTAGGTAACATATATATATAGCTCTTTTTTCATCTATCTCACATTCTAACTTAAACACCCTTCAAACTTCTCCTGAAGGAGAAATCCCAGGCAGCCCTTGCTGACTCGAGAGCTGACGCGCAGCAGAGAAATGGATACAGAAAGAGCCTGAATGCTGCACAAACCAGAGTTCTCCCATTGCCCGGGGAGGCTGCCTGCCTGCAGGCAGAGCACCAGCAAATGCCAGTTAATTAGAAGTCTCCTATTACTGAACTAGGAACACCCATTACTGCTGTGGGTCTTTGTAAGTATTTGAATCACAAGTAAGTAAATAGTCCCATGAATAGGAGAACTTGTGTCCTACCCCCACAATCATCCCAGTTTCCTCCATGCTCCACACAGGAGAAGGCAATGCTGGGGTAGCCTGGAGTTACACACTCTCAGGACAGCACCAGAGAACTGCTATCACAACCATTCCCAACAGCAGAGACTCTGATTTTCATGAAACCTGTAGCAACATAGCTATCTCTAAGGCTTAACATTTCTTTACAGTTTGGTTGAAATTTGGTCCAAAGGCTTTCATGGAAAAATTTTTACAGAGCCTCATTTGCTCTGTAAGAGAGTTTAAACCAAAAAAAAGGAGAAAATGGGTTTTCCAAAAAGAGCAATTAAAAACAGAGTTGCACATTTGCACATAAAAATAGTCCTCTCTTCTCAGAGAGAGGAAAAAATATGTTTAAACAGACAATATTCCATTCCTGTGATCAAAATCCCACACTACAAGGTGGGAGAAGAGCATGGAAGAGTGATTGTTGGTACTGTACACAGGAAGACAACGTGCCAATCCCCTCACCTCTTACAAATTTTAATATGAGGACATTGCTGGACATGTTTGTTTTATGATTAAGAATCAGAATTATTAAAATTACTTCCAAAACCCTGCTATCATCAGAAGATAAGGAAATAAAGAAGCCAACTTTCTATTTCTCATGCCAATTTTCTATTATCAAATCCTCCCCTCTGTGTTGCCTCCTTCAGGACTTGCCCATCACAGTATGAACCTGCATATACAATTAACACTACAGAAATTACAACTTCTGGTACACAGTTGTTACTAAGGTATATGGAAGACTGAACTGCCTTTTTTTTTTCTGCTAATTAAAAGTTCTGGTACCAGAACAGGGGAAAGAGAAAAAGAAAAAGTTACTTGTCTGAGAAGATACAATGCCCAAATAGTAGGTTAGGAAGGCACAAGACACACAAAATCACAGCCTGGAACAAATTCTACTGGCAAACAAAGCCTTTGTCAGCCAACAGACAGAAAGGAGGAGGATTTCTGGTGCAGTGAACTAATGCAGGCCATTATCATTATTTTTCTTTTTTTTCTCTTTTAAAGTGTCAAAAAATTTTATGCTGTAAGACTTTTTCTCTAAGATGAACTTTAAGTCATACAGTGGGCAGAATTAAGTTACTTTTAAAACGGAAAAGATGCAATTTATTGGTGTGACAGAACATTTTTACCTCGCCGAAATTTATCAAAACTGCAACCAGGAAATAAAGATCAGGGTGAGAACTGATTCATTAACCCCAAAGTAGAAAAACAGCAAACTTAGGAAGATATCTTGGAATGAGAACAATTCTCTTCCTCAAAAAAACCAACAGGAGGTGTTTGCATCACCCATGTCCCAATCCCCCGCAGAACTACCACAAACCTAAGAAAAAGGTATCTGCCAATGACAAGGTTTTTTTATCTCTGGCCTTCAAAGCAACTTCTTAAATAATCTGTGTATGGAACCCACACTTACAAGCTTTAATAAGCCACTTCAGGTTTTTACTAACAAAAAGAGAAGTTGCAGCTCTCTCTTCTGCATGGTTGCTGTGGAAACAGTTTGGGCTCTGGATGATGAGCACTGGCTGTACATGGAGACTAGAAATCAAGACATTCTCTTCCAAATTATGGATTCTAAAAATTAATATATGCACTTACATGTTATTCAATGTATTTTGAAACACATCAGGAAATGTTTCTAACTATTCTGCAAAAATACATCCTTAAGTTTAGGGATCATTTTTGATAACAGGATTAATGAAGTATGGAAGTGTGCTTTTTGCAAGGAGTTTTAATACTGTCAGTATGTCACTGTCTAGTGATGCAATCAGAGAAGAACAGTTAAAATATGTAAAACAACACTACAGGATTTTCCATAACCCAGCAGTACTAAATGTGCTTTGCAATTTGACATATTAGTCTCTTTAAATCTGCACACAAAGTTGTAATAATATTGCAGAGTCTGTAATAATGAAACTTTTCACCAAATGCCTTTCTCCAGCAATCAGTTACAAACAGATTATTTTCTGTCCATGATGAGAATTCAGGGAATGCCTCGCATTTTATTTTCCTGTTATGGGTGAGAATAGAAAAGATCCTATCTCCCTCTCTCTTTAACATACCTTAAAATTCTTCTGGGATTCAGGTGTTGGACTATCAAGATCTATCAATTTCTTCAGCTCTTCTTCGACAGTGGACTTGGATGCTCGTTTTGGGGATGCTCGCAGGTCTCTTGCCGACGCCCGCAGCCGCGGGTGGGCCATTTCATTGCCATCACTCTGGTGACGTCTTAAATGAAATGGAACAGACATTCAGGTCTCAAAGCCCTGGGGCAGGAGGCATGAATGAAACAAGAATTACAGCACCCTCCAGTTTTTAAAAGAACAAAACTAAGTAGAGGGCACAGAGGATGGGAGAAGTTTCACTACTACAGCAGAGACTCACCTTAGTGGATACCTGTGGGAGCACTAAGCTTGTTTAAAAACATCAACTAGCAATACAATAAAACAATTCAAAGGTTAATGGAATACATTTCCCCAATAAGGGACTGAATCCATTAAAATAACGTGCATTCTGTACAAAGCTAAAAAATGTGTCTTCAGAAAGCCCAAAAGCAGCATATCACCAAGTTTCTTTAATATTTCAACTGGCTTTTTAAAATGTAGTTATCACAAAGTTTCACCATTTCCTTCTGACAGCCAGTTATTGGTATCATCTAGGGATACTGTGCCTGACTCAGAAACAGTCAAGAAGGTTTGAATAAATTACTTTGAAATAGGCTCTCTGAACTACTTGCTTTTTGAGTCATACTTAACAATATTTTCACTAGTAAGTTGTTTTCTCAATTTCTCTTCCAAAAGAGATGCTTGCATATTGTAATACTGAGCTTTCTTGGCTTGCTTTAAGCTTTAAGACAGTTAGACTGGATACTGGCAGCAATCTTAACAAGGCAACGTGGAATGCCAGACTTAATGCACAGCATGCATGGTACTACTACACGGATGAGAGGTTTAAGTAAAACTCAGGCTCTACAATAAGAGGATTTTTTAATATTTGTTCAAATAGCATTTTGAGTCACCTTTAAGAAGTCCCACGAAAAGATAAGCTTTAATAGGACTGAAATCCATAGAGCTTTCTAGAAATGATAAAACCCCCAACTTTTACAAGTTAACAGGGAATGAGATTAGCCAGCTATCAAATATTTAAACCCTACTCCAGAAGACTAGATTAGAGATTAAGTTCTACAGAAGATGAAGCATTGTATTAAATAGTGTTGAGCTCTTCTCTACAGAGAACTGTCAGAGATCAAAATGCTTCTTTTACAATTACAGCAAATGATCAAACGAGAACAAAAAAACAGTCTTACTTTCTTGAATCCATAAACCCCACTGAGTTTATTGTCCCTTCTGGCTTTTTCCATCCGATCAGATACTTGCTAGTAGCACCCTGGCGAGGGTAGAAAGTCCTAGGACCAGACGAGGAGGAAGAGGAGGAAGAGAAAGAAGGTGCGAGCTGGGGAGAAGTAGCAGAATGAAGCTCCTCTTTAGGTGAGCTTCTGGCACTGGTGAAAACAACAGGGCTGGCAGAGTGTCGTGAGCTCATGGTACTAGGAGAAGAACATAAGAAAGACAAAAGTTGCCTCAAATGTGTATATATGGGTCTTGTTTAACTGATTTTTAAGCAGAACCCTAGGCACAAGATGTTATTCTTATCAACAGCAGGTAGAGTAGCAAAATCAGTTTGCTCTTCTTACGGGCCTTCCACCAATGTTTCATTAAAAATATCTCACATAGTACCAGAAAAATTTTGCAAGCAACCTCTAAGGATACAACATAACCATCCTTCACAAAATGGGAAATCTACGGTTCATTGTCATTAGGCAGCTTAAAAGTAATACATGAGATTTTAGTTGAATTAGCATGAAAGAACTGAAGTCCAAATTCTTGCTGGAATTCCTGCCTTTAAAAGAAAACATATTTTAAAGGAACTTAAGCAACAAGAAACATCTCTTTAAGATCCCACAACAAACTAAAGAAGAAACACATACAGCTTTCAAAATACGGCTTCTTGAATTTCACCCGAAAAGAAGTTATTTAGCATTTGTAAGGAAAAAACCAAAAAACTTAAATTGAGAAGTTAGAGGAGGTGTCTAACAGATATCACCATTCGTCAAGACAGAAAATGGAGTTGGGATGACCAACTGCAGCTTGTTGTTCAGGGAAGGAGAGGTGCCTCAGATGGAAGATACTCTTTAGTTATGCTGATATTCAAATCTGATGGAACTTGCTTCCTATCAAGAGTGCTATGCCTTAGACAATATTTACTATAACAACCTTAAAAGGTCAGTCATTTATAAGCACAGTAACAGGAAAAGGTTATGTCTAGCTTTTAATGCTGAAATAGCATCATATATCTGGAGACCAGTTTTCTACCAGCTCTCTACACAACTTATCCACATTTTCATCCCTGTACTCAACACGGCAGTGAAGGACCTTGAAACAGATGGCCCCATGGAAAAGAACGGTTTCTGACTGAGAAATAAAAATTAGCTGGAAGGCTAAATAAAGTCACTGAATAATCTTCTTTTTCCTTAGCTTAGCAGAAAATTCTTCACCAATCTTTTCATAACTTAATAAAACAATGCATTTTCACATCTATTCCTATTACTGAAACAGAACGAAGAATTTAAGGTTAAATTTATGTTGCCACCTGGGAAAACAAAACCACCTACATTTAGTCTCAAGCAGTCAGTTATCTAATCTATGCCACTTGTCTGGCTCCTGCTGTAGTCAATGAAGATATATCCTAAGGAGGTGATTCTGCTTGTCTTAAATTAGGTATCTCAGATATGCAGGGAGAATTAATGCTTTGGAGTTTCTTCTCTCTCTTCATTGACAACAGATGGGAGTCTAAAGAATCACCCTGAAATACGTTTCATTTTCATGTGGCTCAATTTAAACACCACGATTGCCAGCACTGAAGTGCTGTGAGTTTGATGAAGAGCCTGGGTGGACTGTAGCCTTCTACTGTCTGCTGCAGCCCAGGGACATCGTGTCAGGGGCAAGATGCACCTCTCCACATGCATGCAAATCCAATTACAGCAACACAGATTTTGTATTACAGAATTATATTTCTTCCTTCCCTCCATCTGTACATTTGAAAGGCCTATACAAAAGACAGCAGATTGAGAAAATACAGGAAGGTAATTTTCCTGTCCACCAATCCCATATATTTGGTGCTGCACAGCACAACCTTCATATTTGTAACAGATACAAGCATAATTTATAGCAAGAAAGCAGAGAAAATTAAGAGCTAGGGGAATAGGCAGGAAATTTTTCCTCATTCCCCCTTTGTCTCTTCCAATATGGGAAAAAATCTCCTACACATGCTGAGTAAACCAGCCCATCTGTGAGGTACCACTACCACAGCATAAACTGCCATTTTTACCCCTTCTAAATACAGTCAAGAAGAAGAAAAGTCTTTTTGCTTCAGTGTAGGGAAAAAGGAGAAAGGAATCTCTGTCCACAATTTTGAATTCTTTAACCCATTAGGTATTTCTCAAGGAAGTGCTAGTTGTGAGAAAACCGTTTGTTAATTAAAACCAGTAACAGCTCCTAGATAGTCTAATGGTGTTGATCTTTAATGTTACTGGGGAAAGAGTAAAAACTGATGTTAATTATGCTTGACATAAAATTTATATAAGATGCATATGTATATATAACATTTATTATATAACGTACTATAAATACACATTGTGCATTTTACGCATTATTAGTTGAATATTTATTATAACATGCATCATATAATAGATGCCAAGAGTGGCCTGGTAAATGCAAGTAAAATTAGCAAACAGTTTTAAATAAGGTTTGCTTTAAGGTACATTGCATATTTTGAGCTGTGGTTTTTACAAGAGTATTTTGGGACGATATTCTGCTTCAGGACTACACACAGAACTGTGAATATGACTGAAGCTTTTCACCCTACCAGTGCACACAGGCAGGCCAACAGGATACTGACAGGCAAAGAGAGACACTTGTTAACTGAGAGCATATTTGGAGAGCAAAAGGCTTTGGATAAACTCTAGGAAAACTAAATCAGAGCTGGAGCACTATGGTAGTGATGGGAAGTTATTAGAATATTTGACACTAGGAAGCATGCAGAGAATTCATCATACTGTAACAGCTTAGTTTTATCTGGAAGAGATTCAGTCCTCTTTTTCAGGACACAGAGATGGTCACTATCGGTCCCCTATCTCCCACCTCAGTTATTGAGACACCAAGGACTGAATTATGAACACATTCAAATACTACAAGGCTGTCTGCAAAAATCACAGATAAGTCATTCATAAAAGCACTCTACAATAAATAATATTTAAAGTATCTTAAAATTATCAGAAGCAATGAAAAATGTACTTGATTACAAATAGTCAAAATTACCCTTTTAATTTTGGTAAGAAGACTATAAGAAACTGTATAGCTTAGGTAGAAATGAAAGTTTGATTTAATTTTTTTGTAAGGAATTCATGCCATCAGCACATACTGCTTCATTTAATGACATTCAGCTATAATGATTCTGTATAATTACTGGCCTACATAATGCAGTTCTCCTGGGATGCTATGAGAAATCTGCACAATCATCAGGAAGGACTTAGGGAATGGGGGTGGAAAAGAAAAATAAAACCCAGCCAGAAGCTCTGCTGTAAAAGTTAATCACTATAATTTACATTTTGCCACCAGTTCTCAGGTACAAGTTCTTTTATGCATCATTAAATGATCTGAGCAGTAATTATCACTCCTGTCTTCTACAGACACAAACTCTCTAATTTGTAGTTATTTTCTTTTCTTTTGTCACAGAGATCTTTTTAGGGCCATATTCCTTTTCTTCTTGCTCAGAAACCCGACTTTAAAGACATTACAGACATTATGGCATCCACAGGCAAAAGATAAAAAAGTGAGAAGCAACAAAGGATAGCAATTTAGAAACTGATAGAGAAACACACCAATAAAGCTGTTCATTTCTCATGAAAAGTAGCCTGTTCAGAACCTTTCTTTCACCTTCCCTCCTTTACCTCCCTGAAGCAGGCATCTTCATAATAATCTCCATGATCTGTGCTTGTCTTTTGGAAGTGCCAGTTTAACCAGCCTCCAGCTCCAAGCTGTTGTGCCTCCACAGAGGAAGCAATGAGAGAGTTGGGAGCAAACAGCTGGATGACCTAGGGTTCTACTGCTGTTCAGTGTGCAACCACCAACTGAGGATGCCACAAGAAACAAAACCAAAGCTTTTTATCCCAGACTGTGCCTTTGTTTTATTGTGAGGCATCAAACGCATGCTCTAGTCTTCAAAAATAAGAAATAATAAAGAAGGAACATGAGTAAATCTGGTTTTAATCCACCACAAGAAATGATATATGTGCAAGTATTGCTGCATTTCTCAGGTATCATGCCCCCCCATGTGTTCTATAAACTGCTACTACTCCTTGTTGTGAAGAGTTGCATTATTAACATCTGAGTTTTAAATTAAACGTGGCAAAAAGAAACCTCAACTGTTTTCTCCAGAATAAAGCCCAGGAAACCTTCATCTGGAAATTTCAGTGACAGCCCCAAAATTACGAGGAGAGAATAATTCCAATACCATCAGAGAAACATTGTACCAATGAATCCAAGCCAACTGGAGAAAACACCGTGTTTGGAGACACCATGTTATAATAAATAATAAGACCACAACCTAGACTTCAGTTTGCAATCAAGTTACAAAGTATATCCATGGAAGATGAGAGCTGTCAGGGTGTGCCTGCCCTGCTACGTGTTGCTTTCTATGAAATTTTCTCAGTTTTTCTAGTGAATTAACCCTATTTTGTGTTCAAAGGAGAAACCAGAACCTCAGATGTACAAAGATGCCATTCCATTAGGCTTCAAGATAAAGCTTCCAAGAGTTACATAAATTTTCCAGGATTCTTTAAGTCGCTTCAGAAAAAATCCTTCCAGATGAAAATGCTGCTGACTTTATTGCAATCAGCATTTTGTGTAAGAATCTCAATATTTAATGTCACTGCCAGTTACATTTGGACAAGTACTGCAGGACACATGGTAAATTCTACTCAGTGTTAAAATGTGCACATAAACATACTTATCTTAAAATAAAAGGTGCAACACTGTAGACAACCATTACATAGACTTTTTATCTTCAAGAAAGGGGCACACGCTAACATGCCAGGAGTCTAAGCAAGCCCCTCTGCAGAATGTTTTCTCCAGAGTGGCTCAAGTCCTTCATGCATGCACAACTACTGGAAACACACCAGTCTCAAACACCTGGGTGGGATTTCTACCAACCGAGTGTGAGTTTTGGTGCCAAAAATGGCCAATGAAGAGAGGCAGTAAACCAGAG
The DNA here is from genome assembly GCA_013399195.1 of Dicrurus megarhynchus. Taxonomy (NCBI): domain Eukaryota; kingdom Metazoa; phylum Chordata; class Aves; order Passeriformes; family Dicruridae; genus Dicrurus; species Dicrurus megarhynchus. Next base: position 1,199,249 of record VXAD01003680.1, on the reverse strand, counting down.
TGGGACCACCATTAATGGATTACTTAAATCAGAATTACCATAACAAAGTACATGGAGACCATTGCAGTCTCTATGACAACCCCTTACTTGCAGCTACTGTATGAGGAATTAGTGAACTGTTCTCATAAACATCTAGTCTTGCACAGTAGCTTTGTTCAAGACAATTACCAGAAATTGCTTTGGACTTTCAGTCTGCAGGTATTTTAGCTACACTTTCAAAATAGATGTGCTTTAAGAATAAAAATGCAACAGTCAGGCTTCACAAGACCAACAAACTGTGATGATCCCACATCCTCTCTAAAAGACCTGTGTTTTTTTCTTGTTTTTAGTATGACAGAGTAGGAATATTTTTCAAAAGCACACTGAATACTTCTTGGAAAATGGGTTAGAAAATGGTCTAAAATATTTTCTGCTTCTAGCAGCACTGATTAACTTGTAAAGCGGGTATCTTCCATTTGAAGTATTCAAGTACATTACACACCTACTTGATATTGCCAACAAGTGGCAAAACTGAGGGAGAGAGGGAAGGTGACTGTAACATGTTACACCCACAAGCTTGCAGCAGAATGAGATTAAGATCTACATGCTAGCACTCCCAAGCAACTTGCTCTCAGTATTGATCACACCAACTGCGAGCAGATTTCTAAACAAAGACCGGGGGCAAAAATGCACAACGTCTGAAATGGGTACTTTCAAGACTAAAAATGAACCCCATGTTAAACTGTTCATTAATAACACGGACTGATCTCCTTTCTGATCCACACATGAACTGCAGTTGTTACAAGATATTCCCCATGAACACATCAGACACGTCTGTCTTACGGATAGTTTAGGAGCAGCAGTTTAGTACAGAATATGCTCTTAAAGACTTTTAATACTATTAGTAGCAGATGTGAAGGTGGTCTTAATTTTCAAGCATTCTGCACAGTGAAATCTTTCAAAACATTGATTAACATAAGTAGAACACCCTCTCTTCAACATCCGCTTCTCACTTTTGATAGGTTAGAGAGTGAGAATGGGAAAATGAGTGGGGGGGCCAATCATACAAGAGGAGAAAATTACCTTGTATGAGAGACAGCATCACTTAGACTGTAAGCACTATTCTCCCTTGTGAGAGGGTTGGAGGCTGGCTGACTCTTGCTGTGAATATCCAGGCTGAGTGAAGATTCAGCTTTCCGGTCCATGTGGCTGTCCTTCTCTAATGTCCTGTCTGCAATGGAGACCACTTCGCTGGAGCTGTGCCACAGCGGTGCCACCTTCTCCTTGGTCAGCCCTGTCCGGGGAGATGTGGCCGCTCCCAGGGAGGCAGTGCTGCCATGGCTGGGTCCGTAGGAAGTGGTGTCTATGCCGCTATCAGCTGAAGTCCCTTGAAGGTAGTTGTAGCTGTTCAGCTCTGATTCCGTGCGCTCTCCACTGTCATACCATTTCTCATCGCTGTGAGCACTGGAGGCATTGCTGGAGAGTGTATTGCTGCTGGAATGGCTGGAATAGTGGCTGTCAGACTACAGAACAACAAATTATGGCAATGGAGAGGAGGAAATAAAGGTTACAAAAGCCATCACTGCATAACAGGAGCTCTCCTACCTGGAGGTATTGGATAGATACACTAAGGAGACTAATAAGCTCTAAAAATTTAATTCCAACACAATGCACATCCTCTGTTCTGAGTGCACATAAAAAAACTTTTCGTATGGATTTGGAAGCCAGGAAAAGACAGAGTTACTTGTATTTTGTCCAAAAATACCTTGCGGTGGTTCCTTTCAAGCAGAGTTCTGCTCAGCCCAGTCCAATGAAATTGGCTGAGTTATGGAGAGTTTGACTTGGTTTGTAACTATGATAATCAAAATACTCTAATTTTAAGACCACAATGTTTTAGAACATGAAACATAACCAATCCACAAAAAGTTCATGTTATTTTAGTAATCTAATTGCCTATCAAAAAGTCAAAGAAGAGCATAACCACTGCTCTTCCTCCTCTTGGCAGTAGGGTGTCTTTCCTCCTCAGCAGGAGTGTCCTTTGCAAATGATCAGTGAAACACCATTTAACTAATGTGAAATTGTTTTCCAAAAAGCAGAATTGCATGAAAAGAAGCTTTAATGTAATGCTTTCAAATTATCCCATTAGGGCATGCCAGTGCCTGGCTGGTTTGTATGTCCTGTCCTTGGTTACAGCCCACTATTACAAAGAAACCGAATGTCCTCAATTGCATAGTGGTGGAATATCCCATTTCAAGAAGAATTTCTTGTCATACACTTACTGCTTAGTAGCTCATCTACCTTTGAGGTACTTATAGCCATTTGAATTCTATGGAATTTATCTAAGTTCTGATCATCTACAGAATCAGAACTGAAGCAGTAGGGAACAGATCTGTTGGGTGACCACATGGCCTGGGAAAAAGTGAATTGATGGAGAGGAGACTTGAAAGTTTCCTATTTGTCTACCCCTGGAGTTTGACTGAACAGACAGACAAACATAAAAAAAACAGATACTGCTTCTGTTTTCAGAAGGAAATAGAGAACAGATGCATATTGAGAACAAGAAATCATCAGCATCCATGTTTTTTAATATACTAAAGCAAGAATTGACAGAAAAACGGGGGAATATGAAGTTGATCTGGACTCCTAGTTATCTCCAGTTAAAGTTACTTTCCTTCATTAAGAATTTCATCACTCCCCCCACCCATCTGTCCACATAATAAAGATTTACTTTAACAATGACTAAACCAGAATAATGCAAGCATTAATAACTCCAGTGTTGCACTTTGCACTCAAGCTAATGAGTTATGTATTACATCACTAACCAGTCAAATACATCTCATGAAAAACAGGTCAATCTAAATTTAAAATCTAGTCTGTGCTTCTAAGAATATGAAGACAGGTGTGTTACTGTTCGGGTTTCTTTGGTGTTTTCTTTTTTAAATAATATGTTGTTATGAATTAATAATCTAAAAGCAACACTGCCAATTGCATTGAAAAAATAATGCTGGCAAGTAGGAGCAAATTAAAGACTTGGAACCAATTAAAGGCTTTCTCACATCTCAATAAATGCAAGTAATACTTTCAGTAACATGCAACACAACTCTGTGTTTTAGCTTGTTGTACAAATAAAAAACAAGTGATACAGCTTAGTGAGTAATTTAAAGCTTAAAGGGTGCTTCTTTTTTCACAGTGACTTCGATACTTTTCAAGACATTTTAAATTTATGAACATTACTGTATTTATCTCTCTCTCTGTATGTAAATTGGGAAGTGACAGTCTCCACAAAAGCATGAATAGTTAACTCTGCAGAGACAGAAAGACAGAATTTACCATTAAGAATTTCAAAACAAATAAAACAAGTAGGTTTTTTTCAGCAGGATTCCAAGAGACCTTTCAGACAGACTTCCAACAGTGTTCAAGGTACATTATGAAAATGGAAAAAATACAAAACCAAAATCACTATTCTGTCTCAAAGCAGCAGCTTTCTGGGCACTGCATTAGAAGATGTATTAGTTAAACTCTAAGACTTACATGTGAGGTCTAGGAATAGCTTTGCAAATTTCCACAAATCCTTTACTTCTCACAAGATAACAGACAAGAGGTTGCTGTTCAACTGGCAGCAAATCTTTATTAACTAATAAATATTTCAATATGCTGTGCTGTAGGATTTAGGTAACAACAGGCCTGCTCTACTGCTTCCTCCATGTTCTTGTAGGGAATGGGGTTTTTTTCTTTCCCTTTTTTAAGTGACACTCTAAATACAACTTTGAACAACCCTTTTTGGTATCAAGAGCTTGTAGAGCAAAAGCAAGACATTAAATAATTCATTTTTTAGGATAACTTACATGACCCTGCTTATTTGGAGATAAGTGTACCACGGGATCCTGTCTCATCAGTCTTCCACTGGGGCTCTCTCTGAAGGATGGCAATACTTTTGAGACTGCTGGGAGATGGCATGTTGGCTCTGCAACACAGCACACAACCATGGACTGAAGGGAGCAGTGCTATCAGCTAAGAAAATATGTAACCTGACTTTACACTGCAATTTTTCCAACGCTACTGATAGCCATAAATGGACATATTGTGACAAAACACAGGTGAGGAAGTGGGGGCCCATTCCTGCCTGGCATAAATCATTAAGGCTTCGTCAAAAACCAGCTGCCACCATCCTGACTTTTGTTAGAACAACGTGAACAGTATCATGTCCCCACTGCCAAACAGCAGTATATCGAACAGTATCATGTCCCCACTGCCAAACAGCACTATATCAGAGCATTGAAACAGCAGACCGTTCATTTTCACAGGCTATTGACGTTGGATTTCTAAATGAATGATACCTGCTGACAAGAGATTTAAAAGATTGAAGACCCACATTTCCTTAAATGGCATTCTCTGCAAGGCCAGACAACAGCAAAAGTCTACAGTGATCACTTAAATGAAGCCATTTTCCCCAGTACAACTACTACACGTATTTCTTATCAAAGTTGTGTGAAATAAATGTTTTCTAATTGAAGAGATAGCAAATAAAATCTCTTGACATAATATTATCTTAAACATTGGTGGCTGTGAATGTGGAAACTGCATAGATGTACAAGAGGAATACTTATTAAACTAAACCTGACATAAGTGAATGGACTTCAAATCACCCATTTTACATGGACACTCAGAGGAGTGCACTTTGCCAATAAAACTTATTATTTTCCAAGGAGATAACTGTGGAGCTCTAGAGGGTGTTCAGACACAGCCTGTTAGGTAGGTAATTGTCTTCTCAGAGTCCAAGGTCACTATTTTAAAAGAATCTCTCTGAGTTATGAGTTTATACACATACTTCTACATACATTCTGCACTTCTAAAAATGCTCCTTTTAAGTAGAATATGTGCTTACAAATATCAAGTACTTAACAATATCCATGGTAAATAGCAGTGTTTTCTCCAATACAGCTACAGTTTATTCATCTTGATTTGCAGCATTACGAGCTTTTTAAAAAAGAAATAAAAGTTGTGAGTTTTTTAAAGAATAATAATGATAATACCAGTAATATCGTCATCAAACTTGATTTCCCCTGGCAAGTGGTAGCAAGCAGTGTTGGTGAACAAAGAACAAAGGCGTTCTGTGGTGAAGGATATGCCAGGAAGGTGTCAAGTGTGTGGATTCACTACACCTAAATCCTTATTTACCTTGAGACAGATTATCCCAAGTGGAAATGTACTTATTTGCCATCAAACCAAACTTTCACCTAGATTCACCAGATTGGCAATAGAGATGCAGCTTCCAACTCTATGAATGAAGGACAAATACACAAGAGATAAAACACAGGGATTTTATGTCAGTGTGTGTTTCTCATCCTTTGCCAAAATGCCGGAGCCATCTCTCCTACCATGCAATTTTTCCTGTTCTTTCTGGCCTTATTTATTTTATATTGAGACCTGACACTGTGGAACAGAACTTGTTGGCAGCTCCACTCAGTGCCAGCACCAACACCCAGCTGTTGGTCTGCAGAAGTAATGCTGAGCAAAAGATCATTTTTACACGTGTCGTTACCATCACACAGTTTCAAAACATATGCGATTAAAATTGTTCTGTCAAAACGAGAACTGTAGATCAGTAAAATCAGTTTTTTATTGAGAAGTATGGGGGGAGTTACGAGGGAGGGACTGACAGATGGCTTTGATAATAAGGCACAGCTTACTGAAGTTGTGAAGGTGTGTGAACCAAGAACATCTTCAGAACCAGAGGCTGGCAGCATATGCCTTACATTCTTTATCTCACTGAAGTGTATTCTATCTTGAACACCAGTCCATTTGTACAGTCATGCAGTAAAGTGATGCAATAAAAAAGTATGGAATTGTTTAATCTAGGGTAAAAAAAGTTAGAAAAACACAATCTAGCAACCTTGGCCAGGGTCATCATGTTGTTGTAGATAGGACATTTTCATCGGTGTCAGTCTAACTGGTAATCCTTTCAAGTCAAGCCACAGCTGTAGCAAAAAGTCATTTGAAATTCCTGCACATAGAAGGCCTAACAACATAAATTCTCAGTACCTAGCTGTTTTATGTAGTTAATATGTTCCCTCAGCTGACAGCTTAATTGCCACGTGCAATGAAAATGTATACGATTGTGGAAGGTGATTACCTACCTATAGATTCACTTCACTATTTAAACTTTAATTGCATTTTTTCCGTTTTATACATGGTATTTTTATAGCTTCAATGATCAAACAATCAATTTGCATTTATATAGCACCATTTGAAAGGGAGCATCACAAGCACTTTAGACAAACTAAGCAAAAATTAAACTAAGCCAAGCCACTCGGGAGAGTAGGTAAGGTCAAACAAGTCCTCAACAGCAAAACAAATTAGTAAGTGTGCCTGCCCAACTGCCTCCAAAAGGACAGAATGTTTCAGGGTAAGAGCAGTAAGGCAGATTTAATCCCACAATCAAATAAGGAAATGAAATCAGTTCTTCCTCAGGTGATACTCATAGGTCTCAAGGAAGCAGACTGCAGAAGCTTCAGCGCATGCTCCAGACCTAATTATTCATCCTGATGAACAAGGTTAACTTTCAAAGCCGCTGAAAACACTGCACTTAAGAGGGTTCTCTGTCTGCCAGGAGAGGTATTGCCAAAGTCACCTTGTGGTGAGCAGCGCTCGCTCCCCGTGCAGAGCTCCGTACGTACCCATCTGGTCAGCGATGCTGTCCTCGCTCCTCTGCCAGCTGGGCGTGGATTTGCCGCTGCCGCCCGTGTCTGACTGCGTGTTCTGCCTGTCAATGGAAGCGGGGGATCTACGGCTAATTCCAAACCTGTTCTCCCCAAAACACAAAGGAGGAGATAACGTTAAATATACATAAATCTCACATAAGACCAAAAAAAAAAAGCACTTTTAAGAAGCCAGTGTCAAACAACAGGGCAGACCAATGCATACCACAAATGCTTGAGCGATTTATAATGCTTTATCATTTCATTTTTGTGGTAGGTCTGCTGACCCATTTATCAGCTTTAATGCACCAGATTACAATATACATTAATTTATTGAGCATCTTTGATCAAGAACAGCTGGTTACAATGATACAATCGAAAAAAACTAGGTCAAAACATCAATAAATAAAATTATGAGTTTTTATTTACACAGATGTTTACATGAAAAGTGACCAGACTGTTACATGGTTAAAGAAGATTCACCCCAGTGAGTAAAACATAAAGGGTTGGATAAAAACCAGATGGGGAAACGGGGTGAGTTTATCAGGAAAAGATTGGATCCTTTCAACTACCTCAAAGCACTCCCTCAAACTAGTCAAAGAAAGCATCAGAAAATTTGTTGGGACAATCTCATGGATCTCAGCTGCTTCCCTGTGTTCTAACCAAGAGAGTAGTAAGGTCATACCTCTGGGTGATGCAGACATATATGCCAACAACATTGATTTGTTTGGGACAATATTAACACTGCCGAATATTTTAAATAAGCGTCTATGCAGTTGACTATTGATTATGGATTCCCAAATCCTGGGGGGTTATAAATTCTGTAAATTATTAAATTCTTTGATCATAAAATAATTTGAAGGGATTATTGCAAACTAAATATAGCTGTAAGAAAGTAGTGAGGCATACACCAATTGCTGCAAAAGAAAGCATGCAGAGCAAAATGAAAACTCCGTTCAATGGACTTTGTAAATCCTGCCAGATTTGTCAGATGGATTTCAGAAAGATCAATAGAGACAGAGTAAACTCAAGGAGAACAAGCTAATGACAGAGGAGACACACAGTGTCTCTGTGCCACACCGAAGTCTACATGCCTTATATGCCTAAAAGCCTGTAAAACTTTAAATCTATACTTCTGTATTACATAAAAATCACTTATAAGTCTGTAAGAATTATAGCTGGGTTCAGAAATAGCAGAGCAATGATTAAGAATTCATCAAGAATAATGCATTTCTGAGGGTTTTTTTAAAATCAGACATACCCTGAAGGAAAAAGAAAATCCTCAAACTCTACAAGCACAGAATAACACACAAAATAATTACAAACTGATATATCGTCTATATATTGATGAGTTTCTCTAGCTGTAATGTCTAATCATATGACAGAAAATAAAATACCCCAGCTGTGCTGTCTACTCACTCTACTAGCTACAGATTGCCCCACACGACCTCCAACATAAGACACCTACCCAGCTGTCAGAACAAGCTCAATGTGGTTATCCCCACTTGAAGTTCACACATTTGTTAACTCAAATGAACCCACCACAGCAACATTTTATGACTCAGAACAACAAAATCCCACTCCCATCCTCAAAGACAAGCAGCTGGGACGTGCCTGTAACATGCAGCACATATCGAAATTTCGGCCTTCTAAAAATTCACTGTAACATGAACATACTTCCCTTTTGTTCACTGCTCCCTGACATAGCCAGCATACATTTTGATGAATTAAAAAAAGTGAGTAAAACCTATAAATACCTGTCTTCTGAATATAATCAATTTACACTGCAAAGAGAGTAGCATTTTTCCTTTCCTATTCACACAGACTAAGTAGGATTTCACTAATCAAATACCTAAATTAAACATGATGAATTCAATACCAATTCAAGACATGTATAAAAAGTCTAAATACAGCATTTCAAAGGTGATTGATTTCTTAAACACTGATCTATGGTCTAACTTTCAAGATTTGTAAACTCTCATGGGAAGAATGTATTTTCATTATAAAATAACTAGAAGCTGGCATCTAAAAGAAAAAGCCAAGCCCCAAACAAATCTTGGTGCAATGAAATTGCTCTACATCAATACTTTTCTTTCTCTTGTGATGTCCTCTTACCTAACCTCCATAACGTTCATATGTATATAAGCTCTCAATCTTCCACCTGGCATATTTTATGATGCAGGATCTTTTTTTTTTGATGTTAGAAGTATACAAAATCACCATGTTTCTGATTTTATTTTATTAAAATCACTGCTCTACTAACTGAACTGCAAGAAATGTGTTTAGATTCTTTTTTTCATGAAGTGATCTATTTAAAAGCAGAAAAAATAAATGCAACTGGTGCTATATTCTACGCTGCTTAAATATACAGCCTATTAGAGTATGAAGGAACGAAACCAAAAAAAAAAGGAAGGAGAAATCAACTCAGATTAAAAGAACAGTGAAATTGTTTAAATATACGTTTTTATCTGTCATAAGAAACGTACTATTTTGGTGGTTTTGGATTAAATTTTACATTCTACAATCATTTACTGTAGACGCAATAGTGAACACACGAACACAGCATAAGCATATGGAACACACATATACCCACCAAGATCAATCTGCATATTCTTGAAGGCAGTGAAGGTTTTGCCTACACCCATCTTAGGATACGGACCAATAATCTAGAGGCAGCAATTAGTGCTTGGACCAATGTCTGACAGGGGCTGGACTCACCCATTCCTCTGGTCAGTTAAATTTCACAAACTTTCCAAATCTATCACACTGTGTAACAAGAAAGAAACATCTACACAAATGGTGAGGTTGAGATTTCCTGCACTGGGAAATCTCAGGGACTGGCACACTGGAACTTTACCTCTGGAAGATTACTTTTAGGACATGGCTCCCCCTTGGCCCTTACTCCAGCCCATCATTCTCTCTAACACTTGAATGTTACAATCTGTCTCCCCTATTTTAGCAACACATCGAGGGTAAGGCTGACCGGCCCTACCTGGGACACCAAACATCACTGCTTAGCTGCCCTTTCAGACCAATCTCAGCAGAAGATACACATGGACCTGCAATGGTTTTTAGTAAAGGGACAGGCATTAAATTGTTTATTGAGGCAAGGAAAACATTCCTTCACAATTGCCTTTTTCATGCTTTCCATTTAGCCTGGTAGAAGACATTTGGGAAGTCCTGAGTAAATATGATTCATGTGTACAAGGACAGTATGAGAGGCAAACTGCTTTTCTTATAGGAATAGAACACAATAGTAAAATAATTGGAGTTAAGCAATTGGGGGTTTTTTAAAGAGCACCCAATAAAGAACATGCGAAGTTCACGTATTAATTATTTCTTTCATTATTCCATTTAAACTGTTTCCTTGCACTGAATTAAAACTTCAACCCCAAAATGACTGTATAGTCAAGGTTTCTAGGACACATCTCTTTGCTGAAATTGCAAAATGCTTGAAGAATGCTGTAGTGAACATATGTGTATAATTAACTTAAAAGATGGAAAAGGGTTGGGATGGATGCTGGTGTGCTCTGAGGCCAATTCAACACAAACCTTCAAGTGTGTCTGAAAATCCTTTCTTACTCAGGCAGTTATGTCTGTGATGGTCTAAGGACATATGGCAGCAATACCTTTTTTGTAGTGCAAATGACGTAGTTGGAAAAGAGCAGGTGATACTGGGAGCACGAGCTGCTCATCAGAATTCAAGGTAACACAGAAATGCTGCTGGCATGATGTGAATGAGCCAGAAAGTCTCTGAGGACAAAGAGGTTAAGTGTCTTTTTCCAGCTGCAGAGCCCTGGACACACCTGTATCTAGTGTTTCCTTAGAGCAAAATTTAACAGGTTTAAGAGCAAATCTCCTAATGTCAGTAGGACTTAAGCACAAACTTAAACAATGACCAGAACAGGCCTGGTAGTGTCATGAACCAAAGCATTCATGAAGGTGTGAGGCAGAGAAAAGACCGACTCTTCATAAAACCTCAAACTGAGCTGCAGGAAGGGCAGGGAGGACAAATCTTCAGGGCTGTGGAGCAAGAAGGAGCACTTTTTCAAACACATGCTCAGAACAGTGTTCTCTGGACTGACACAGAGCACCTAGAGGCAAAAGACAGTGCCTCGTACTAAGCAGTTCCTGACAACAGCATTTAATCCTACTAATAATATATTTTTAAAACAGAGAAAAAGATATTTCTACTTTATAAAAGACCCAAACCAAAATGAATTACACACAATGACCTGCAAAGTACTCAAGAATACTTCAGAGAAGCTTTGCAGTGTGAACTATCAGCAGTTTTGCCCCTTTATCTTCTTTATAGGAAGTAATCTGGAAAGTCGTAGACAGCTCTTCTGCTGCCAATTATCTTTTTCTCTACTTGGAGATCTTTGATTTATTACTTCTTTCAGTGCTCTCTGAAAATGATACAGATTTAATTTCTTCCTCTGCAAGTTGCCCCTTACATTGACACTTCAGGGAGTTTGAAGATTTCTGGAAAGTTGGAAGCCTTAAGACAGAATGACTGTGAATATGTGAAAAAGAAGCTAGCTGTGGATTAATTAGCACTTTTGTGCCTACACATCTAAGTCTTAGTTGCACTCAATACTACTCTGCTTCAACTATTAACTGACTGCAAAGTCCCAAAGCTATTACTTCTTTTATTTTAGAATCTAAACCTGTGAAAGGAAGCAATTTGCCACATGAAACCAGCACCTTTAATGAAGGTTTTAAAATATATAAAGGTCCCTCTGTGTAGTAACCTGAGCAGCTGTAGACTAGGATCAGAGAGAGCAGTTAGGCTGCAAGGCAAAAGTGGAAGCAAGGGATTTTTAAAACTGGCTTTTTCAAGAATCACAACAGTGATATTTGAAAACAGACATGGTTTAATGCATGTAAACAACAGCTGATGGGAGCCTGTGTAAGCACCCCTTGAGTACGCATTACAACAAATGGAAGAGAGAACAAAAAATCTGCCAAAACAGAATATGTAAGAAGTCTGGTGCCTACCCTTCTGGCATAGATTTTTGTCTGTACGTGCCTCCAGTAGAGCCAGTCTCACTCGAGGAGGATAAGTTGCTTGGAGAGTTACGGCACTGCTGCGATCTTGCTAAGGCGATGGATGAAACGGTGACGTAGACATCGGAGCCAGGAGACAGCCTGTTCAGAGCAAGGGAAGGATCACATCAGCAGGATCACACTGCAAGGCACGCTCAACAACACCCTGCAAACTGCCACAGCTGCAAGGAATGGCATCATGAAGACGGCAGAAATCCTATCAGTTGAAGAATCAGACATTTCCCCCTTATTAATCTACTGGAAACCATGAAAAATCAACTCTAAAAACCTGGATGCCTGGGAGGAAATAAAGAAAGGCCAGTGTGCGAAGAAAATACTGGCACACACTAGGAAAACATTCTGGTTTCTGAAGTCTGTTGTTACAGATTGATTGTAAGGAATAATGAAACATGACATTCCTCATCAAAATACCAAATAGAAGGAAATATTCCTAATTCTCATAGCAAACTCTTGCCTGGAATTTAAACTAACTGTAGTGAGCTGCCTATGCAAACTCTTCGAAGAGTATCAAGTATCTATGCCACCAAACTTGTCCACATTAAAATACAAGGACTAAAAAAATGCAGTGCTATCTATACATACCACCTTAAAATTCTCTCTAAAAACTCAACATTCTAATATAAAACTATCTCAACGTATCGAGAACTCTCTTTGAAAACACAGACCTGAGTCATATGAAGCCTTTACCTGTCAGAATAACCATACAGCAAATAAAGTCTAGAACTGCAACACACGCAGCTGGGCAGAATGGCTGGAAGCAGCAGGCTTATACTGCCCAGCTCATATCCTGTTCTGTAGTCAAAGGCTTTTTTAGATAACTGTCAGCTTTGTACATTTTGTTTCCCAAACCCCAGAAGAATTCACTGCTGTTAGCTGGTTCTTTGTTCTACTCAGTCATGACTGAAGCCATTTAAAACTTTTGCAGTGATTTAAGTGGAGTTTGAGTTATGCCATTCACAAACATCAAACTCCTACTGTGAACAAAAACCTTTATTCATTTTATCTAGGAAAAACACTGTAATTTGCACAAGTTAAATAATTAAATATTTGAAAGATAATGACTTTAGTGAAACATACAGATAAGTTGCTCAGCACCAAACTCGGGTCTGGGGATTTAGATCTTAGCCTAGCCATTTCATCTGTATCTCTAAAGGATGGCAGATTTTAAATTAGCTCTCACCACAACACTGTAAAAACTTGAAAAGTTCAAAAAATCTTTTGAAAATTAAAAAAAACCACCATTGAACTGATTAATGTTCCTTATGTATGTGTATATATTGAAACAGTGTGTGTATATATATTTGTATTTACATTTATATCAAAAGTGCATTTGTCCTCCTAAGTACTTTGCAAAAAAGCAGTAAACTAACAAAATCTTAATATGGAAAGAGCAGTAGGACTGGATCAAACATCTTGATCATCTGGAATTTCATGAAGTGCATATAACTAATAGTAACTCTTTTTCTGAGACAAAAAAGGAATTATCTAAGGCCTGACCATGGTAAATACTATACCAAATCCAGTAATGCCCTTCTAGTCGACCAAACATATTTTAACTTTTCCCACATTTATCAAGCAATGATTCTGAAATATTTCATTGCAAAGAACATGGTTCAAGACCTGAAAACTTGGGGACCCATAAGCAAGCAGTTTATTTATCCAGAAGCACTCCTATAAAAAGAAAAAAAAATAGTTTGGCCACACAAAAATGCACTTTCATTGGCATTCACTCACGTATGAAGGCACACACATTTAAAGTGTTATGCTTGCAGAGCAATACACAGTTTAAAAGTATGACCTTTTTTCCCAATACTAAATTAGAATTGATGGCAAGGAAACCAATTACTTCTCAAATAATTTCTGTAAAATGATTTCCTGTTGAAAAATGCTTACATTTTCATTTCAGAGTCAGCTATGCCTTTTCTTTACTTCCTATGCCTTACCAAAAAGTGACAGCACTGTTCAGAAGTAACATCAAGATTTCAGAACTGTGTCATAGAGTTGTAACTCATTTACAAAGATGAAAGACCTTGAGGGCAAACAAAATTGCATTATACATGTGGTCTGAACAATAGAAATGAACAACCAGTCAGGTAGGACATGCTTTTCTTTAAAGCAGAAATACATTTTTGTTAGTACAGTTCACAATTGCACTAAAATGCACTAATAGTTTAAGGCATTTCATTTTGTGTGAAACATATAAGAGAAAATAACTTTAGAGCAAATTATTTCAAACTGACTTTTTGAGCTGCTTTGAAATCTTTTGATGAAAGGCACTTCCCAAGACAAAAGGTGTATTGTGTTGTGTTAGCAGTATGCCCCTACAGTTAAGATAATCTGAGACTGTCTTTTATTTATAATTAAAAACCATAGTAAAGCAAGTGCTTATCTATCTCAAAAGAGAGTTTTAAGAAGAAATGCCAAAATGGTTAAGTGCATGAGTCCCACAATTGAATTTAAAAACAGGCCAAGCGTCCATTACATTAAACAGATACAATTACATTGCAGTCAATTGAACTGGGATTATACCATGCATGATTTAGTTCTAACAGATCTAGCTCATCCTGAAAGAACTGGTTGAGTCTTGCCAAGCATGGGAAGGACATCATCTTTTGTGAAGGCAGTGAGTGGAATGGGCATACATTTATTTTGTTTAATATGACAACACAGACATTGAAAACATCCATCTTGCTCTTAATAAATTAATTTCCATGTCATTAGCTGTAATTTTCCCCATGTATTCAGCATGCATAGGTATGTAGTATACACATCATAAGAAAAATGTCCGTCTAGTTCACTTTGTGCCTATGGCCTAAGGCAGTCTAATTACAAGATCATACACAGGTGCCTTTTCCTGTAGAACTGTACAGACACAGATCACATACTGTGCTACAGCTTCTCCTGCAAGAGCTGCAGAGCTCAGAAGCAAAGGAGGCTCAGGCTGGCAGAAGACAAAAAATGGCCTTACAGTCAGTGCTGACTTGGCAAACTGAATTCTTACTTTGCACTTGCTGGAGCACTCTAATATGACCACTGCCATATTTGTTAATAACAATTTTTCATTTGTTGTTGCTAATTTTAATTTTTCAAAGGCCTTACTTGATTCCAAGGCCCAACTATATCTCTGAGCTGAAATCCTCCTAAAGCAGCTGAAGTCAACTGAGGCTATCATTTGAATATATAAAATATTAACAATGGTGGGCACACTTCCAAGTATGAGATGGCCAAAATAAGCACAACAAATGATTAGAACATAATTTATCTCTCTACCTTTGTTCTTCATCTGAACAGGGCCAAAGACATCTCTTCTCACACAAGAATTTTGAAAAGTAAGTTTAATTAATACCCATGAAGCATTCAGATACTATAGTAATGGGCATCACTGGAAAGCTTAGAGGGGAATTAGTAACGGCATCTTTACAACAGGATTTGAATGTCATCCAGTAAAAAAGGGACAGAGTAATGAAGAGGAAAATAAAATATTAAATAGCTCTTCTTTAATGAGCTGCATCCACTGTGTGAACTGAATGAGGCAGATGTCCTCTGCTAAAAGAAATTCTTGTAATTTAATCAAAAGAAGTATCTGAATATACAGTTACACAAGAGTTCTGAAAAAAACAGCACAGCAAATCTTAATTCTGGCATGCTTACCTTCCATGTGTTTGAGTTTTACAATCCTAATAACACTGCAAGCTGCAACAATTCCCTACAAACACTCTCTCAAATGCTCTCATCTTGAAAGGAAACCAATCCATTCCATTCAAAAAGGAAAAAAAAACCCAACCATTTTGAGGAATGGAATAGTGAATGAAACAGAAAATGCAATTATGCTGTCATGTTGTACCTTCTCAAGATTTTTTTTCAATTTGATCATCACCTTTCAGAAAACACATATTGTAACAAGAAAAGATACAGAGACAGGCAATGGGACACCAGAACAGTTTGTGTATGCAGACACACGGAACAGGCTATTCTATGGCTCCAGAGATTATAGAGAAACTTATCCTCTTCTGCTTCAATCCATCCAAACATCAATCACACTGGACCAAGCAGACAATGATTACAAAAGAACAAGTAGGAGGTCTAGAACTATCAAGAGACTAATCAGCAAGAACCTGGATGAAGAGATACCAGCCACAGCAGTGCATGTGCACCCAGCTCCAGGCAAATCTTACACAGCAGACAGCCAGGGGACTGTCAGACCTGGCAGAGAGTCTTCCCTTACACTTGTAAGCATTTCTTCTGCTTTTCCCTGGTCCCCGCTGCTGGCCCTTGTCAAATAAAGACCAACTCTTGACATGACACAGCATGGCTCTTCTCAGATGTTTTTACATCACAAGAGTTTGGCCACACAGCCATGCATACCAACAAACCTTTGATTTTTCCACTGCTACATCCAGCTCTAGATCCCAGAGCTGGTAGGAAGTGTGTGGTATATAATCTCATGTTAGTACATGTTTTAATTTGTAGAATGTCATGAGAACATTTAAATAACAAATCCTCAAACCCCGTGAGGCAGGCAATGCGCGTACTACAATGCTGACTTGACGGGTGGCAAGATGAGCACAGACACCTGTCTGTCTATATTCAGAAAAATATCACTGATCCAAGATAAACTGCAGCAGATTCGGATTTTTAGGTAATATGGAAACAGCTTACGCTAGAATCCATCTGCAGGAATTAACCTATAAACTACTACTGGCACAATTACTATCACTGACTACATGGGCATCATTCAAACAAGTATGGAGTCTTATAGACTGTGCTTCAAAGTCCTCAATATGGCATAAAACTAGTCAATGATATTGTTCTAATACTTCCATACTGCAGAATTTTTCTGTCAGTGTGTGACCGCAGTCATGCCGTAATTCAGTTTTCCATTTGGTTTAAAATATTGACTGTGCTCGGAAATTTTCTAGTTAACAGCCTTGAAAAAAATCCAACAGTACTCAACTGCAGACTGAAGTGCTCAAGTCCAGCAACATGCTTTGATCACTGATTTCCACACTTTTTCAAATGTCTGTCAAATCAAGTTTTAGTTAAAACTGGTTCCAGTTTATGACAAATTAATGAAGAACAGATTATTATCTACCATTATCTCCTCTCCTTTCCCTGCACTTTATTTCTTGTTAGAGTGTGGAAACCAAGTGTACAAAATAAAAACTGAAAACTGGGAGAGGGGGAGAAATAAATTAAAAAAATCAAGCTCTATAATTACATGTTCTCCAGTAACATTAGCTCTGGTTTACTTCACACATATGTGGTCTATTGTTTTTTTGTTTTTTCCTTAATATATGCTTCTGATATTCATTCTGGGGTTATAGGTTATATAGTATCCCATGTGGATTAATTAATATTGTGAAATAAGATATAACTTGGGGTCTATTGATTTTATATTATTAGATTTTTCAGTCTTACTATTGCAGTAACATTAGAGATTTATTTTAAGATTTATAAAGTTTTAGGTTATTTTTCCTGCCTACAAATACCCACCCACATCAATAATGGCTACATTCAATGATCCAGGATACTGGGAAGATCAGGGAAAATAAGCTAGGAAGTTGGATATATAAAGGCAATACAAATAAAGAAAATTTAAGTACTCTGCTGGTTAGACACAGGACTGGGCATTTGTCTGCCTTCTCAGAATGAGGGATTGTCAAGCAACCCAGTCTCCTGCCTACAATAGCGGTCTCCAGGGGGAGACAAAGTTTTGATGAATATGAAGCGAAATCCTCCTGTTCTCAAGACTGGTAATGCAGATTTTATTTATTTCTAACATATTTAAATGGGCTAAAGGGAGCAAAGCACAGCAGAGCACCATCACTGCTGCCTGCACCCGAAACAGGCACAGGTTCCAGCACCTCCCCCTCAGTGTTCTTTAGAGTAAATATGAAAGCTAGTGGTGAAAAACTAAATGAGACAGTAGTTAAGAGGGCTATGAAAATCCCACCTTTGTTGATTTTAAGACTTTACACAATAAGAAGTATCTGAGCTTCCTGAAAAGCAAAGCTTTCTTTTATCATGTAGAGAAAAGACAAATGAGTCTTGCAGTGAGCTTATTGTTGGGGTTTTTCCCCCTCCAGTATTTCTTTAAAATGACAAAAATGTATTTCTTCACTTTAACTGAAAAGACATTAACCTTATGCAACTGATGATATATTTAAACTTGATTCACCCAAGACTAACATGTTTAGCAGACCAGAAAGATGAGAAGACATTTTTCAGGCATCTGGAAAAATTCCCAGTGAAATTTAAAAGCTACTTTGATATTGTACTTTTAAGGATGAAAGATCCAATAGAACCCTTTTTGAATAATAATAAAAAGAACACTCAAAAGAATGCCTAGAGAAGAAAAAAAAAAAACAAACCAGCTACATGCCCTGAAAATGAAGGAAATGAAAAGTCAAAGTTTCACTTTTTGAAAACAAATACTGACTAAGAATATGTAATTTTCACTTTGCAAACATTTATCAGGCTATAACCCCCCTCTAGAAGTCTCTAGAGACTGGTTAAATCTTGAATGCCTTAGGTGTGTGAGGTTGCCTGCATACCACTTTATGCACAAGGAACACATAATTGTTAATACCCCTCTCTCAAGACAGCCAAAGGCTCTGTCTTCGACACAAGCCAACTTGAGACTCCACCCAAGCTCTCTGGTTGATACCACGATGAGATGGAAGTGTCTGGAAAAACTAGCAACTCAACAGAATCTGATCATCCGTCACTGCCTTAAGCTTTTCCCAGGTATTACTACGCCTTCTGAATGACATAAGGAGATTGTACAGCACTGGAGAGAGCAGAAAACCCCACCAGCTCAGCTGCTATTCCTTCCAGTTCAGCATCTGCCTGTCTTCAGCTGTAACAGGCAGATACGGCCTGATGCAATTTTTATGTTGGTCCAAATATATCATTAGAGAGCCAAGTCCAGCATTTCAATGGTTTCTGCAACTTGTTTTAACAGATAATCTAGTCAGGTTGTCCCTGAAATTATTAGTGCCTTCAGTGTTGCAAATTTTTTTCCAACTCCCATGGATGGGAGCTTTTTAAGTATATATTTAAGAAAAACAAAGTAAGAAAATGAAGTCCTTAGCAACCACTGTAATTTTTTAACACGGTATCCAACACAGGAGTTTCAATTTCACCTTGGTAGTTTCTTGGTCTTGGCTGTACCATCTTTGAACATGTTTTTTCATCCCCAGTTCTTCAGGATGTGAAAAAGATTTTGTTTCATTAGAACTCTCTTTTACATTTTCTACAATATGCATCTTATTACCACTGCTTCATATTTTTCATCCACATAAAGATGATCAGAACCTATCGAAAGCTTTTCTTCCCTAAGGAATTGTCCAAAATAAGAAATACAAGCTATTAACTTGTTCCCCCTCCACAGATATCATTGCAGATGCAGATTTGTATAAATAATCAAAACAATGAGTGCTCATTCAAATGCTATCAAATACATATTTTTCCAAGAAAGAATGAAAATACTGTGATGTGATGGACCTGATACTTTTTATCTTAATAATCACTTCCTTGTTTAAAGAACTCAAAATAACAAAAAACCCCAAACCACCCTCAAGAAATCCAAACTTAGAACAATTTCTCCTCTAGCCTAAAATGTCCTAGCACTCCCCAATCAGATAAATTTGCTTTCTGTACTAGTCAGAATTCTCCTGCTAAAAACCCTGTCAGATACTATTTCTGCCTTGGGTGCTCTAGGCGATTCCACCAAGCCTATGAACAAGATGAATTTTTGATTTACTTTTTCAAAACGCAGTTTTTCATGAACACTTAGCTCTAAAACTTTGACTGTAACTCATTTAACACTTAAAAAACAATACAGCAGTTTCAGAATACCATCCAACACAGGGAAACAACATCCCAGAATACTTCATTCTGTGGTTAATCATGCCAGGAAAGGTATTTCCTTTTGGCTATTGTTTCACTCACAGTCATGCTGCCTTTTGCCTAATGAAAACCAGGATTAAAAGCAGTCTTCAGATACTTAGATAAAACTCCTGTGTATTTTTCTGGGCAAGATTCAGAGCAGCAATGAAAAGCCATTTGTGAAGAAGACACGTACCTCCGGCTCTCCAACGGGCGCCCGTCACTAGAGATGCTTCGGGGAATGTTGGCTCGTTCTGTGGGTGGCATTTTTCCTTCTCCTTTTCCAGAGCTAATCCTAGATGGTACTGGACTTTGGATTTGAGATGGTACCTGAGCCACATGAGGTCCCTGTCCTTTGCTCGTGTTTCGCTGCCATTTATTATTATTTCTGAAGGGAAATTTGAATTCATATGACATTCCTTCATTCACTTTGTACTCCATCACTGGCATACGGTAGTTTTCTGAAGAACTCCTGGAAATGAAGAAATTTAATATGCAGCTATAAAAAAATAAAAAAATATATCCTGTTCACAATAAGAGAAATCTGAAGACAGAAGCTAAATCAATTCTATGAAAGTATGAAATTTTGCTTTTTAGAAACATATATTTAACAAATTTGGAAGGCCCGTGCAAGAAAAAGGACTGGTGATGGTGAGAGTCTGTCTCTTTGTCCTGGTGAGTGATCCACAACAGGCTACCATGGAATCTGCCTTGCTGGCCTTGACCCTGATTCTTACCCACTAACAACCCTGTTGTCATCATCATTAAGCCCTAGACAACCAAACACTTCCTAACCCAACACCTCTCCTTGTCTATCCCTTCAGTAGAGTTTATAGCCATCCATTGCAGCATTCCAGCTGGTCAAGTTGATACTCTTCATCTGATTATTGGGCTATAAAAGCTAAAAAGATATCTTAAAAGGGTATCTCCCCTTCCTAATTAAAAAAAGTCACGGGCTTTAGAACTTACCTGCACCCAGACAATAAGACCTGAAATGTCTGTTCTTTTTGAGACACACCTTTCTGGTGCGCAGACATTAAAAGACAAGAGTCACATGAAATAAGGCACTATACTTAATTTTTAAACATCTTTGCCTTTGGAGCACCTCAGTTGATAAATCTGCACATTATGAAAAGACTTGCTAGAAACTGTAGATGCCAAACCCAAAAGCTGCCCATTGCTTCCTGAGGAATAGCACAGCATAAAAATTGGACTAGAACAGGACATAAGCTAATGCAGTCAACAAAAGAAGCAGAGCAAACCTCTGCATACATTTCAAATGAGGTATTTGGATAAAAGACATGATCTTCTGCTTCAGAAAGGATAATTTTGGTATTTCTCTTGACAAATGTATATATCTCTGAGTGAATACTAAGTTAATATTTTTAATCATGATTACTTTATCTACATACATCACTCTCTAAAGCAAAGAAAAATAAAAAATCAGTGCAAAATTTTGAAGCCAAAGCTCTTCCTCTAAGCAATTACACCACTGGGGTGAGAAATATTAGTATCTCTTCCCTGCAAAAACAAAAAACAAGACAGAACTTGTTATCTGGCCATGCTGACATAAGCAAGTTGTGGAGTCTAAGAGGAACAGACAAAGTGAAACAGTCAGTGCTGAGGTCTTGCTGCCCACAATATACTCATTTTGTGGTTTTACTTTGGTCTGCCCTCTAGTCTTCATGTCTAAATCAAATCATCAGCTGGAAGGCACAAGGTGTGCTTCTGAAGCACATGTAGTTCAGCTTCATCTGAAAGTCTCCCAGGCCACTCTGATGTGATCCACTGCACGGTAGACAGGGATGATCAGGAGATAAGGCCACTCACGACTGAACTACAATATTGATATCCTTCATTTTTTCCTTTCTCTTCGTATTTTATTCTCTGCTAATCTTTCCCTAGTGTTTATGTACTTAGTTTGGGTCTCTCTCCCCCATCCCCCCACAACGTAATTACAGTTTAACAAGCAGGAATGCACAATTTCCTCTTGATGCTGTGTCCTTAGCTTCAACGTCAGCAATCAGTCCACTAAATGAGTTCAGTGGCAACATTTTACTAACCATGGTTTAGTAGAGATTTAACCATAACAGGGCCTTCCTCTGCGTAGGGCATGAGAACGTGAATTGGGGTCTTTGGATGTATTTTTGCATCTCCTACTGACCTTGTACATGTGCCTGTTGCCAAGTCACCTTATCTAACTGCACCCTGATCTTCCTCCAACTTCATGCCAATCAACTTATTAGGATAGGGACTGCTTCTAGTAGGAATGTAGTATTCCAAGCAGAACAGATCTTCACGTTAGTTATGGTCTGCAGAAGTTACTGTAGTAGAAATACTCAGTGACCTCCAGAGGACACAACAAAAGGACTCCAATTGCACAAAACTGATTGCCAAAAGAGAAGCTGCTTTGTGCAAATATTTAACTGTAGTCTCTAGCAATATATGTAAGATAGCTACAAATTCAAGACACAGTTCTTGAACCTTTATGATGCTGGATAGAGCAAATGGGCTGATCAAGAGTTGCTTTATAGAATTTTATAACTAGCAATAACCCACCATGAACATTTGCTCACTACAAGGCAACAACAAAACTCTGATACTGAGTACAGTATTTCAAAAAGTGCAGTCATTTCTCCTACTGTTATGGGTTTGGATATGCTAAAAGTAAGCCTGGTTTTGGCTGTACTTAATTTAGTTCAGAAATAATAGGATCTGTGCTTTCCACACTGATTCTTCTGCTCTAATCCTTTCACGATGATTGCAGCTGAACTTTCCATTTGCTCAGGCCGCTAAATACTGCACAAAAGCTTTCCAAATATCTCATGAGTGACCTTATGCCACTGCTCATTTTAATCCCTGACATGTAGTCAATTTTCCACTGACAACTAAAGGACAAATAGAACTCCTTTTCTCTCTGCTCCTCTTTTGCTAGCATTTACAAAAGGAGTTCATCTTGCTTACAGTAAAAACAAACACGGATTTTTCTCCTATACAAGTACCAGGTCGTTTCTCAAAAACATGATTTCATATTAATATAACAAATATGTGTTAAAGTTCAGCTCCAGTCTTAAGTATACAAAGACTTAGCACATACCCCTACAAAGGTATTGACTGATTAAAAAAGAGCAGTGCAAAACGCTCTCTCAGTTTCTCACTCCAAGGAACCCTTGGAACTTTGGTAACTGTACTTGCTTCTTGGCAAACCTATCAGAAGCCTTCAGCTAGCCTGCAGGCAAATTTGTTCCATTAAACATCATTCCATTTTAATCATATAGCAGCATTTCTAGGATACGAATACAGGATGTCAGGAATACGGGGATTAGACTTAGTGATGTGGCTGAAGGCTACAAACAACACTGAGAGTTTGTAAAAATTATAAAAGCTTTAGTGTGAATTCAGGAAAGATGGAGGGACTTAATGTCCAGTTTAAGAAAAAAGCACACATTACTGCTTATTTCTGATCAAGCAACATTTTTAAACTATAAAAGCAGCAATATAATTGACACAAGCTTCAGGCTTAATACAGAAGTGAGAGAGATGCAACGAGATCTCTGGAGTAAAGAAGAATTACCATTTGCAGCAATTTCTCCAGCCAGATCCATACCTTTGATAAACCCTCATCATTTACAGCCTTAATAGAAGCATGTAAGTCTATTCCTAGCTTCCAAGAATTATATTCACAGGCATTATAAACTACCAACAAATGGGAAAGCAGGCAGGAATGTGTACAATCAATTTTGATGCATCCTAAACACACAGTTATGACTAAAAAGTTGTTTGAACTCCATGTTAAATTCCATGGTTACATGAACTTCTTCACACATTTTATTACATTTTGGTATTCATTGAACATTTGGGGGGCATGGAGACTGAATATGGGCAGTTTTTCCTGCTCTCCTCTTCCAACCTGAAAATATTGGATGCTGTATCATAATTATACCACGTTTTTTTGGAGGCTAACACTCTGTGGTGGTTCCTTCCACAAAAGATACAACTTCAGAGCAAATCCAGCTACCGCGCAATACCTGCGTGGCGTGCAGTCCTCGTACGGAGGGACAATGACGACCTTCACCGTGACCGATGTCCTGAGCAGATCAATCATTTGCTCGTGGCTCAGGGTGGCCACGGCCACCTTGCAGATCTCCACCAGGCGGCTGCCCTGGCGCAGCCCCGCCTGCCACGCGTAGCCGTAGGGCTCCACGTCCGCCACAATGCCCTCGTAGTTCACGTGGAAACCCAGCTGGCCCAGGCCATTCCTGCGCAGAGTCATCTCCACTGTTTCACAGCCCTTGGTCACAAGCTGGGAATTGAAATGAAGACAATTTAATGTACTGAGACACCTCTGGGGCTAAGAGAGGTTTAGGGGCTCCATTTTTGAAAAATCAACCAACTCCCGAGGATAATGGTGGGACATGGTCAAGGGATATATATTGCAGTCCTAGGTATGTAATCAGCTGAAATAGGTCTTGTTGCTCAAACAATATTTTCAGTAGAATCTGGTTACTCAAGTTCTGCCTTGGAATTTGTACTGCAACCACAGGAATTTTAGAAGACACATGGCAGCACACAACAGAAAAACACATGGAGTTACACAAGCATCTCTGTCTTTTACACTTTAGAAACCAAAAACCATTCTCCATTTCTGGCTGTTTCAGAAAACTGCAAAACTACTTTTCAGTCAGAATGTGGTAGCATGCAGCTACTAAGCACAGTAAACTGGGGGCTATGCCAACTCTTCCATGTACCATGAGCATGAATACCGTCAAGAGGAATTTAACAGGGCCTAGATTTCCTTTTTCTCTGGTTGTTATACAACTACAGTTGTGAAATTACAGGAAAAACAGTGAAATGTAGCGCATTCTTTCATAACTTAATTGGATATAAAATGAGCATGGACAGATGTTTTATAGGGAGATACCATGATTCACTGCATTTTTAGTTTATCGCATGCATTCAGAGAATATCTGAAGGTTGCAGTGGGGATGGGGACTGCATCCTGCTGGCAACATAATAAGTTAGTCTCAAAGATATTGCACATTCATTTGAAACAAGATACAGCAAGCCTATAAAACAGAGAAAGAGAAGGAAAACAAGAAGAAATAATGTGACACTTCTGTATTTGTTGTGTGGGAGCAACTTATGCATCTGAAGGACCTGGTCTTTTTAATATATTAATTTATTTTTCACACACACACAACCAGCTGAGGCTGGCTGATATCTGATAAAAGTGAAAGCAATATTGAATTTCAAGAAATAAAAGCCGGGAAGTCCTTATAAATTTCATTATAAACAATTGAAACAGTTTTAGGAATCCCAGGCATTATTTAAATTGAAGCTTTACTTGGCCCAGGGGCAAGAGGAGAAAGCAAAGAATGGGAACCAAACAAGAGAACACATTCTAACCTCCAGCCTCTTGACGATCTCTTTGATGTCATCAATGTTGCTGATGAAGCTCTCCAAAGAAACACATTCACCTCTCTCATAGAATATTTTGATATTTGTGTCCGTTGAAGTCCACCCTATCACATCTCGACAGGAGCAATTGAACACCACGCTTTTTGTGTCCTGTTCAATGAGGACTACAAACTCATTAGAGATGCCTAGGAGACAGTCTATTTCCATACCCTTGCTGTAGTCTTTTGCATGTACACTCCAGACAATAGCACCAGAACTATAGATCTCTGCTCCTGGATAAGGTTTGGACTTTTCCTTCTTTTTTGAAGCCAGCGAGATGAAGGGGAACTTGCCGGAAGGGTCAATGGGTGTGTTGGTGACATTCTTCTCTGCCAAGTCTTTCAAGTACTCTTGCCGGGTCCTGGTGGCCATCGCGCGGAACTTTTCTGATTTGTGAGCAGCATTCTCTGCGTTAATGACTTTGGCTAGTAAGAAGTCCCTGAACACATTTGATTTAGGAAACGTCACACCTTTTGGAATAGGTGGGCCAAAGGATGGTACATCTCTGGATCTTGTCACAGCAACACTAAATGAAATAAAAGAATAAGGAAGTAACACAGTGTTTCACTCTAGGCAAATTCAGCAGGTTTTTTTTACAGACAATACATTCCCTCAAATTTTCTCTTTTTTTTTCTCAGCAATATGCCTAAATTTATATATTAATGTTGCCAGTGTGGAGATTATGCCCCGCTTGCTGTAGAAACAGAAGGCCACTTTTTTGCAAATAGGCATTTTTGAGTCATTCCCAGTACCACAGCTTAAAAAGAGCTTCAAGTACAAAACGGTAGGGTTGTTTTTTTTTTTTGATAAAGTAATCCTTCATGTATGGCAGTTCTGAATTTTGTTTGGTTTTGGTATAAAAAGAAACTTTCTAACTCACACTATTAAAAAGGCTAGCTTAGAATTTAGCTACTTAATGCTGAAAGGCTCATCTGAAAGTAATGCCAAGTGTATGATCAACACTAGAAATATAGATTAAATCAACACATTAAAAAGATAAAGGCAATGAAGTCATCTCACAAGGCCAGTTCCACTGCAAAAATCATTTGGTGTCTGAATGCATATATACATCCCACTACTGTTTAAGTTTTACATTTCTGGACTGAAAACCTCACTAGCTGATATTGCATACCAGTGACAGAAGACAACTCCAAAAATACCAGAAATAAAATCCTGAAAAGTTCAGATACACAGCAGAAACAGACACTTTCTTTTTCAACACTTTCGTTTACTTTCTGTACCAAGTGATGGACCGACAGTAAGACTGCCTTAGGCAACAGGGGCCAGCTTAGCTATTCCCAATTGCCAATTCTCTTTTAATATAAATCAGATGAGAGTTGCTTGGAACCACTGAAGACTTGACATTCCAATCCAGTATCATTCACTTGGCAATCTGTCCTAAGAGACTGACAACTCTAATTTGATAGTCTTGTGACAAGAAATGTTCCAACAGTTCAAATAGAATTTACCACATATCTGTAACTAGATCTGAGAAAGCATTAACTAACTTTGGCCAAAATACCACGGCAATGGAAATAAAGAAGCATAGGATAAAGCTTGATCACATTAGAAAAATATGTGGTGTTTCACTTAGAACACTGGCTGGTATTATTTTCACATTTTGATTTTATCTGAATTCTTAAATATAATCAGAGAAATTCCCCCAAAAAATCAGTAACTAAGATTTCAGAGTAAATCTTTTCAGGGGGCATATAGGAACACCAAAAATAAAAATTAAGTCACTCAAACTTTAACCATATCTTCTGGTTTTGAGTGGTAGGGTGTTTCATTTGTTTGTTTTGCTTTTGCCATTCTGAGTTGCTTGGGGTGGTTTTTTTTGTTTGGTTGTTTGGTTTTTAATTATTATATATTCTGGCAATTAATATTGAAAGACGTCATTACTGTCCTATTTCCTCTGAACACATGCCAGTATATCTCAAAGTATGCAACAGGGGGTGCTCATGAAGCAACTATCTGACTCATCTTCGGTGGTCCTGAAGGGTCTGTTACTAAAAAACGGAAGCCTAAGTGTTAAACACAATTATTGGATGCAATGAAAACTCACCAGAAACTACCAGTAAGATTTTGTTTGGTTCAGTTTTCAATGTCATGGATCACAGGGATAAGAATTCAATCTTTAACACATGCTAGAGAAGTTTCCAAAAAGTGAGCAATGCTCAGAGATGCCAGACTTTTGAAATATTGTTTATCTTAGCTGGGAGGGAGAATCACTGGCCAAGACAGTGCTTGATTTTATTCCTTTTATGTAGTTTTTAAACATAAATTCCAGTACGTTTTTATGCTATATGGTTTCCTGTTTTGTCTAGAATTATGAATCCACGAAACTGTTCCAAATAATTCAGTGAAAAAGAGGTCAAACTTACTTTGAAAACTTTCCTAGAAAAACTTTTCATAATAGAATTCTACAAACTTAAATCAAGTGTTTGCACTGAGAGGACAGAAAAAGAAAGTATTTCAATCTTAAAGACAGTACAGAAAACATACAGTGTTCTGGTGGTCTTGTGTATCAAAACGAACACTGACATTCTCCCAGCTATTCTTCCTTCTTGTTTCCCCTCCCCTTAAAATTTGAGCCTGTATCATCACTAAAGCCAAAATTTCTATTAAGTAACCAGTGAGGTTCCAGCCCTTGTAGTTGTAAACACTTGAAAAATGAGGTGATTCAGGAGTCTGAAGGTCAAAAATAGAACACTCAGATACTTGAATTTATTACAGTTTAGCAAATAAAAATCTTTCCCATGCCTTTTAAAAGGAAGAAATATATGCAGTCATACTACTTAAAGTAACTGACAAAAGCAGATTTAATATGCAATTCAAGTGTAAAAGCATCTGCAGCCCTTGTGGATGCATTTCCTACCTTCCCTTTGCTTCAAAATCATTTCTGGGGATAAGGATAAGGGCTGAAACACATGTCTAAGAGTTTGAGAACAAGCTGTGTCCACATATATTATACAACAGTTGAATATTTCAATAAGCTGCCTGAAAATGAGTATCAACATGAACATTCCTAGTCCAGGAGAGTTAATACATGTACAAAGTTCAGCATCAATTTCAGAAATGCTCTGTGAACTTTACCAAAAACTTTTGATATGTACTTGAAAAACAATGAATACACCAACTCAGACACTGCAGTTTTAGATTTTCCTCTAAATAAGCACTTGCCTTAATGAAATACTTACGTGAATATTTGTATTTCAGTAAAAACAAGTTAATTTTAAGGCTACCTCATTTCAAGATACATGCTCTAAATCCATTGCTCTGACATTTCATATTTTAAATGAAAAGGCTTTATAGAAGTTTTCTGAGATCAGTCAACATTTAAAACTGAAAATACCTTAAGAGTTCAGTATATAACCAAGGTAAGAACTTTCACAGACAGTAAAAAGAAGTGTAACTCAAAAACATTATTTCTATATGCTTGCAATTTAGTTTAAAAATTATACTAATAGGAATCTCATCTTGCAACACTTTATTGTATGTTACTATCAATTACCATTTTCTATTTTAATCATATTGACTTTAAGGTCACATTAAGACTTTATTTTTTGCTGCATAATTCTCTGTCATTTCTTTGTTGGACTGAAATAAGACATGAAGATATTTCAGAGAGCTTAGCTTCTTCCTGAAAGGCTAAGTCACACTTTTTAACTGTCTTAATTTCAAAAATGGAGCATAAGCTCAGATAACCAAATTAATTGAGCAAAGAGTGGAGTGTTTTTTTCCTTTGCTCTATTTCTTTCAATGCAAAAATATTCTTCTACCATATTCTTAAGGAAGAGAAGAAAAGGAAGTGAGAAGGCAATTTTAAAATAATTTCCAAGTGCTTGATATGCGCATGTACGTGCAGGTGTGTGTGTGCTCACATCTGACAGCAGCAGTCTCCTCACTGGGCGTGTTTTATTTACATATCAGTATGCGTCTATTTACTTTTTTGAAGTGTTCGAAATTCACATGACTCAAAAGCTCCTTGCCCCTCATCTTTCATTATGTTTCCCTACTGAGAATTGAAGAGAAGAACGCCAGCTGCCTTTGCACTCCAATTCCATGTTTTCAGTGAATCCAGCAAGAGTTACCTGTAACAAACGCTGTCAGTGCAGGGACCGTGCACTCTTACGATGACAAAGACGTGCTGGAAGTGGGATCGAATGTTCTTTGGGCTGAATGGTTGTGCTCCAGGCTCCTGGAAAACTATTGTCACAATATCATTTCCAATATGTCGTTTTCTCAGAAGCTTTAATGGGGAAAAAAAAAGAAAATGGAAAAAAAAAAAAGCATAGGTTAAAACATAGACTTTACACAAATTTCCAATTATTTATTTCTCATTATTATAAATTACTATTGCTCAAATTCTTTCCCCAAGTGATACTTCAAGCTGAAAACTGAACAATTGAGGATTTATATAACAAGTACCAGAACTAGTTATTCACCTAATAAATTTCAGGCATGGTTGTTTTCATAATAATTTCATTTTTATATGTAGCATAGAGGGTGAACTTAAAAGGGAAAATTTTAAGCTAAACTAAGGGGAAAAACAACAAATCCTGTTAGTATCAATCAGTGATACAAAGAAGCAGGAAAACATCCCCCGTCTCACACATTTTTACAAGCCAGTGGTAGGTTCTATTTAAAGTTGAAAATATTTGTCATTGTCCTTAAGACACACTACAAATAATTTCCCAGTAGGCTTCTTTCAGTAAATACAAGACTACAGTACAAGAGAAGGTAAGCTACAAAACAGTAGAACATTTAGTGTACAAAAGCAAACTAAAAAGAATTCTATGTTAACTTTTATTGTAAAATGAAAATCTCTATTTTATTTGCAGAAGTACAAAGCATCATTTCCAGAATAAAATACATAGCCATCATACAAAGCAATATGGCCCAGAGTTTAACAACAACAGGTACTTCACTGTAACAAAGCAGTTCAGCCTAAGTTGAAAAAAAAAAAAGGGGGAAGATAAAGGATCTTGACTCATGTATTCTTGTGTAGTGTGCTGGCCCACCCACTCGTTATCTCCGTGCATATTACAATTTGCTGAGCACAATCCCTAAAGGGCAATTGACTTAGCTGTAGAAGGTTTAAAATAATTGAAAATCATCAGGTAACACTGTAGTCCTTCTGACATGTGCTACTGACATCATTGCATGCTATTTACATCAAAGTAATGCATAATTAAATAGAAAATCAATAAATAGTCCAATGGAGAAAAATCTATGATGTACCTACAATCATCTACTTTGCTCATCTCCCTGACACAGAGATGGTCACTTTTACTTTTGATTCCTTAAGTGGTTTTTTTGCTAGTAACAAATAAAAGTTGTCATAAATACTCAATAGTTCATCTACTTCTGAGGAGGAGGAAGTAGTTCTAAATAGGCATAGCCCATCTTACTTGTTGTTTGTTGTTTGGAGTATATGGCAACATAGTAGAAACGTGGAACATGATTTCATAGTCCTTGTATGTTGTGTATAGAGAGTGAGTACCTGTTGAATCAGCTGCAGTTAAAGAAGACAAAATAAAAGCATTATTTAAAAAAAAAAGCTTAAAAATAAAATTTCATTATTATTAAAAAAAAAATCAGCCAAGACAAGAATTCTTATCCATCCTCAATCCTAGCTGAAATATCGGCAAGTAAGAACTTGCTCAGAGTTTATTCACCTGCCAAAGAAAATGTCGTATAAAGACAACCTGTGCACTTTTGCATACTTTTCCCAAACAAAAACTTGTTAGGAATAGGGAATTTATACCAGAAGACCCTGAAGAAAGCCTGTTTAAGCATGAAAAGTGACAACAGAGTCTGAAATAATTTTCAAGCACCACCCAGTATCTTGGAATGAAACTGAACTGTAAGGAATGTGGAAAGGACTTCAGAAAGGAAGGCAGACAGATATTGAAAATGAGTACCATGATCTCATGCATAATTAAACAGGAAAGGACCTATAACCCACAATAATAACGGGATGAGTTCTCTTAAGCATAAATATCAGGACTTGAAATTAGGTAACACCTTCACTAGAACAGCTGCTTTATGGACAGATACAGTCAAAACCCCAAATAGGATGCCAGCATGCTTAGAACTGATGATGGAAAAATCCCACAAAAATGACATTATGATGCTGGTATATTAATCTAAGGTAATCTCACCTGTTTTGAGTCCTGGCCACCCTATTTTAAAAGTTACAGAAGAAAGAGAAGGGATCCAGAAACAGGCCACAGAAATAATTATATGTGGACGGAGAGACTTCCATGTGGAGAGAAAATGATAAAAACTAGGATTATGAAGTTTAGAAAGAAAAAAAGAAGAGGGGGATATTACTCAGTTTACAAAGTGTTGGTTGAAAACAACACTTGATTACAGACAAATTGTGAACTTGTTTTCACTTTCTTTCACTCTAAAAAAAAAGTGACCTTGAAAAATGTTCCATTAATTTAAGCAATAACACATTTAAAGACAAAATAGCGACTATATTCTATTAAATATAATTTCTGTCCACGGTGCAAAAAGCCTGCTTTCAAACACAATTTGAAAAATAACTAGCTTTATATATAGAAAAAAGCATCCTGGCTATTTGAAGTTATATAAACATGCTACTAAATTATATAATCCCATCTATTTATAACAATGTATTTTTAAAAGCTGTTAAAAGCTATACCTTGGCGTTTTTATTAGCAGAGAGATCATGTTACTAAAGAAGACAACAGATCTGAGATTTGTGATGCATTTACAGTAACATAAATATACAGTTTATTTACCCAGATTTTGAGTACAAACTTTGAGAAGTTTGTTTCCTGTCAGATTCAGAATAATAAAATAGAGGTAGTTTTGCTGTAAATGAAGCACAAAATGATCTGTAAAATGAAACGGGAAGTTTTCTATATTATAGCCACATAGAGATTTTGCACTTCCAAATCACCTATCTAGAATAAAAAGGGAATTAGAAAGAAAAGATTCCTACAATATTAAAAAAAATGTAATTCTCAGTTAATGTTTCAGGGAGATTGGGCTCTCTTTTCCAGGACTCAACATTGCCAGTAGGAGAAACCAGGTAACTGCTAAATACTTCCTTTTTAATGCTAATTAGAAGAGCAGGACAGCTGAAAGGGGATCATTTCATCTCGAACTGTGTTCACAGCAGCCTCTGTCCTCTGCCCGATCATTGCAGTGCACACCCAAGGAGGCAGATGCACCCAAAAGCCACCTAAACATCAACATAACTGCATAACAGCTCCATCTGTTGAACTGTAAATACACAGATTTGTACATCATCTTTTAGAAATAGAGCATACAAAAATATTACAAATAATTGGAAAGGGGAGGAGCAGGTGCAAAGAGATAGGGAAGTGAGACAGGGGAAAGCAGGCGCCAAAAGAGGGGAAGGGGCTCAAAAGGTATTGGGGGAATAGAACAAAGCAATTCTGGCAAAAAAAATGCT
The DNA here is from genome assembly GCA_013399195.1 of Dicrurus megarhynchus. Classification (NCBI taxonomy): domain Eukaryota; kingdom Metazoa; phylum Chordata; class Aves; order Passeriformes; family Dicruridae; genus Dicrurus; species Dicrurus megarhynchus. The sequence goes on along the minus strand of VXAD01003680.1, from coordinate 1,166,699 downwards.
AGAACACCTACATATTTAAGCCAAACTTTGCTGGCAGGATTTCATTTCAGGCAGAAAAAAGTTTTCTGAGAACAGCACAGATTCTGCAAACTAAATAATCAGGCTACAATCCAAATGACACATTTAATAATTCCAATTATTTCCAAGCACTTTACAGTTTAAATCTCTCCTATTCAAATCCAACTACCAATAGAAGTCCCTATCCGCTACAGACTGTGCATGTCTCTCACCATTCAGATTTTTGAAAGTCCAGAATACTGTTCCTGAAGTACACCACCATAATTGCAGGTGTTTGCTTTAAACTGAATCACAGCTATTGCAATAAAATCCAAGACTGTGCACTGGAATAATATCCATCATTTCAGGGTCAGAACTGCACGCCAGCATTGCAATCTACTTCAATTTCCTTCTACTTAACAGAGGCCTGAGGGATCTACAAATTCATTAGCACCTTTTTACACTGAAGACATCCCCTCTGGCCACCAGTTTATGGCACAGCTATTAACGATGCTTTCCCAGCCTTGCTCCATTACTGGATCTGGCTACTTAGCGGAGGTGTTACCTGATCCTATTTTCCTTCCATCATTAATCACCTCTAAAAATCCACCTTAGTCTTCTCTCCTTCCAATGATTCTCAGCTATATGCACAAGGATAAACAGACTCACATTTGAAGTGGGTTTTTTCTAAAACAAATAGCGCTCAAAACTGTGGCTGATACCACCACCAGCACAGTGCTGACAAATTCACCTCACTGAATCCACTGGACTTTGTCAGCCTGCTTCTACAGCAGCTTAACCTTTGTGCTGGAAAACTGTATAAAAACCATTATGAGTAGAAAATCTGACTCCCTGGTTTCAAAAAAAAAACATTGCAAGGAATTGTAGGAGAACAAAAAATAAGTTACACTGATAAGGCAGGACAACCATTACTACAAACTGCAGTAAGGCTCACAACAAAAAGCATGAGAAGAAATATTTTCCGAGCTTAATGTTGCTCCCCTCTACCTTTGCTTTGTCAGCAGCTGTCAACACTGCTCTTCTTTCTGTCATATACAAGGATTTCACCAAGCATTCATGATCAACTTCGATAATACCAAAGTTGTTTTCAGACAGAAATGAGGACAGAATCTTTTACTTTGTAACATACAACAGTATATGTGTAACACAAAGGCAGAGAAATGCAGATGGACTTCCCTCCATCCCTATTTCTGCTTCTTAAGCAACTTAACATCTTAAAATTTGTTGGTCTCCCAACAAAAGTTGCAGATCCAAGAATAAGTCTATCATTATTTCCACAAGGTTGGAAAGATGTTATATAGTGCAAGTTAAGAAGGTAATCTATCTGTATTATTTCATTACAAACGTTGGGGTTTCTTGACAACCCCTAAATGAAATGTCAATTCGAAGTCCATTCATTCCCTAGATTTTTTTATCTACTTAATAGCTTCTGGTTTTATATTCTTCTTATGTCTTAATCAGAAAATCATGTAGTATATAAACATCTAGTACTACTAGAAAGCTACTGTTATTAGTTTAGTTTATAATCTTATCAAATCAATAAATCATAGAATTCCCAACTCATATTAATCAACTTCCCTTATTTCCTGCATCAACCACACCACCACTCCGTTGGACACACGTGCCATGTTACCAGGCCTAGCATTATCAAGCTGATCCCATTTACCAATTTAAAATATTGAGAAGCAAGACTAAGTGAGGGAGAGGGAAATAAAGCACGCATTACAACTAGAAAATAAAGTGACTGAAGTGATAATTTGAAAGAACACTGTGATGTTTATTACTTTAAAGTGATGCCCATAAGCTCCTATCCCCACTGTGGGATAGGTGGCATTTTAAGCTCTATTTCCTATCCAAAGTCTGCAGGCTGCCAGGAGATAGACTGTTTCCCCTCTGGTAATTCTAGAAATAAACAAAACTTGAAAAGTAGCATCTCTTTTTCACAGTGGTACCGGCAGAGATCCAAAACTAAAGCCCTTGAAGGATTCAATACACTTAAATAGGCTGTCAGTTAATAGGATGCATGAGATTCCTCCTTTTAAGGAACTGGCTCTGTTATGGATACTTACCAATTAGGGCCCTAACTCCAAAAATTTCTAATAATAACTGTTCTGAAACTGCCTTTTGATAGAGCAACTTTACTTTTCTAAATTTGCATAAATTAAAAATACTGTGAATATTTCCAGAATACATATACAAATCAGCTCATCTCCACACAGAGAAACATCTTTCCACGTCTTACATCATGCAACTGCTTTCCACAGCTGGCAAAGTACTGTCAAAGGGACAGAACTAGCAAAGTAGTCTACGTATTTCTGACCTTTCTGACAAGTCAATGAACAGACATTTGTTTTTAAGCACATCTTTGCAATCAGCCATGCTGCCACTGAACAGAATTCTTACACATGAAAATTTCCTAAGTAGTGAGACTGCAAGAACTATTTCAAGACAGGGCTCTCTAGCAACAGAAGAACAGAAAAGCTGTAAGATGGAGAAGCTCACCTCCTAGCTGTTTCAACAAAACCTATAAACCTAAGTCACAGTAAAAAACCACAACCCCCTCCTTTGGAGGTCTCTGTGTTAAGGCCAAGGTAAAAGGACTGACTGATTACTTAGGGTAGCTATGGAAAATGTACTGCCTGGCTGTATTCTGCTGGTCACATATTCCCCACGCCTGAGATGCAGCTCTTGTGACCATCTCTGGTCTTCAGCATTTCCCCTACCATGAAGTGGCTTTTTTTCCCTATTTCCTGTGTAGAATATACTGTAAGTGTTTTCAAATGCAGCCATCCAAAGAGCTGAGTGTTGTGCCCCCAAAGCACCTTCTCTTTCAGCATTTCCAGTCTGTGCTTGGCACACTGGCAGAAAGGAGAACACACCACCATCAAGACAAATTAAAAATGTTTGCTGCCATTGTTCACACTTGCTGCTGTCTAAACCTACTTAGGAACTCACACATGCTCACATGTAGTCATGTGTTTTCTCAGTAATCCTGCAGGCACTCTAACCTGAAAGATTTCAGACAACTTAGGAGTGCCTGAGCAGTTCTGACTGATGAGGTTCCACGTACGTGAGCCTGTAAACCTTGACCGAAAGAAAATGTAGGAAATCCTTCATGAAAGCAGCAGTTTCCACTTAGAGGACTTCCTGTCCTCTATGATCATACTGAAGTGTTCACATAAAGACTTTTTGTATTTTTAGATACAGAATGGAGCTGAGTGGGTCTACTGGGCAATGTGAAAAAGATATGCCAGCTCTCAACATGGAGGAGATCCCTTCCTTACAAGAAGATAACTCTCAAAACCAGGAGAGATTCAGTCAACTTAAAGGTTCCATTCAGTAGGTGCTAGATGGTAGTACACAAACTCAAAGCCTGACAAAACTCTTTCCTCGACTCAGAAGCAACAACAAGGAATTCAAAACATCTCTGGAAAATTCTGCTGCTCAAAAGAAAATGTAAAATGAGTACTTAAAAGATAGTTACAGCTTTCTTGGGTATATTTGAGCAGATGAATCAACTCAATCATACAGCATTTACACATACTAGAAACCAGTGTGTGTGGACTGACACCAAAATATGGGTTATTTCCCCTTTTTTCACATCTTAACTAACCCAGAAGAAAGGGAAGAGAGGATTTTACTTTAACTACTCAAAGTAACAAGGCCACAATATAAAACCAGAAGCTAAATGTTTTCTCTGTTTTCCATACACATTTCAGTTTTGACCTAGCTTATCTTCATAACCAATAAAGTAACAGTTCAGAGCTGTGCAAAAGGAAGACTCACCTTGAGAATTACACATATTTCCTGCAAGAGAGCTGGTGAGGGACTTTTCCCAAGGACATGTAGTCATAGGACAAGGGGGAATGATTTTAAACTGAAGAAGGGCAGGTTTATGTTAGATATTGGGAAGAAATTCTTTACTGTGAGGGTGGTGAGGCACTGGAACAGGTCACCCAGAGAAGCTGTGGATGCCCCATCCCTGGAAGATCAAGGCCCAGTTGGGTGGGTCTTTCAGCAACCTGGTCTAGTGGAAGGTGTCCCTGCCCATGGCTGGGGGGTTGAAATGAGATAATCTTTAAGGTCCCTTCCAACCCAAACCATTCTATATTTCTATGAAATGCACTCAAGGGAGGAACTACAACAGAGGGAATACAAGTATTGCAAGCAAAAAAAAGCAGGCTCAGTGTTAAATATGTGCAAAATAGGTGTTAGTTTAGGTTTAAAACCAAAAGAGGTTTTATAGCCCTCTGAGGATTGATGATCAAACTGGTCAAGAACAGCCTGAGGAGATGGCAATGCAATTGCTGTAGGAACTGAGGGCAGTATATAGAATGACGGAGCATTAAAGCACTGCAAGGTACTCTGTTTGTGCCAGGAGACCCATGACAAGACCACACCTTCTGCTGCACTAAAGCTGATGAATGCTTTTCAGCTTTCATGAATCAAACTCGTTATTTCATTTCCTTTGCTAAAAGTGAGCAAAACAGCAAAAGATCTCCATAAGAACTGGATAGCTCCAATACTCGAAGAAAAGGACTACAAGACAAAATTTCCCTGAGTAATTTAAACATATCTACAAATTGAATACCGCATGTGCTAGCTGATAAACAGGTATTTCACATGACTGATTCCAAATGCAGGGAGTTTCTTTTATAGTTACGGTCACCCAAGATCATCTTACCACTGCATTTTGTTGCAGTATGTTTAACAGTTAAAGCTGATAACATAGCTGCCAAATCCAATTTAATTTCCATAACTCAAAAAAGAAAAAGCACAGAGGGAGGAATACATTTGACAGGATGACTAAGACAAAACTGCCTAGAAGAGAAACTGCATGCAACAGACATCAGAAAAGCAGTAGATCAACTTTTCAAGGTGAAGTGACATAGGTGGGTTCTCGAAGCATTTTGGAGATCGTCTATAAGCATATCATTAAAGAAAATAACATACCAGCTGTATTGATTAGCCTTTAGACAACGCACTGATGATGGATTTGCAATACCAATAACTGTTCCATAATTACTGGTTTCTTGTTGTAGCTTTAGTGATAATTTCATACCAAATCAGTACAAAAATCTAATCATTATCCAAGTTGAGAGACCGTATGAGTACAGTTAAATTATACACGTGCTCAGCTTTGACTTAGATTAAGCAACTGCCTTCCTACAAAAAAGATCTTATTTTTAAGAACTCTTTTCAAAAAGGCAATTAGCAACCATATCATGCATTTTGTTCACTTAAGGGGGGAAAAAACACTGAAAAAGTCTTACTTTTTGTATCCAGCTGAGCACGGTACTTGTCAAATCCCTTGAGTCGAACTCGCTCTCCCAAGAGCTGAAGGAACTCCTCAAAGGCTGGACCTGCTGATTCATTATTATACATTTCCTCTTCTGTGCTTTGCCCAGCTTTGCAGTACATGATACCCACCTTAAGTTGGTAACTTAACTGCAAAAGGAAAAAGATTTAAATTTTATGTGTATACCAAGTGATGAAGCAACTTATGCACTGAATTCACTTCCACATTTTAATAAACCCATAATCCCCAAATGAAAAAATACCTGATTATCAGTCTAATTTCTAAAGTTAGTATAGTTCCAAAGACTCTCATTGTTTTCCATTGTAACTGCCTTGATGGCAGATTTAATCTGAAGATGTCAAAATGCTTTCTGAAGTGAAACAAACATGAATGTTGCTTATTTCCAGGAGGACAACACCGCAGCTTGCAAGTGGATGTCTAACACTGAGCCACATGGGAAGCGCAGGCTGAGTAATGCCAGGACCTTGACTCTCACTTAGGCTGGTACCATCCTATGCTAAGCCTTCCATGCAGAAGGGGAGGGCAAATCATGTGCTCACTTCTAAAACAAGTGACAAAATGAACACGCTCTCATTTCGAGGAGAAGATAGATTTTTCACCTATTAGAACATTCACCTGTTAGCAATGTTGAAAGACTCCGTGACATTCAGTTGGTCTTCCCTGACTTAAATATGATGATAGTAACAAAGAACACAGCTAAATTGAAAAATGCTGGTAATACCTTGAAGATACTATTTACTAGCATAGCTCTTCAAATACATTTGTGCTTTTTATTTCCATTTTCCCTCTAATTTGATAGTTGACGTTTCCTAATGCAGCAGAAGCTGAAGATGTGAATAAAGTAATTTTCTACCCAACCATAATTCTGATTCTTCAAAGCAAACTGATTCCACCAATTCCAAATTGATACACACACACACAAAAGGAGTACACTGGCATCATTTACATCTGGCCTACAGAAAGACAAGTTACAGAAGGGAAGAAAGCAGCATCCACAGCCATTTACTGCTGTCTCCAGAACCAATTTCACAGGCAGGAATTCTGATTGAAAGAGCACAAGGGAGAGCCTTGGAGTTTATGCATGTAATTCATCCAGTAGAAATGCATCCTTATTGCCCAGTAAATAATCTTTCCTCCCTCACATGAATTTTTGCAAAGGCTCTATTTCAAATTGACACCAACCACACATGCCAGAATGAAGACATAAGAAAATCTATCAAAACTGGCATGAGATTTACAAGTTTAGGATACAGGTTAGTGGGAAGTGAAAACAGTTATTCACAAGGGCACTGGAAGCAAAGTTATCTGAATATACTGTGATTTGCTCTTGGAAGATTCTTATCCCAAGCCATGAGGCAAAGGATTTTGAACTTGCTAGGATGATGTGGACATGTAATTAAACTGAAATTCATTAATTTTAACCTATTATATTTATGATGGGGTAATTTAAAGGTCCTCAGAAGTGGTCTTACTCTGTCTCTAAAGAAAGTAAACTTTAAAATTTAAAAACTCTGGAAATTGCAACTTTACCATATTCTTCCTTTACTACCAAGGATGATGGGGATAAAGTATTAGCAGCAGGAAAACAAGGAGGGAAAAAGAAGGGTAAAGATAACCTGGCTTGTTTACTCCTGCTGAAGAAGTCATATATAGAAGTCACAGTTCTAGGCTGCTTCTTCTTTCCCCACTACAGAATATCCCTTATTTTATCATCTGACATACTACATTACTTCAGTCTTCTAAATATGTCCCAATTTCTTACGGCAAAACTCAAGTATAGCATAAAATCATAAAACAGTTTGGGTTAGAAGGGACCTTAAGGATCATCTAGTTCCTAAAGTCCTGACATGGGCAGCAGGGACATGTTCTACTGGACCAGGCTGCTCAAATCCAAATCCAACTTGACTTTTAACATTTTCAGGGATGGGACATGCCCAGCTTGGCAACCTGTTCCCGTGATTCCTGCTGACACATGGTAAGGGAGGAGAGAGGAGGGGAGCGAGGAAGGGTGGTGAGAGGTGGCACTGCTGCCGTTCCTGTGGGAACAAGTGCCAGCACTTTCCATACCATCAGCAGCAGGTCCTGTCCCAGACCATTCAGGCTGCTCAGATGTGCTTTCTCCATCCCACAGAAACGGGACGGATGCAAGTGCTCCATGGAACCACGACACCTTAGCTGTACTGCTAATTACAACAGCTTCCAGTAATTTCACTTAAACAAGTTAGGACAATTATTCTCATGAAGCACACTTGCAATATTTAAGCTGCAACTTTAGGTGAAGGAAGTATTTTCAAGGGCATAAACATAAACAGCATCTGCAGCACCAATGAGCAAGCAAACAACCATGCTTTATTGCTTTGAAAATGTCAGCCTAAGAAACTAAACAAGGACTATGCAAAGAGCAGGATATGCCTTCTAGCTGTGTTCTTAGATTTGCTACATTTTGAAAAAAAAGGTTTCCTTAAGGACAACACAAGTAGGCATTTCTGAATCAAAAAGAGCAGATCTGGAGAAAGGCATGTAGTCCTCATTATTAGACCTCCTTCTAATAAATCTATGGTCCTTAGAAGTGTATTAACTACAAGAAAAAGCTAAAAGAGAGGTTGAAGCATGAATTCTGTTGTGGTAAAACTACTAAAGTAGCATCTTCATTTTAATACTCTGAAAGCATTTACCTATTCATATATGTGTGAAAAGTGCACTTTAAGGATTTATCTAGCACCCAGTCAGGAAAGCAGAAAGTATATCTTGGATTTAACCAGCCAGCAAGTTTATATTATGAATTATATTAAGAACCAAGTGACGTTCTGCAGTATTTCTGTGAATGAGGAATTGCCATAAAGATTAGCTTCTACTGAAATAAATCAGTAATTGACGTCATATTCAAATTTTAAAATCATATTTGGAAGTAAACTTACAGTAACTTACCCTGAGCTCTGCATTCAAGTCAAGGATTAGTAGATGGTAATTAGCAAAGAAGCTAGTGCAGCCCTAGGAAATGACTGGATTGCTATTTAACACAGAACCATTCAAATGGGTGCATTTTAATAAATCAAATAAAAGAACAGCTAGGTGACAAGCAATGTGGACCATATGTACAGAACAGCAGATGTTACCACTCTAGCAATCTCAGAGGAAGTAAGGAACAAGCATACACCACCAGTACAAAACTAGGGCAAGAAAAGCATTCCCATTCTGACACTGAATGACATATGCAGATATTGAAAGAGTAGAAGAGACAGAGCTCAGCCATAAGAGTGATATGAAATTCAGAGAAAATATGTTGCAGTGAAAGACTTGAAAAGTGCAATCTGTTTGGTTTATCATAAACAAGACCAACAGAAGATTTAACCACTGCATACAAAAACCTTTGCTGGAAAAAAAAATCTCACACCAAAATGACTTTTAAGATGTAGCAGAGAAAAATATCAGAAGTCTTAAAGCTGAAGGCAGATAAATTTAAATAAAGAAGTGGAAATTCTTAAATATGAAAACAACCAACTGCTTAAAGACCTCCCTCAAATATAGAAAACACATCTTATTCTAATGAAAACTGATGCATACAAATTTGGCTCAGTGAAAGGATTCTTGGGTGAAATTTAATGACTAAGTCAGGCTAAGGTGACTTTATAATCTTAACTCTTAAATTTACAAAACATTTTATCTGCTATATCAAACAGGCACCTGTTCATGCTGTAATGAAACAGTGTGACACTCAGCAAGAAGTGATCAACATTCTGTGTACCTAATTAGTACAGCAGCTGTTACCCAAGTTTTGTTAGCTTAGAATTGAAAAAATGCAGCTTCTAATTAGCACAGAATGTGCTTATCTTTTTCTGCTAGAAGTGTCAAACTGTTTCATTACCACAAAAACAGAAAATACTTTGATGCAGATAATAAAAATTTAACTATCACTCATCCTTAATGATTTTCCAAAGTTTAAGTATTAGAAAACCATACGATGGGAGCTTAATAACATACAGGATATGAACTAAGGATAATTTAACCTCACAGTTTTGTTAGATACCATAGAATGGTTTGGGTTGGAAGGGGACCTTAAAGATCATCCAGCTCCACTCCCCCCCGCCATGGGCAGGGACACCTTCCACTAGACCAGGTTGCTCAGAGCTCCATCCAACCTGGCTTTGAGCACTTCCAGGGATGGGGCATCCATAGCTTTTCCGGGTGACCTGTTCCAGTGCCTCACCACCCTCACAACAAAGAACTTCCTCCTAATATCTAATATAAACCTATTCTCTTTTCAGTTTGAAGTTACTCCTCCTCGTCCTGTCACTCTGTGCTCTTGTAAAAAGTCCCTCTCATCTTTCTTGTAGGTTCCCTTCAGGTACTGCAAGGCCACAATTAGGTCACTCCAAGCCTTTTCTTTTCCAGGGTGAGCAATCCCAATTCTCTCAGCCTTTCCTCACAGCAGAGATGCTCCATCCCTCTGATCATCTTGGTGTCCCTCCCTTGGACTCACTCCAGCAGGTCCATGTCCTTCCTGTGCTGGGACCCCAGAGCTGGATGCAGCACTGCAGGTGGGGTCTCACCAGAGCAGAGCAGAGGGGCAGAATCCCCTCCCTCCCCTGCTGCCCCCGGGGCTTTGGATGCAGCCCAGGATACAACTGGCTCTCTGGGCTGGGAGTGCCATGGCTGGGTCATGTCCAGCCTCTCATCCATCAGCACCCCCAAGTCCTTCTGGGCAGGGCTGCCCTGATCTGTTCATCCCCAGCCTGTGCTAATACCAGAAGTGCAGCACCTTGCACTTGGTCTTCTTAAACCTCATGAGATTCCCAAGGGGCCACTTCTTGAGCTTGTCCAGATCCCTCTGGATGGCATCCCATCATTCAGGCATGGCAACTGCACCACTCAGCTTGCTAATTTGCTGAGGGTGCACTCAATCCCTTCATCTATATTGTTAATGAAGATACTAAGTCCCAATATGGACCCCTCATGGACACCACTTGTCCTGACATCCACTGTGATTCTGAGCCATCAACCATTACCCTTTGGATGCAACAATCCAAATAATTCTTTATTTATCTAACAGTCCACTCATCAAACCCATCTCTCTCCAATTCAGAAAGAAGGATGTTGTGGGGGACCATGCCCAAGGCCCAGAGAAACAGTATCTGTAACCCCTCCCTTGTCCACTGATGTAGCTACTCCCTCACAGAAGGCCACTGGGTTGGCCAGGCAGGATTTGCCCCTGTTGAAGCCGTGCTGGCTGTCTCAAATCCACCTCCCTGTCCTCCATGTGCTTCAGCACAACTTCCAGGAGGATCTGTTCCATGACCTTCCCAGGTACAGAGGTGAGGCTGACAGGGCGGTAGTTCCCAGGGTCTTCCTTTCCACCCTTTTTAAACACGGATACAATGTTTCCCCTCTTCCAGTCTCCTGGGATTTCCCCTGACCCCTGTCACTTCTCAAATGCCACAGAGAGTGGCTTGGCAACTACATTCAGCCAATTCCCTCAGGACTCTGGGATGCATCTCGTTGTGTCCCATAGACTTATGCACATTCAGGTTCATCAGGTGGTCGTGAACCTGATCTTCTCTTACAGTGGGAGGGACCCAGTCCCTGTCCTGGGTCCATCTGCTCAAGAGGCATGGAAAGAGAGGTTGCCAATGAAGACTGAGGTATGCACACAGCTATAAAATGTCACTACTGACATTTATAATAGTAAAATTCACTTCAGTCAAGGACTTTCATTTTTCTAAGTCTAAGCTATATTGCTGATGAGCCTTGGTTCCATCTTTAAAAGACCAGGAGGCTATCACCTAATTGAAAATTATTTGTATAAAGAAAGGCTTAGAATATTTTGCCATGTAGTTTGTTCCAGGGGAAAGAAAGACAGAACACCAACAAAACAAAAAGAGACAGGCAGCACCCTGGTCATGGTTTAGCCAATACAGTATTACAATGAAACATTTAGTAACATGGGAGACTTTTCTTTTTAGTGTAACAGCAATGAGAAAAACAGAACTCCCTCCTTCCCACAGTCTTTGAAAAACAAAAACGTAGTCTCTTTTAAAGTCAATTAAAATGAACAACTGCCATAACATCAATCTAAAACTTTAGGCTACCTAGAGAAACAAACATGATTTCATACATACCAAATATCCTGCAAAACTTGGGGGAAATAAATGCAACGTAACTCTCCCTAGAGATGACAAGTTTTAGTTTAAATGAAGCATTTCAACAGACTGACTCTAATCATATAATCATATAAAGCTAAAAGATGATTTTGCAACTCATGGCAATAATCTGACAGATGAAGATCATTTGTTTAATTCTGTAACTCTGCACTTACCCCTTGCTCATCAAGCTTCATAAGCTGTTCTGTGACTTTTGGAGTGTTGAAGGCCAGCCTTAGGCAATGGATATTCAGCTCTGGAACCACGTACTCCAGCACTTCTTTTAGGGGAAGTCCCCTGGCTGTGCAATGCTTTGCAGTAGAAGGGATAGCATCTTCCAGCACAGAGCCTCTTAATGTCATGAGCTGTGCACACAAAAGAAAAACAGCACATATATTGAATTATGCACTGAGATTGACTAGCAATAGCAGTGGAACTAAACATACTATTTTTATAATTCTCAATAAAGATCAAAGACATTAAGGAATTTCTGATAGCATAAGACCAACACTGATACACAAAATGTCACTCAGTGACAGCTAACAGTAATCAGACTACTTCAAATGATTCATCACATTAAAGTTTTACAAGAAACTACTACCTAGAAAATTAGTATTAGTACAGTATTTCTAGCAGAGCATTTAAAAGTAAAAGTTCTCAGGTCTACCCACTGCCACATATAAAAGTGAAGGAAGCCATTTCCCTCCTCTTTGCTTGCTTCTAGCTAATATAGCTCCTGTAAGTTTCTCAAGATTTAACCAAAACAACCTTCAGAGTTTCCTCTGGATTGGAAGTTATGGAATAACTGACATATATTCTGTGCCAGATAAACACGTGGCACAATTCTGTCAGGAGGTTCCTGGATTATACAGAAATCTATTATCAATGCTGAAAAGCATATAAACCCCACACATGGCACCTGGTTTTGCCTGCTCACTTCTAGTTTCTCCTATCATCACCCCGGAACTGCTTACCTCACTGGTTCTGAATATGATCCGGTAGTTGTACTGAGGTCCATTCTCTTTGATTTCCTCTGGCTTCTCTCTTCTTATACTCACAGCTACTGGACCCAGGTTCTCATCTGCTCCAAAATAGTTCCAGTGTTCTTGTATATGAGGGGAAAAAAAAAAAGAAGTCTGTCTTACTTCTTACACTTCAACTATATTTTCATGCTTGATTGTTACACTGGAAATAAACTGCCAGCTCCATGGAGTCAATAACAGCATGTCTTCAAGTGGTACCAGGATGTCATTCTCGTGCTTCAGTTCTCTCGTGAGCTCCATTTATGAAAAAAAGGCTGAAATTCAACATGGCATCTCTGCTTAAATAGGCCTAAAACAGGATACACCTCTTACATCAGCTTTTATATTGCCATCTGTTTCATTCACATTGAGCTAAATAAGTACAGTCAATTTCCCTCCTTAAAAATAAAGAGAAGGAAGCCAAATGCACCAAAGTGGGAAACTCAACAACCTATGTTAAAATAGAAACGTCAAACAACTGTACTTAGCAAAGGATGTAAATTATTTATTTTTGTTTGACTGTTTTTTGCTTTTTCCATACACGTTACTCAGCTCTAAAATGGGAAAAACTGATGAAGCTGGAAAAGAAGTTAAAAGGCTTGTTCACAGTAAAAGTATCAAATCATAGTACCACAGAAAAATAAAGCACAAGAATAAAATGACTAGCATACATATTTAACAGTGAAGTGTTCAACAACCCTAAAAGTGAATTTAAAGTACTAAGAGTTGAGTCGAAAACCAGTCTAGTGGGGAAGGCAGCAGAGAGGAGAATACAGGATTGGTGAAATCACTCACTAGCTGAACAGCAGATTCTTTGAAACATATTTTTATATCTAACTATAGACATGTAAAGCCAAGCTTTGCATGAAAAAAAGTTAGAAAAGCACATTTACAAAAATCAAAGCTCGATGATTTTAAAGATTGGTGTTGAAGGCTCTTCTGTTGAACCTTTTGAGCATTACAAACTATCTTGACTGATGACAGAGGTATATCACCATTAATGCAGCAACATATAAACAAAGCTGCACATATCTCAAGTGACCGCTGAATTTAAACATACATTCCCTACAAGAAAATTTAAGAGAAAAGTCAAAAAATAGGACTCAAACATTGTACAAGAAAAATAAGTCCCACGTAATCATTTTCCATAAGCTGCATATATGAATGAATTTATACATGGACAAAACCAGAAAGTTAGAACCACCTGAAAATTCAGCAATTCAAAGATATGAAATTCAATGGAATGAAAAAGAGACATAACTGCCCTGACAGGAAATGTAACCACATTGTCTTTACTACATACAGATTACTTGTTTTTCTTAAAACAACCAGAATTTTAAATAAGAACTTTAGGAGCAGTCTAATATGAGGTATTCTACTATAGAGATAAAATGTAAAATATTTTAACATCATCATCAAGAACTGCAGCTTTAAAGATAATAAAAACAGATATTGAAATACATTCCATCTAAAGTGAATGGCAATCATTTTTCCAATTAATAATATTGTTAAAAATTTGAGAGCCTCATTTTTTACTGTAATTCTTTTAAAACTTACACTTACTGGTTCTTGCAAAACCTCCCTCCAACACACTAAGTGCTTTCACACAGCTGTCCAGCACTTTAAGCCCTCGGGGGCTCTATTCAAGTCCCCAGTGTCTGGTATTCTATTATCCCTCACTCAGTGTTTTCTGTTAAAAGATTTCAGAGCACGCATGACATAAAAGAAAGATGCTCACAGTATTAGAAGACTTGCTTTCTATCAAATCCCTCTGCAAGTCATGAAGAGCCAATACTATACATAAAGGTAATTAAAATTCAAAATTCTTCTAGTATCTTGTGGAATATTCTGTAAGTATTGTCATTAAATTTTGGGTGACTGAACTGTGAGTGGGCAAATTATTAATAAATTAGATCATCCATGTAAGCCTAACTGCATTTTTATACTAGTTCATAGATATGAGCCCTGTAAATGCCAGAGATGTTCTGTTTAAAATTTCAAACTATCTTACTAGCACTCTGGCTTTTCTTCTTCCTGCATTAAGTAGCTTGGGTTTTTTTCAGGATGTTTATAGCTCACCAGTTTATGGCAGACAAGGTCAATGCAGAAGCAGCGCAGTCTTTGAGAAAGTTTAATTTTTTAATCAGCATATTATATAGCTTCCAAAACCCGAGATAACTTGGCCATCTCCACACTAAACTGCTCAGTGACTTAAAAACAGTGATGTGGATTTGCTTTTATAATAGAAAAACTTAAAGAAAAAAGGTATGGTGGTCATGCATGCTAGAAGGGTCCAAACATTACAATAGATTTCTGTATTGACAGCCACACAGATGGTAAAATTTGTCTACCCTGCAAACACTCTAGCCTACAATTCAGATAGAGAGTTTTCTCAGGAGAAATTACTCTACATCTTGAAAACACATTTAAGAAGAGTGGCAAAAGGAATGTTTGAAACTGCACACACATAAACAAAATACACACACAATTCTGTATCATTTGATTAAGCTTTTTAATTAGCTCCTATTGTTTTGGAAAAATGCATGGAGTAGTGTGGATCTTTACACTTCTCTGCTAAGAGGAAATGTCTTTTATTCTTCTTTTCCTTCAGTCTGCATGGGGCAGTGTCTTTCTTGCTCTCCTATGCACATCCTTAGTCCTCTGCTCTACTCACATTTACTACCAGGTTGTTCATTCTTTACCTTCATCTTCATTCTTTCTCCTCACCTATACCCCACCTCTGTATTCATTCTGCAAGCTACAGTATATACCCCTGTATCTGACTACTTTGCCTTCTGGTACACATTCTTGCACCTCCACCTGATTTTCTCCTACATCCTGAATCTCCTTACATCCAACAATTTTCTCTTTCCAGTGCAAGATAAGAAGTAGCAGGATTAAAGTGAAAAAAGCTTAATATCCTATCTAAAGGGAGCTAATTAGGAATTTTATTTGGAAAACAAGGGCTATGTCACAATCATAATTCAAGAACTTTATGGCAAACATGAATACCATAGAAGACAGCTTATTTCTCCACACCACACAGAAGCTCATTGGAAGCAACATTTCTCAAGCTTGACATTTAATTTAAACTACTGTTGAAAAATCATTTAATTAACAATCAGGATAACTAGCAACAGCCACAAATCAATTTATAAATCCATACCCAAAAGAAATAATGACTTGATTGTACCTGGTCATTAAAACAAACTATGCATACTTTTTAAAATAGTTAAATATTTATCATGTAACTGAAAAGATACTTCCAGTGAAAGAACCGAAATTAAAATACTTATTTCCCTGGCAGATATTTATGAGTTTCCTTTGCAAAGGAAATCCAAGTAAATGCACTTGATTTTGACTGAAAAGGTTCTTTTGTGCTTTTATTGTATTTCTCTTCAGATATCATGTTCAACTGATATTTTGTGTAATTGGACTAGAAATAAAAATCCCAAACATCTCTCTTCTGAATGAAACTCAGCATCAAGCATTTTCCCCTAATCCTAGCTCAGCATTTACAGTACTGGAAAACTCTGCCCAGTAGTTCTCTGGAGACAAAAGGGCAGGCAGCATTTTGAGAGCTCTGCAAGTCTAGCCACATAATTGAAAGGCACCAACTCTTGGACAGAAAATGCAGCAATTTAAAGCATTAGAGCAAAGGGTATTTTTACTGGCTGCCAACAGTTAAAAGAAAGCTGACCAACAGCTCATTTGTTATAAAACCAGTTCAGGAAACTATTTACTTCTCAGTCAAGTCTTTCATTCTAAGCCAGTAACTAATATTTGTCCTAAATGGTAACATTAGCGACTGCTGCGTGAGGAGGATGGAAGCAAAACAGATGCTCTTGGCTCTTTCCATGAGAACTGTAACTCCCAGATGCAATTACAGGCACAGGGAAAACAGACTGCTCCTCTGGAGTGATTCGCTCTCTTTTCTGAGCTGCACTCGGACAAGCTGATGGAAACAAATTTTTCTCTCCTTGTGATTTTTAATATTGATTATAAATAAGTTTTTAGTAAACATATCTCTGTGCAGCTTTCACAAAGTGGTTCTTGCGCTGGCTTCATCCTCTCCCCTTCTTTTTTTAAGCACTAGCTTAACTTATAAATGTCTAGACTTCAAACTTTTAGTTAAGTCCTTCTATCATATACACCTTTTAAAACACACCATTATTTTATCACCTTGTGCATCATAAGAGTAGCATTCATTTCTAATAAGAATAAACATTTCCAGGTGAGTTTGTTGTGCCTGAGCTTCTGTTAGTGAACTCAGAGAAAAGACTGCAATTCATATGATCCTGCGAGGTCCATTTCTCTCCACTGAGTACAAAGGGAGTCTGCACGATTAGCTCAGATATAAAGTAAAGAAGCTGAATCCAGCCTTGGCAAGTACCACTATAAAGTTCTTTTCCCAGTAGCTTATTGTAAGTATCGTTTTTCTTACCTCCACTAAACTGTCTCCACCAGTATTTTCACATTTAGAAGTCTGGACACCAGGCCAGAATAGTGAACCTGAATTCCACTGCTCTAGTGGTATTTGGTAGAGGGACCAATTTCCTTTACATACAAAAACTCATCCATTTGCATTCACTGAACTTATACAAGACTCATCCATAAATGTCACATGCAAATATTTTACACTAACTAGATTAAAATATTTTCATTAATTTGGACCATGTTAGTAATTCTGCAAGCTTGCTTATACTTCCTCCATACACTGCTAAAATTTGAGATGGATCTATCATCTAAGTAACAGTACCTGTAAAAAATGAGCTATTGATTACATATAATTGAAGACTTCAGACAAGTCACCATCAGCATTTCACCACATTACCTTGAAGAAACTAAAAGGGACTACATGAATGCAATGCTTTTCATCCTTTTTTTTTTTTTAAAGACACAAGATTAACTATGGCTTTTTTTTCTTCTATGTGACAAGACCTATTTTTCATGAAATCATGCTGACTGGCATCATTGATGATTTTTGACTGGCAGATCTTTATTGATATAGTCCTAAATTACCTTCTTTGTTATTTCCAGTTGGAATGAAAACTAACTCAGGCTTACAATTCTCTGGAACATTGCTTTTTATTCTTCGCAAGCTCTAGGATAACTAGGGGTTCTCCAAGTCTGTGAAATTTTCCTGGTTTGAGATCTTTAAAAGGTATTGTTGTTGAATCAGAATTCTTCTAAGAATACTTCTAAGACTATAAAATTATCCAAAGCCTACTGACTTGATGAGCTGATCCCACTGAAACTGTCTTTTGGCACCGTCTGTTCCAATTGTAACATCATAAAAATCCAACATCCTCTTCCAGCAAAAAAATTTCTGCATTGTTACTTGCTTCATGTTACATAAAAACTTCAGTTACAACTGACTTTCTAGATTTTTTCCCCCCTATTATGCTGCTTTAAGTTTTATCACTATCCCCCCTCATCAGCTTAGTCTAAAGTTTGCTCAGGGAATGATGACACTCCAGGTGGTCAACAAAATGTGTTTTGCACTTGAAGAAAATTGGGGTTTGGGATATCTAATGAGGCTTCTAAAGTACAGCTTTTCAGATACAAATCTCTGGTAGAAACAACGCCCCTGGTTTGGACTCTGCTGGACTGAACACAAGAAAAGTGAATTTAAAAACCAGTTTTATTGCTTAAGAAAAAAACAATGCAGCTTCTTCTCCCCATCCAATCCTACTCCACAACATACATTTTTATATCTGGCTGCCCCTCACCAGTACCCTTAGGACTAGATTATGTCGATTTTATCAATTCATCTTAATTACATCTACAAAAAAATGGAAATGTAATGGTGACTGGATCTGCAGTGGCATGAGGGTGTGGTTTCCCTTAAGGAGAAGGCAAACCAATAAACTGTTGCCTAAGGGCTGAAATTCCACTTACACTTCCTTCCTCTTCTGCTGTTCACTCTCATCCCTTACCTGGCAGTAGGACTTTGGCACTTTGACTGACTTCAAGGAAAGATAATATCCCTCACCATAACTGGAGAGAAACAACCAAGCAGTAAACCCCAAATTTACCGTGATGGCAAGACTTCTGCTTGCTTGTTTAGTAAACTCAACTGGCTTATCAAGTTTTCTGAAAACAAGAGAACTGGTACAAGGAAGAGGGAGGAATTAAGTCTTCCCCTCTTAGTGCTTAAACACTGTAAATCAGGTCAGCTGTAACATGAAACTTCAGTTGTTGATTGCAAAACTCACTAGACTGATAAGGAATCAAATTGTTCCAGAGGGAGACAGAGAAGAAGATAATTGCAAACAAAGGTCACAAACCTCAGGCTCTCCCCTCAAAACATACCTTATCCTATATCACACATCTAGCTTACTTTCCCCAGGAAACCATTATTTTTCCTAACTCCTCTGTCTTTGCAGGATATGGACCAGCATTCTCAAAAAACATGGAGCAGAGGCTACCTCTCAACCCTAGAAAGAATGCAGAAAGAGGAGACTATGGAAAGAGTAACAAGAGCCATCCAACCAATGGACAATGTAGGGAAGAAGAGGTGGGAGCTGGACATATTTTAAAGGCAAGAGAGAAATGGGAAATGAGATTATTAGCAATAATATGCAGTTAAGAAGCTGAAGTTTTTTCTTTTAACAGACCATCAACTTAATTCTAACCAGGCATCCCTGTTGCTTTTCTCTGTAAGAAACAAGCTCTTTTGACCTGCATTCACTAAAGAGAAGGAACTCAATCCTAATCATTGGAAGGTAAGGAACAAGCACTCTCCAGGTCAGTCATTAGACCAGCTCTCTGTCCATCAGGAAATACACCACCATCCTGCAGACAGAACTCTTTTAAAGGACTTTTTCCTGCAATCCTTATTAAACATTTTTAGAATCATGAAGAACAGAGGAAGATCTATATCTCATGGTGCCAGTATTGTTTTGACAGGGGGGACAAAGAGGGGGAGTATCTGGGTAGTGTTTGGGGTTTGATCTGTTGCTTTGGGCTTTTTTTCTCCCTCCCATATACATCCAATGGAAATTATCATTCTTGGTTTCAGGGCAGAACTATGTGGTAAGAGAAGTGCACTTTAGTTTTTCAGATACACTGCTGTCATTGAAACACAGGTATTTGTGTGTGTATATATAGGTATATCTATATAGTGTTAGTTTGTGTCTGCAAAATCTGACAAATTAGAATTTTCTTTCTAGATTGACAGCTATAATGAAAACAGCGAGCGAGGAAGGGAGTTTTTATCTTTATTTATGTATTACCTACTTCGAAAAATTTAGAAATGGATTATTAAGTTATTAGTATGTCCAAAGATTATTGTAAATGCTAACTGTCCAAGATGCACACTCAGTTAAATCCTCAGTACATCAAGTCTTGGCACAGCGGAAAGAAAGTTCTCATTTTTTAGGATTTTCTTGTTTTAACCTTTCAAGTGTCAACCCCTGCCCACTTCCAGGGATACCCAAAGCTGTGTTTCAAGACATGTATTTGTAGCCATTGCTACAACATCAGCAATAAAATCCTCAATATGCCAATACTCCAACACTCTGAAAGACTATTAGATATAGCACATATCATCAGTAAAATACACCATTAAAGAAATAAATAATTCTTGCAAATACTATTAAATATCAACTGAATTTTGCATGTTTGGAAAACAAAGAATCATTCTTAAAACTCCAGAAGAAATAAAATTTACCTACCTTTCTGGTAGAAGAATTTCCGATAATAATATGCACCAAGGTCTACATGTTCAACGATGTATCTTTTCACTCTGTCCAGGTGTAAAATCAGGTTCTCCTTGGGAACTTCCAGAACTGCAACTCCAGCATTTGTGCAATGAGAACTCAGAGTCGACTCAAACGAGGCACTTTCACACCCACTGAAGGAACCTGAATTAGATTTGGAAAGGCTGATCTTCCTTTCCCCTTCCCCACCAATCTCATTACGAAAATAAGGACAACTCATCACTAGTTCATTGCTTTTATCATCCCCCTGGTCCATATTGAGACTTCCTTTTGAATTCAGGTCTTCAGTGCTGCCCATTGGAGAAGTGAAACTTGCAGAATGGGACAAAGGTCCAGAGACAAGTGATGCTACAGCAGCAGCAGATGCACCTGTCGTTGTGTTCCTTCTCTTAATAACATTATGCCTGTTGATTGCTGCTTCATTTAAATCAAATAAAATACTCTGTACATCATAATGAGCAAAACACTTCGGACAAGTCCAAGGCTTAATGCTATCTTCTGACCTGTTATCTTCAAGATCTGAAGACTTCCCAAGTTCCCCTTCACCTTTGGCATTGCGCAGCTTACGAAAAATAGATGAATCTCCTGTCTCTGATTTTGAGCGTCTCTTGAGTGGCTTCTCCCTTTCCTTAAAGAGTCTCAGGTTTTCCCTTTGAGTAATAGGTCCATCTATCACATCTAGAGAGAATCCTGAACCCTTGCTTCCACTGGCAATCAGGAGCTCACCGAGTTTTGTTGTGCCTGGGCTTCTCTGATCAGACTTTTCGTCTTTATAGCCCTTCAATAAGTCAAAAAAACTGTCCCCTGAAGTTCCCTGCTTATCTATGGAAGATGTGCTGCCATACTCTCTGTGCAGAGATGGTCCAGATTTAAAAGTAGGTGAAATACATTCATCAAAACTATCCACATCAAGCTCACTTATGGTAATGTCGCTGTTGCTGCGCTGCCGTATTCTGCGAAGAGCTTTCCTTGGGGAACTGGGATAGCCATCGGGTGTAAGAAACCTGGAGTCTAGATTCTCAGATTGTCTGGTCTTGTTTTTAAGTGTGCTCTGGATGCTCTTTAACATGACAGAATCACTAGCATTCAGGTTAACAGAGCTTCCCTGACTCCCGGGACTGCTTTTAGAAGACATGCTGTCAAGGCAACTTGATGTATCAATATCCTGACTAGATCTGCTCGTCTCCTTGATGTTCTCCTTCCTTGGGGGCCAATCAGCAATCCTTGCCCTGACTCCCATTTTAGGGACTCCAGGGGTAGAGGTAACGTGATGGGAACTCTCATTGCGAGGAGGTCCAACAGGTGCCATGACTGCAGATCCTAAGCTGCCATTCTGTGACCTAAAGCGCCTCATGTAGAAGTCATCCGAGTGGACTTTTGAGGTGCCATCTGTTCCGACTGATACCCCAGTGGCAACAGCCCTTTCGGTCTGGGACCGCTTCAAGCTGGTCATGGTCTTTCAGTATGTTCAACCTTAGTAAGTTCCAAGAAAAAACACAGTCATTTCTGCTTTTTAAATGCACAGTTCTCTTCTGGAGAATAGTCTCCAAAATACACAATGGTTGCATGAGATCTTAATCATGGACATTTAAGGACACAGTTAAATGCAGGATGCCTAGAAAATTCAGATATTCAGTAGGTTTTGATAAGCAGTAATTTCCTTTAACTTTTGCATTTTAAGAAGTAGCCATGCTCCAATACATTCAAATTGCTTCAATTTGTGCTCCAAAATGTCAGAGTTGTAATTGAATCGCTTATGCTTCTTTTAAGCCTAGAACAGAAAAAAAGAGAGATAAAATTATTAATTCTTTAATATATAACTTTTTTGGTAACTGACACTATCAAGGTAATTATTACACACAATATTTTTAACAAACATGTTTTAAATCACACTGATCATCTCAAAAATGCAGCACTGTGTTACATG
Source organism: Dicrurus megarhynchus (assembly GCA_013399195.1). Classification (NCBI taxonomy): domain Eukaryota; kingdom Metazoa; phylum Chordata; class Aves; order Passeriformes; family Dicruridae; genus Dicrurus; species Dicrurus megarhynchus. The sequence goes on along the minus strand of VXAD01003680.1, from coordinate 1,144,551 downwards.
CTGGTGAGGAGTTTTCTCGATATTGTTGGGTTGCCTTCTGAAAAAATACTTCTGGATTCTGATTCCACACAAATACAAATTTTTCCTTCTGAATTGATTAGTGGTACTTTTTAGCTAGGTTAGTGAACAGTGTTACAGAGCACAAGTAGGGAGCTTCTCAGCTAAGGACACATAAAGCATACATTTCCCAGAGAAATGATGTAAGAGCTAGATCAGGACTCCAATTTTTATTTATAAACACCTTAAAGAATTTACCATTTACAAGTCACACATCCTTGGTTGTTATTAGGTATTAACACTACCTATTCAACTTTCCCATTAACGTAAATATCTGGTATGTTAACTAAAAAAAAAAAAAAGGAAGCTAATTAGCAAAAAGTGTAAAAAATTTTAAGAGAGGATGGCTGTCAAGAACATTCATTTTGTGCTTTGCACAGCCTTATTTGCAGATTAGCTGCAGAGCCCAGAAAGCACGTATTATTTCTGTCCAGAGTTTACAACATATAAGAAGGTTAAAGCTAAATAGAAACACACACTTTTAAGTAACTTGATATGAAAAGTTTCATTTATTTCCCAGGCTAACAAAATTTTATCTACCACAGCTCTTGTATTATCCAGCTTCACAAAGTCACAGAAATTAAATGCTTTCCCATAACTCATCAGTACAGAAGTGATTACAAAGCTTTCAGCACACTGCCCTTTGAGGAGCTAAAAAAAAATAATCCACAAATACATCCTTGTTGGTAGAAGACAAAAGCATGGGATTGTCAAGATAAAATCTTGCATTGCTGTGTATATCCTTTAACACAAAGAAGTTAATAATTTTCAAAGGCTGAACCAATTACACAAAATGTATCCTTTAAATATTTGCCAAATGTGTGCAGAGATGCTGCTGAACCAGCACTGCATTGACAATACAGTATTGTCTAAAATCAAGGCTTTTCTGATGCTTCCAGGGAAACCAGCACTTTCTGCAGTCTCCGAACTACAGTACTTTGCACCACACTAATTAAATACCAAGCCAGGGCACTTTCTGCCTCCAAAGGCAGCATGTTTAAACTTCACTTGCCATATACAGCACCTCTAAAATAGCTGCTCTTAATATAAATCTCAACACATAAGGAATACTTAAAATGCAAGCTGACTGGATCACACATAACAAGAACAGTGCGAGTCACCCAGGGTACTACTGTATTTGCACAGCCGTTTACATAAATGCAGCTCTTTTCCTTGTAATGCTGCCACAATCTTAGAATCATGGAATGGTTTGTGTTAGAAGGGATCTTAAAGATCATCTAGTTCCAAATGCCCTGCCAGAGGCAGGGATGCCACCCACTAGGTCAGGTCTTGAACACCTCCAGGGATGGGTCATCCACAACTTCTCCGGGCAGCCTGTTCCAGCACCTCACCACCCTCACAAGAAAGAACTTCTTTTTACCATTTCATCTAAATCTTTAACTTTTTGAGTTTAAAACTGTTCGCCCTTGTGCTATCACTATTTGCTCAGGTAAAAAGTCTCTCTCCATCTTTTTCAAAGCCCTCTTTAAGTACTGGAAGGCTGCAATGAGGTCTCCTCACAGCCTTCTCTTCTCCAGGCTGAACAATCCCAGCTGTCTCAATCTGTCTTCACAGAAGAGTTGCTCAAGCCCTCTTACCATCTTCATGGCCTTTCTCTGGACATGCTCTAACAGTTCCACGTGTTTCTTGTCCTGAGGAATCCAGCCCTGGACACAGTACTCCAGGTGGGGTCTTACAAGGACAGAATAAAGGGGAGACCAACCTCCCTGGCCCTGCTGCATTTGACGCAGCCCAGGATATGGTTAGCTCTCTGGGCTGCACTTGCAGCGTTGTTGACTTCTGTACAGCTTTTTGTCCACCAGCACCCCCAAGTCCTTCTCCACAGGGCTGCTTTCAACAAGTTCATCAGGATTGCCCTGACCCAGCTGCAGCACCTTGCACTTGGGCCTGCTGAACCTCATTAGGTTCTCACAGACCCACTCCTTCAGCTTGTCAAGGTCTTCCTAGATGGCATCCCTTCCTTCTGTTGTGTAAACTGCAGCACTCAGCTTTGTGTTGCCAATAATACTGCTGAAATAATAGTTTTTTTCTAGTTAAATAATTAGAATAACTTTGGAAAGGCAGTCTACCCATGCTGCTGTTGCAAAACTACTGAATACTCAGCTATAACTTCTCACGATTTTCAAACACTCTCCAGCCTAAGAACTAATCAGGCTGGTGAAACAACTTTGTGCACCATCAGATCAAGGAAAGGAAAATGCAAACACGGTGTGCCATGACATAACCTAAATGTTTTGCCCATGCTTTTCAACACTGCGTATCAAGGAGTGTTTAAGCATTATTAACCTCCATGAAATGGCAACACTACGTAGCACTTTCTAAAGATCTATACAGGCTTGCTTTTACAGGCAGGACAGAATGAAAACTGATAAGGATTTAGGGCAGGAGAACAGGCTAAAAGGGATCGTAAAGGAAAAGTCAAGAGGACTGAACATAAAACTTGCGGAAGTACAAGCATGCACTACCACAAGCTCCTCCCCACAGCCTGCAGTGAAAGCCAAGATTTGTCCCTCTCTGTTCCCCTTCCACCATCAGTGTCTCTAAAAGCCAAGTGTACACCTCCTCCCCCACAAATGCTGTTCTAGAGAAACAGATCCAAACACCACCAGTTCTCCCTACCTCCCCAAATGATATTTTTTCCTTTAAAAAATTCCAGGACAACATTCCTAAAGAAGGATATAGATACGCAAACATATATACAATCATATATGAAAGAATACAACTAAGTGGTCTATGTAACTTATTCTTGACCTGTTGTATATATGATTCTGTCATTAGTTACGTGACCACACAGTGTATTTTCCAAAGGAAATTCTCTGTTCCTGACTGAGCTTTACGGATGTTTCACTCTGGGGACCAGCTGTTTCATGTTCTGCAGGTTTTTGCAGCTGTCCTCCTTCATCTGCTGTAGCAGCTGGAATACAGGCCATAAATGATTATGGTAATAGTTAATATCATACTCTGAAGAAATGAACTCCACCCTTGACTATGTCTATATGAATTAAATCTCTATTAAGTCAAATTTTTTGGAGACTGCAACCACCTGTCCATTTTTATTTCTCTAGACCTTCCCACGCTGGTGTCTAATTTGAGACCTAACAGTCTGGTGTAAAAGGTTTGATTAGCTCAAATCAAAATAAAGTGAAAACATTACATTTGATAACATTAAAAACTCCTAAAGAACAGGTCCTGGGTACACTGGTTATCAGCTTTAATGAAAATAATCAATAACAGCAATCTGTACTTTAACCTTTTCTCGTATTCATTATTTGCAAAACATGCCAGCAGAGACAGGGCGAATCACACTTGATTTAAATGACCATCGCTTACCAGTAACAGCTGTTACTTCGAACTGAAAAACCTTCCAGAAGTTAAATATTAAGCAGCAAAATTGCTAACACAGAATATGTAATCTATTAAAATTAGTTACAACATAGGCAGTATGGTACCTACTTCTAAAGCCAAGAGCAGCCTTTGTGAAGAGTAACAATTCCTACTTTGTTACTATTTCAATACAGGAATAAGGTAGAGCTATGAATATCTATGCACACAGAATATGGCAAGGACAAACTCGCATAACCATGGAAATGTACACTTTCCCAATTCATCTCAACTTACTGAGGAGGCCAACGAAATAATCAGATGAACCGCTACATATAAAAAGCTGTAAATGAAAACTACATGCAAAAACTACTGAAAGGGTACATGAAAATTTAGTACTGATTATATCAATTAAAAACCTGAATAGAGAGTTAAGAGAATAATCAGAAAACCAATTATCTGCTTATCAGATTGCATACAATAATTAGTAGAGCAGTCCAAGGATCTGTTCAAAATGGGTCTCAGATCCTTAAGACAAATTTTATTCTTAGGTTTTTACCAGTACCAGATGACTATGTACCTAATCTCAACTCAAAATGAGCACAAACCTATCTTCATACTTATGCTTTCTACTTATATCTTTTTAAATCACTTTGCTCCCTCCTCCAAAGCCAAAGTTTCAGGTGTAGGACAAAGAACTATTCTTATAAAACTTAAAAGGTCCCTGTAGATGACCCGCAAGACAGTTTTGCAGACTCCATCATTCTTAAAAGGCAGGGAAGTCAAGGATCTCGATTTCTTATTTGTCATGCCTGAAGTCAGCCATCCAGAAAAATTAAGACCTACCAGTCAAGATTTCATCTAGAGACCTTTGAAATACAAAGCAGCAAATACAAGCAGTTGATCAAGAAAAAATATCTCACTCAAATCAGTTCAGGATAGTAAAAAAACTTCAACTACTACGCATTAGTCAGTTTCTATCTTGGATCCAGTTAGACAAAGAAGATAAATCAACAACTAGTTGTTAAGGTGAATGGAGAAAAGGAGCTCATGCCTGACACATCAATTCAGAGACCTATTAGTTTTTCCTAGCTTTAGTTTATGCGGAATCATGCTTGTTTTCCTTGTAAAGTAGTGACTTTACCCACAACTGAGTCTTCCTTGATGAGATTTAGCAATTACTCTTATCTGCTGGGAACACGATGTGACTCCAGATTCTGGAATCACAGATGCTAATGATCCTAATAGTTTGATGTTGACAGAGACAGATTTGGGGGCACCAAATTATTCATGACTCATTTCCAAAGGAAAGACTTCATACTTCACCATCAGCCCTCATTAAAAAGTGGCATTTTAGAAGTGGCATTTTAAAATTAAAAATTTGGAAATGAGTGAATCAGTTTCAACTTTTAGGAAAGCCTCACTTTTGCCAAGCCTCCATACCACACACCTGCTCCACTCCAAACAGTAAAATATAGTAGAGGGTGGTAAATGCAACATATTGCCAGGGATACTTTAAAATCACCCAAACTGTAGGATAAGGAGATCAGAACAACATTTTACAGCAAGCAGTCGTTAAAAACCTAACTGAGATCTCTGTTCCATGGGGTTTACTAAAATACACTCAATTTAGGAAATGCAGTGCAACAACACACACATTACTGGCAGCAACCCTTGCTAACTTCTACTCAGAAAAGAAATGGCATCAGCATAAGCCCCTGAAAATTAGCAGCTCCTCTGAAACTAGAAAAACAAACGAGAACAAGGAAAAATATTTTATATTATATATGAAAGCTTATCTATTTGTGTCACAAACCTGAATTATAACAGATCAGACCCCAGGAGGGAATATTAATTTATCAGCCAATTAAGTTATTATATGTACCAAATAAAGTCTAATTGCATAAAATTAATTCCTCAGAGGAGAAAAATTCAATTTAGCCTTTTGAAATACTTTATCTGGTTACCTATTATTAACTTCATCCTTTTCTTCCCAGGATTACTTTCATCATTATAATTGCAGGAAAGCTGAAAGGTTCATCTTTCTGAGGAAGTTTTTACCAACTGAAAATCTATTTGAAGAAGAGTGTTTGGTATTTTACTAACTTACCAGGCTTTTTTTTGTTGGGTTTGTTTTGTTTGTTTTTTTCCCAAATTAGGGTAATTGCTGGCTTTGTGTTACCTAACTTTGTGGTAACCGTCAGCCTTGCATAGACAGCCATTCCCTCAACCTCCCTTTTGTGTCTCTCTACCAATTTATGTGGCTATAAAATCTGCCACTGATTCACAGGTCAGCAGGTCTGTGTTTCTGCCTTTTTCCCTGAATGCCCCCTTGCACCCTAACCATCAGAAGAAAACCTCTGCTCTGAGGACACTGAGTGCCATCTGTTGCCATACACACAGTATCACCTGCACTGATCTGCTAGGACTTAAAAGTGCTTTATTCTTAGCTTCATTCTCTGCTGAAGTAGCTGATGCAAATACACACGAACTTAGGCAAGGTTGCACTGATTTTAGGATGTAATAGTAATTACTGTGAGTACCTACCATCAGTTTCTGCACTCTTGCAATATGCCTCTCTACAGACAAAGCCAAGCTCGCTCTGCTTCCATGGTGAACAACTGGAGGACGTGCAGTCACTAGAAAAGGGTGCTGAGGTGAGCGCATCCACCGTGGCGCTCGGCAGAATTTGCTCCCCCAGGTTTCGAGCCCTGCTAACCATGGTTGTAAACCATCAGCTGGCTCAGAGCACCGTGAGCCATCTGGCCTCCCTGTGCAGAAGACCATGAAGTCACACTCAATAATCATGATCTCCTGCAGTCAGTGGTAAATGCTCGTGACATAACAGGATGGTAAATGAAGCATAATAAAAGCTATCAAACTGAGACAGATATAGCAACACAGGGGACAGTAATCTCCCACCTGTGCACTTCAGCACATTTTGCTCCATTATGATTTCCTACTCATTATTCACCATGCAAACACAACAATATCTCAAAGCCAGAACTGCATCCTCTGTTTTCATGTCCATTTTGTACACGTTAATCGAGACACGGGTATCACAATTCCCACGTGTACAAGTAACTGTTGCTGAAGCAAATAATTTAAAACTCCTTTTAACTGAGCCAGAAAAGTGAGAAAAGGACTGCACATGGTCATTCTTACTTCAACATTCATGTTCCATTTTGGTACCAATGTCACTCATCTAGTTAAGTGTAGAATCCCTTTCCTGGAAGCTAATTTACAGGATTTAAAAGAGACATGATGAGAAGTCTAACTGTATGCTATACTGTATTCTATTCCTGGAACAAAATTGTTAATAACAATTTACTGTTGAAAGGAGCACTTGCTCTCTAGGAAGCAAGTCTACACCAGTGGCAACATATGAGAGTAAATTATTCTAGCTCACAGATACCATCTCTCAAGAAAGGAAACCTTTACCAACTACAAAACACTTTGATTTATACCCCTCCCTTTTCTTATTTTAAAGAAATGTTTCTTCTCTGTTCCTTTCTCAGTTTCTAGCTGTTGCTATATTGCATTCCCAGGTAATGGTTCCAGAAACAGACTGTTCTTCCTGGTGTGTGGACCCTTACAAAGTAAAAGTTGCTTTACTGACAAGCGTCCAAGGTAATCAATGACTAATATCTGATACTGCAACAACCTGACCTATGAAGAGTCACAAACCAAAACAAAAAAACCATACCAAGAAACAACCTCCCCAAAAATGGGCTGATACTTCCTAGCCTAGGTACAGTTCAGTGTTAGGAGCTGCAAATTCCAGTAAGTACCAAGGATGCCCTTTTTCCTGAGGTTTGCATCCTTGCTCACACTTGCACAGCACAAAGGCCCATACATGTCCTTTCTCCTCCAGCGTGGCCATGATTTTTTTCCAGCATAACTTTGGTACCAATACAGAGACAGAACTTAGCCTGTGGTCTCTGAGCTGCTTCCACTGGCCATACTTGGCAAACTAGTACACAGTCATCATCACGTCTCATGACATACCACAAACATCAAAGCTGACTGAGAGACCTCAGCTTGGAAAGAGGCGGAAAGAGGATATTTAACCTACTATCTCTAAACTTCCAGTCGCTTCTAAGTAATCTGGAGTGCAACTCAAAACCAATTTAATTTTTCTTGTAACAGGTGTTGGACTGTGTCATGAATTCAATAAAAGTATTATTAAAAAAATATAAGCCCATAATTTTGCTAGCATTTAAGATCTTTTTCTCAACACCATTAATATTCCTTTATCACTGCAATTGCTTCTCCCTATATTAATGATTTGGTAAAAGAACTGCAAGGAGCTGTACTGCTGCCTTCATGAAAGTCATCCAGCTCTCAAACCTCCACAGAGCACTATTTCTCCACAGGTTGGCTGATCATGAAGTCATGTGTTTAAGGAAGAAACAAAAGCAGCTTTTCAGGAGCAAAAGTTAAAATTTACCTAAAATTAATAGGCTTTGTTTCCACAACCCTGATATTAATCACCTAGAGAGCCTCTCACATTCACACACATTCCTGAAGATGCTCTTGCAACTACTGCTCCAGCTTTAAAGGTACCGCTGCAGTGCTGGACAGGAGAATTACGAGCAGAGGGATTATTTTTCCGGACATCCACACCAGAGGTGTTCATCCATTCCTGCCTCACCAACACTCCTTTGCTTACATCCCAGGCCCCTTCAGCAGCCAGTCACACCCTGACTCCTATCACTCTAAGCCACACTGCTGGCACTGTCAGCAATCATCCTCCTCAATCCTTCCTCCTCGACCCTGGGACCCTTCTGCCATGCAGCCTCTTTGGCCACGGCCCCCAGTCGGATAGAACAAACTCCAACAGATTGGAATTTTAGACCTCCATTTGCTCCCTCAACAAAAGGCACTCAAAGAGAGCTGAGCATCTCATCAAACAAAAGATTGTTTCTTCAAGCTTCCAAATAACCAATAGGTGCTCAATGAATTTGCTTCCTTATCTGCTAATGTGAAAACACCAAGTAGATCATTACTTGAATCTACTACAGTTCCTGTATATTACAAAAAAAAAAAGGCAACTGGAAGTTCCACAGATAAAATCAAACGCACCATGTCTGCAAAGTGAAAAACAAGTTTAAGCTACTACTAAAATATAACATTTAAAAGTACACACCCAAAAAAGGGTTTTCCTCCCCCAACTAACCTATTAAAAATGTCAATTGAACTATCTAAATAGTATTCTTTCATGACAAAGACTTTAACACAAAGTTAAAATATTTTCCCCCTAAAATACATGTTTTGCTTTTGTGTGTAGGGATATACATCATGTATATTTTTGTATCCATATATCTACATATATTTACACACAAGATGTTAATGTTACCTTTCCAAAGCTTCTCTAGACAGAAGTACTTAAATATAACATAAGCAAACATGGTAATTAACCCTCACGTCATTTTAAAGACTTCCCACAATTACTAGTGTTTTACACTAGTAAATGAGCTTAATGAATCTACATTCACTACTGCTATATGAAGAAACCAAAATTAAACCTAAACCCATCAAATGTTCACTGTATGTTTCTACAGGAAATTTTGACTCTAACAACCTGGAACAGGCTCTGCAGCACAAATCTTTTAGGTATTCAGATTATTCAAACTCTAGCCAAGTAAAGACAGTATAAAAATAATTATATTGAAAATTGGAGTCCAGACTATAAAGTCATACAAGGGCTACAGAGAGCAAGAATGAGATTCTTTTAACAGTTCACATGTTTGTACAGGTAAGGAAGCATGTAATTCTCAAACAATCCTTGCAAGAAGTACAGCAGCTTTCATTTCAAATGACTGCCACATGCAGTCAGTCAAGTGTGCAACACCAAGAAAGGAAGTCAATTAAAAACCTTAAAGGAAGATACTAATTTGTAGCAAAAACTTGAACAATTTTTTTTTTTTAATGCTATGATTGTGAACAACTGCAACATTCATACTGAAATGCACTCAGCTGAACCCTCCACAGCCTTCCAATAAAAATCTTTTTGGGAAAAAACCTAATAACTCAGTAATATTCTTTTCATCGATATGCCAGTTTATCTTCTTTAAATTGCAAGTCTTGTATCCTTATACCACTAAGCTCTTGAAAACATACTGGCCTATCAGAGTAAAGAATTTGATCTAAAAGTGCAGATAAACAAAAAGTAAAAATAAACTTCCCCTACTAAAAGTAGGTTTAAAAAAAGGGTTTAAAAAAATAAAGGTAACTGTTTATTTAGATACTGATCTTAGAAGACAAAACAAAAAATTAGTAAGGAAGAGATTTTAAAAGAAGCAAGAATAATTTTCAGCAACTCTTCATTTTTGAATGTTTTCCATTCTTTTCATTTTTCTCTTAGACCGTCAGCTTAATACTTCGCCTGCAATCATTTAACTCACAAATGTGCAATCCCATCTAAGAGCCAAATTCTGGTATCCTTTCAGTGGAACACTGAAACAGGCTTCAAAATCAGTTATGTATCAATTTGTAAAGGATTCTAAAATGACTGCCACTAGCAAATGCCTAGACCACCATTAGAGTGATATCGATGGATTACTGCATGCTGCATTTCTCCAATATACTCCACCCCGAAGAGGTGCAGAAATGCAGCACCCAGTAGAGTGTTGAAACCACATTTGGTGTTTTCTGAAGCCTACTTTATCCATACAAGCAAACAAAAATGACAACCAGATGAAATGATGCTTGTCTTCAGACAATTAAACTGTTCACACAAGGCATGGCAACAGCTTCAGTAAGTCACATATTCTTAGAGCAGTGCTTATGGCAACCCCTCCCAGTGCTCCAATGTAACAGATACTCCTAAACAAAAAAGGCTGTGCTCTTTGTTAAAGGAAGATGTTTATTTACTAGTTTGGTTTCCCTCAGAGTTAAAGACAGGGTTATCCCACAGACCAAAAAAAGAAAACCGTCTTAAATTACCATTTGACACACATGCTGTGTAAATCTAACCTTATGAGGAACCATAAATCCACCAGAATAAAAAAAAAAAGCTTTTAGGCTTCTCTAACTCTTATATAACATAAGCAGGCATGACATCAGAGATCCCTGGGGATAATTCACTCTCCCGTTTTTGACAAAACACACATAACAAGCTTTTTGTCCTTGACAACCACATTTGTTTTCCAAATATATGCATTACACACGTATTTTCCAAAATACCATATTCATACCATTTATGGATATAAAGGAATAAAGAGTTCAACCTCCACAGAGGATTGTATATAGCTTTTCTGTTAATTTTCCTTTAAAATGCCATTTAAAATTAAGACTAAAAGAAACAGTTTTAAGCAAGACTTCACCAGGTTTTGGCATTTGAAAATATATCAGAAAAATATGGATGGGACCTGTAAACAATTGACAGGAATTTATGAGCACTAGGTGTTCTATCACCAGGTGACAAAGATGAGTGTGTTACATCCATCCATACCACCTCAAAAACTGAAAAGGATGTCTTGAAGCTTACAATGTCAAATGCAAAAGAATGACACAAAAACCTGCACATAGCTCCAAAAACCTAGCAGGGAACAGAGAACAACTACAGAAACGTTGCACTCTGCTACATGAACAAATATTCCAATGGCACTCTCCTTCTCCATATGAGAATGTACATAAAAACATGAGGCAAAAGCCAGACAGGTCATACATAAACTATTATTCTACATCTAAAATGCTTCAAGTACTAATAACGGTGAATAAAACAACGTAGAAAAGGACAAAAACCTACCTGCCAAAACTTGCAGTTACTCAGCAGAAATCGGCATCCTGCATGATTGCAACATTTATGGTTTGGAAAATAATAAAACTAGATAAAAATATTTCAGTTGATTCATTTCTTGTGAGTGCTGTGCTATGAGTGGGTGTTCGGGCTGGATTTCACAAGACTTAAACAGAAGAAGAACTCTTCACATGCAGAAAACCAAGAAAGGTTACTCAAGAAAGGAAATTCTCTCCTGTGTAGATATCTCAGCAAGGGACAACAGGTAGATGACACCCTCAGGTTTGATGATGTCAGTACGTTATGTTCTATAGTCCTTCCACAGACTTGATAGTCAAAGCAACTGAAAGCATCCAAGCAGACAGTATTTAAATTTTAAAGATAGCAATACAAGTCACCCACTGCGGGCAGAGTGTTATCTCCAGCAACCACAAAGGGAAAATAACACCTACCTGGCCAGATACATCAACACTTCAAGAGTGGTTGTGAAAGTCTGCACAACTCATTGTGTGAAGCGATCAACACCAAATTGCAACATCAGGGAGAAGCAAATAAGCAATTCAAGTCACGAATCCACACAGCCAAGCTGGCAAACCAGGATACAAACTGAGAAGAGCAAGCAAGGTGGCAGCGACATCTAAAAACACGCTTTGCAATTTAAATAAGAATCAGTCTATTACAAGCACACATATGCCAGCAGTACTGGCACTTCATCCAGATATCTTTAAACCTAAGAAGCAAATTTAGGTGGATGGTTGGATACTACCAGTTGTCTCAAAGTGTAAGTAAACTTTTGTGTGTTTGACCTGCCCACCTGTCCATGCAGGTCTTTTAGCAACTGCCTTTCCAGCCCCAGACCCAAATTACTCTTTACAAGATTTATTCACTTTTCTGTAAGCTGGGCTACAATAACTCACAGTTACCACAAAAACAATCCTCCAGCCAAACATCCCAAACATAGTCCAGCATGTCTATTTGACACTTTTTCATTAAAAACTCAGGAAGTATGACAGAAAAATCTTTTTGCCTTATGTGATTTTTTTTTTCCCCCAGTCATGGTCAAGTAAAAGGAAATATCTACATCTGTTCCTGGGTTCACATGCATGAAAAACATTTTATAAAATGAAAACAGATTTGAAATCATTTAAATTCCAATACTAAACCCTCAAAAGTAAATTACCTACAGAAAGTACATGTGTGGGTGTATTTCTGTTTCACTGCATCAACAGCCTTAATGAGGCTTGCATACTATTTCTGATTATGGTTCATTATATAAAATCACGTTGATAACAGTTCAGCAAGAATGTTTCTTAACCCTTTCTGAAAAAAGGAAATATCATTCTTGCACCAGTTTTCGCTCTTGATGTCTGGGGAGGGGGGCAGTGTGACTTTCTCCAGCCACCCCTGACTTAGTAGAAGCCGTGACAGCCAACTGTAAACCACAGGAATCGGCCTAAACTCTCCATCAGTGTAAAGGCTGCAGCTCCTCCCTGTCCTGAGTATGGAGACTCCTGCAGACTCCTCCTCAGTTCCACTTGCCCCTGCAACCCCCAGGTCCTTGCAGATCCTCCCCAAAAAGCAGACTTTGAAGGCTAATGGACCCCTCTGCTCATGCAGACTCAAAATGATTCCAATTGCATCAGCTGCAGCCATGTATCTCCTGCTCACAAGCTGAAGACCCTGCTTGGAGTTCTGAGGAATGTTTAGGAATACAAACACTAGTTGGAAGCCAAATATGCCTTTTTTGATTCACAGGGCTGCATTTTCTTAAACATTTCTTTTTTGATTTTGTGTCTACTCTTCTATTACTCCAAAATGGGGATTTTATCAATATTACCTGTTAGCCAGATCAATATCTGAAAACTACTTAAAAATATCAGCAATTGTGAAGCACAGCAATACTTCTCGGTTAGATTTCTGGTGAGAAAGCGATTGTACCTGTGCTCCACAATCTGCTCGTTACATTTCAAGATAAATTTGGTCTTGATTTCACCCTGTAAAGACTAGATGATTTTATACCTCCTTCCATTAAGAAACTTCACTCAGTGATAATAGTATCACTGTTAAAAGCAACTCATCTTTCTAAACTGAAAAATGGAGTTCTTTCCTAGAGAAATGCTTTCAGAAAAATGGTTGGTTTTTATGCCAATTTCAGTAGCTGACTCAGTGAACAGTCTGATGCTAGCACTACTCAGCTTTCATCATAACGCAAAACTTTATCCTCCCACTAAAGAAATCCTCTTCATTAATTACACGAGTTTGAGTCTCTAGGATTTTGCAGAAAGATGCCAGTATAATTAAGCTGTCTTATGTGCACATATGTGTTTGGAGGAGGGTTGTGGGGAAAGGAAAAAAAAAAATCAGACCCCATCAGCTCAACTTGCATTGCAACCCTCAGGAAACCAACTGTATTCTTCAAGCCTACCACGAGCACAGCAATGAGATTAGAGCAGACAAATCTATTTGGAGTTGGTCGCACACAAAGAAAGACGTTACACCTAAAAACACTCTACGGCTAAATCTACAGACTTCTTTTTTTTCACTACTTTGTACTTCATGCTAACCATACAGTCATCATTTACCAAATTAAGTGAGTTTTTGAAGTAGTGAGACATAGCTCAAAATAAGATCACAGTTTTAAAACTGCCTGATGAGCAGTTCCCTAAGATCACAGAAGTGCTTCAAAATACTAACTTTTGTAATGAAAATATTTGGTTTCCTTCCAAGTACTTGGATCAGTTTCTGCTCACCTGTACATTAATACAGACTTGCCAGAATTTCCACTGAGAATGAGCATTCATTCTAGTTTAAAATCTGAAATGAAACACATAAAATTTCTGATAGTCTTGAGTGGTTCACTTCAGAAGAGGGAGAAAATTTTTGGTGAATCTTTTCTTTCTTATTAGAAAAAAAATACAATTACTGGAAGAAATTCTACAGTGAAACAAACTAGCTTTTTGAATCTTTAGACTGTTTTTGAAGTTCTGAAAGGGGTGGATGGGGGCAAGTTATGTGCTAGAAAGTCATGGTGTGCCCACTGAAATATTACACTGTTCTCTTACCATAAAAACAGAAAAGTTCTATAAAGCAACCAACAAATATGCATACTTAGTTATAAATCATAACCATGATTTATGGATGCCAAACCTTAGCTAAAAAAGTGGTCAGGTAAGTTCATATACGAAAAATGTCATCAGGGGTTTCAAGTGCAAATAGCTCAACATGGAGTTGGGGAAGTTCTTTAGCCAGACTTCCAGAAACTAGAAAACATAGCATGAGATATGCAACTGTTTGTTTGCTCCTACCTTTCTCTTCCATACAAACAGATATAGCACTTGCCTGACTCAGAACTCATATCTTGGCCATGTTCTTACTTAAGATGAAAGTATCAAGTTTTATTAGTAACAGAAATTAGCTTAAGGGAGTAGACATTTTTGTATTGCCATCTCAGATGAAAAGCAGGAGCAAAGCCCTTGAAGACTTCGCACTCACACTGGCCCAAAGTTTCAGTTAAAATCTTGGCTATTACTTCTGTATTGTTAATCTGTCTCCCAAAATCCACATGCTACTCTACTGAAAAGGCTTTTTAAAAGGATAATTAGGTCAGAACAGCCAATGAACTAAAACAAACAAACAAAAAGGCAAGGAACATAATAGAAAATGTCTGGGGAGTGTTAGTATAGCCTAATGCAGCTTCTGGAAACTAAATTACTGTCAAAAGTAGTAACTGATTTCAAAAGTAGTAATTGACTTCAAAATTCTCATTCAAGACCTATGGCTCAGACATCAGCTATTCACAAGGCTGTCAAATTACAAAAAATAAGCATTTTCATGTTTTGGCAATTTAAAAGTACATGCAATCAGAGAATGAGGACTACCATCTAACAGGTTATTTTAAAGATGAGCTTGTGGACTTCTCCTATCACAGCAATTGCTTTAACAAAAAACTCTTTCCTTGAAAAGCCCTGTCTTTACTCTACTGAACCTGAAACACAAGCATTTAAGTCAAGTCTTCTCTGAATTGCCCCCTAAAGGAGACTTTTGGGTCTGCCCTCACTGATTATAGATCAAGTCTACAAAACCAAGCTCTCTAGACTACCATTAATTAGCTAGAGTGGCATTCTCCCCCTACAGCTCACAGAAAGAAAACCTTTTGACAAAGCCATGGGAGGTAATAGGACAACGGAAATCAAAAACAGAAGAGTGGAAAGCCGCAAGATTATTTTAGCAGAGGATCTGAATAATAAGAAAATAAACAATGAAGGAAAAGGATGTGCCTGGAAAGACAAGAAACCTAATACCTTCTTTTCCTTAATGTTATTTATCCATTCATTCATCACAGCTAATAGTGAAACTACTACAAAGCCTTCTTTCTAAAACAGAAGAGAAAGCTTTGATTTCAAGGTGAAGAATACATTATATACCATCAGCAGTACCTACCTTAAACTGAAAAATCAGCATACACTGGGAGATGTTACAGAGCTGTGCACTGCTACTATGCAACAGTACTGTATAACTGATAATTTTTAAAAAATCAGCTTGTGATACTGACATATTCTAAATGAACTGTGCAAAGAGGGCACCGGGAACAGACTGGTATGGCCATTTTTCAAACCACGTTGTTTTAGAATCAGTATCATAACTTCCCACTCGTACAAAGTCATTGCATCAACTCCCACTAACTCTATTTTACTTACCTTCAAGGAGAAAGTCATCAGTTCAAAGTATGCCAAGAGCAAAAAATTTTAGTTGTGAGTGTATGTGGAATGTGAGCAAAATAGCAAAGTGCAGTGAGAGAAAAAAAGCAGAATGTAAAGCTGCATGAAAGTCACATGCACAGAAACTGGGATGATGCTACATTAGTGCTAACACATAGGAAAATTAAATCAGTGGATCTCCTTCCACTGCTCCTGCAAATGATCACTTAAGAGATTAAAGCATCTGGGAATCATGGAATAGCATCCCTTTGAATACATGTAATAATCTCAGTTACATGATGCTAAAATTCTCAAGTTCATTATACTTCATGGACTGAATATGATGATTATTGCTGCTGTGAGAATTAAGTTTCAGCAATCCTGGTTACATCTGAAATCTTTGTGAAAGCTATTCACTTTCCAAGTACAGATTTTGAAAAAAAAAAATTTGAGGAACAGCAGAGTGTTTTAATTCTACAGTTCTTACATAGCACTATGTTTTCATCTAAATTACATACCCAAAGTAATGCAGTCCTATCTTACTACAGCATTTGAAAAAACGAAATAAATTAAATTATAAAGGGAATGTTTATTTTGAAGTACAGTGTCCTGGGTTTGGCTGGGTTAATTTTCTTCACAGTGGCTGGTATGGGGATGTGTTTTGGATTTGTGCTGAACACAGGGTTGACTATACAGAGATGTTTTTGTTATTGCTGAGCAGGGCTTGCACAGAGCCAAGGCCTTTTCTGCTTTTTGTACAGCCACACTGGTGAGGAAGCTTGGGGTGCAAGGGAAGTTGGGAGGTCACAGCAGGGCAGGTGGCCCCAGCTGACCAAAGGGACATTGCAGACCATATGGCATCATGCTCAATATACAAAGCTGGGGGAAGAAGGGGGGACATAACAAGTGATGGTGTTTGTCTTCCCAAGTCACTGTTGTGTGTGATGGGGCTCTGCTCTCCTGGAGATGGCTGAACACCTGCCTGCTCATGGGAAGCACTGAGTTAATTCCCTGTTTTGCTCTGCTTGTGTGAACAGCTTCTGCTTTCCCTATTAAACTGTCTTTATCTCAATATAACTCCCATGAGTTTTCTACCTTTTACCCTTCCAATTTTCTCCCTGATCCACTGGTGGGGGAGTGAGCGAGCGGCTGCCCGGGGCTTGGCTGCTGGCTGGGGTTAAACCACAACAACAGTAATTCAAATGTTTCATTTATTTCCATTGTGTGAACACTATTTTTCTTTCAATACACTTCCTGCTGCAGTACATTAACCCATAGTTCTAGTGATACACCAGCAGAACTCAACTCACATCGAGAGTAACACATTCCTCCCTATCTCACATCCCCTCAAACAAATGGTCAGAGCTCCCTTAAGGTATGTCCACAGAAGAAAACAGAAGTACCAACAATGGAGACCTAAAATTGAACTTCATAAAGGCAGAAGGTAATGCTCAGTGCAGAGATTAAGTAAAAGTTGGAGAAACAGAAACAGTCCTAAGAACTACATGTGAAGGTAGTGCAAGTACACCCAGAAAGATTATCTTCCAATTTTAAAAACTACAATGAAAAGTTCATAAATAGAAAACTATTTAAAATACTACTAAGAAAATTATTTCTTAACTGAGTTATGTATCAGCACATCGGTTACTAATATGTACTTAAAATACTATAAAAACACACCTTTATCATCATTGATATACAGGAATTTCTACATAGGCCAAAAAAATTAGACCTGCATTTCTGGGAAATGACTCAGCAGGTAACAAATTACTGTACTGTTTTTGATTTGCTGGTAATATGTAGTGCTGTAACAATCTGGTGAGCAGTCTGAACAGATGTTGACTGATAATGAGAAGAAGTGGCAGCAGGAAAGTGCTGTATTTCTAGGGTATTGATCCTTACAAATATTATTTTAAATCAACAACCCAACTGCCAGCAGAGAGGCTGTATTAGCACATAATTCCTGCAGCTAATGATCAATAGCTAATCAGCAGAGGAGAAAACGAGCAGAGAGAAGCCATTGGTGCATACAGAGAATTACCAGATGCCTTGAAATACTTGTGCAAAATTAAACTCGTTGGTAATGAGAATGGGAAGAAAACAACCCTTTAGTAGGAAACAGCACTTTTGTACATGAATTGGCAATATAAGTAATTTATTATCCAAATCACTATTCAAAGCAGAACATAAGTAAGCAGATAGTACTGTACAACTGTATTTTGCAGTTAAAGTAATTTCATATGTAGTGGAAACTTAAAAATTACTCTTCTGCATTCTTGGATGCTTTGAGAATTTTTAAAATATTTTTCAAACACTTCCATGCTGTCAGGTAAAATGTTTATAACTGCCAAGCTGAGGGACTCAAAAAAATGCAGAGTTCCTACAAGTGGCTTTAAAAGCCTTGATTTGGGTAAGAAAAGAAAAACACAGAGATTCTCTTTGTTCTTTCTGAGTATACTCAGACCTTCATTACGACTTGTGATCCTTTTAATCAAACTCGTTTGTCACATACTGCCAATAACTCAATGTCTTCTTTTGAGAGCAGATCATCATGTCAAGTATCCAAGAACGAACCAGTTAAGAACTACAAATCAAACTTCGGGCTCATAAGCACCCAGATTAAAAAAAATTATTTGTTTTCAACCAATACTCCCTCTACTGTTCTGCATAAAAATCCCTTATCGGTAGAACGAATTAATATAATTAATCCTCTTGCTAAACCTATAAAATAAATTCAGGGACAGGCTGAAGATCACATTTTAATTGGGAGTTTTTAGCTAATATAGCAAAGATGACTTTTAAGTCAAATAATTACTTGAAATAACGACTTTGTACACAACCAAACCAAGCAGTACAACAGGCTGTGCCACAGAAGATGTGCAATAGTGAGGTAGTAATCTCCACTGCAGATTCTTTAAGCAAATGGAAAAAAAAAGTTCATCACTAAGGAGCTTCCATTATCAACAAGCTACAGTTTTGGCCAGAGAACACATTAGTGGGGTATGGAGTGTGGTATGCACTGCTTCTCTGATGAAGTCACTAGTCAAAGTAAAAATAATCTTAGCTGTATGGATCTCTCTTCAAGATAGGGGTCCCATCTGTATCTTTTTACTTTATATATAGGAAGAAAGTAAGGCAGTGTCAGACAGTAATGAAGACTGAGAAAAATCCATGTCACCTCCCATTTAAGAAGAAAACATGCAGGTATATTCAATGTAATTACATACATTTGTTTCCAATTGTTTTCCCATTACCTCAAAATCTCAGTGTTATTTCCTTTTTCTCCAAAATCAGGGACCAAAGTTTACTTCTATATCCTTGATGTACACAAGTGTGCATACATTAATAAATCAAGAATACTATAGGGTTTCCTGTAAAACAGAGACAGAAACTTTAGTCACTGGCTCTATCAACTTGGACAGCAACTGGTTTCCCTTCCATGTTCCTTCCTAAGGATGCATGCTGAAATGTATCTAAGATTTTCACAACAGAATGACTCTGATTCACTTACCAAGTAAAAACTGAAAATACAAGCATAAAAACCAAGTATTTAAAAGATGGAGCAATGAGTCGCAAGTGTAGCCTCCTCCTCTACTACTTCCAAATGATGAGATTAATTTCTTTATTCTGCTATATAAGGTGCTAGAATGCATGAGAATTGGAGCATTAATCATCCTACACATCATGCCATGTTCATTTTTAGGTTCAGTTTTTAGTATTCCTGTACTACATTTTCATCACTAGGTCTATCTACTATGTCAGTGGCAGGAAATAAGAGAGTCATCAAAAGACAGTGATATTTCAAGTAGTTATGGCTGTGTCAATGAAGAACTTGCAGCAAGAAGGAAAACCCCAGTTGAAACTGGAGAACAGCATAAAACGTACTTTTCTCTGCCTTTTGCAAAAGGTTATTCTTTGGCCTGGTGTAGTTAATGACAGAGAATTTGCTACAGAGATTCAGGAAACTGAAGCACAAGTCCTGTGCACCATTAAACCCTACTGAGCACATTCATGTGTGAAATCCCAGTAATGCACAGAACTTGTGCTGGCCATCCAATTAATGTTGAAGGTTACAAGACAGCAACAGCTCTTATCTGATACGCCATAGCTCTAACAACCAGAGAGAAAAAAACAAATACAATGTACTAACATCACCTACACTTTCAATTTTTTCCAAACAAAATGCTGTTTCTGTGATTCTTTACACACTGAAAACTTACAGAGTTTCATAATTTTCAGGGTCCTGGAGCTGGCTCCTCAGACCAACTATTTAACCAATGCTGATGTGCTTTAACAACTGCTTTTTATTTACAGAAGGCAGTTATGAACTGGAGGACAGCATTAATCCTAATTAGCTTCGATCCCATCGCCAAAAAGAGCTGGATCATCACTGCTGAAGATTTCTCAACTTAGTGCTTAGGAGTTCCCCTATTGGGAATTCTGTTAATTTTGACTTCTTGTTTTGTGCTGCCATGAGCTTCCTGAATACCCACATCTCTGTAACATGCTTCTCAGAGAAGGCTGGAATAAAGAAATCAGTAATATTACACAAGTCTCCTGTCAAATAATTGGTACTGATCATAGTACTCACAAAAGGAGAAACAGTTTGGGTAAGATTAGGAGCACACCAAATAAGGAACCTGTGTTCTGCTTTGTACACTATTTTCCTCTCTTTTCCTCTCTTTTCTTGTCTTTCTTAAATTCAGTGGGTTTTATGGTTTTGGTTTGTTTGGCTTCTTTTTTTAACTGCGCTCCAACACTGATAAATCCAAGGTAACTGAGGAGTTCCTATGAAACCAAGCTGTAGGCTCCAACTTTCAAAGTAACTAAAAGAACAAACTCCTGAAACACAACTGGTGCAACAAACTGGGCTAAAAAAGATGAACAAAACAAACATTGGTAAGAAGAGAACACAAAGGATGGAAAGAAACTAAACCATCACCTCCCACCCTGCAACCCTGACTCACATTACCAGTGGTTGCTGAGACCAACAGGCCCCACTTATTTGTACAGTCCTGGTGCTCTCCTCTCCTCTCCGCGGTAGAAGTATCCATGTACCTTTTCTGTCCATGAAACACTAGAACCAAGGCTGCAGATGCACACTGCCTGGCACAGCAAGGGGCAGCAGCACCTGCAGCCACCCAACATTGCTAAGGCCTAGATTTGACCCAGCTGTTTCTCAGTGAATGTCTAGACTACTCCTCACTAAAGCACCAACTTCACAACTATTTACTCCATACTAAGAACTTTACACCTCTCATTGATGGAACTCGGCGGCCAGTTAATACTCAAAATGTTGATGGGTAGGGGTTTTTCCCCTTTTGGAGTAAGGAAAGAGGAGTTAAAAAAAGGGATTGATGGATGGGCAAATCTAGTCACAAAAGCCTCACTTCCTCAGCAAGCAGACTAAATGCAGTACCCCTACAAGAGACCCCCTTGAAAACTAAAGACAGACTAGGGAAAGGATTTACATATTGTATGTTGAAAAAGAACAGAAGCTTCAAAAGGAGTACTTGTCAAGAGACCCAATCTCCCAGTGCAAAAGGAAGGCTAGGAAATCTTCACATGACAGGGCTGCTTTTCACATGTCTTTAAACGTGAGGCCAGTAGCTGCTAATTGGTAAGAATGGAGGAGATCCCACCCAACACCTGCTACAGCAATTCGGTTTAATAGCAGTCCTTCAGTAGCTTTGACAATTACTCCCACACTCCCCTGTGAGAGACTAATGGTTTGCTAAAAATAAAATGGAGATTAGCGTCTACAGCGAGCCGCCTGAGATAGCCGCTATTTGACAGAAGGCGATATTCACCAACCTTGTGGTGAGCTGATGTCCAAGCTTCAAAGGATTTCATCCTGCATCTAGAGACTCGATGCCTGGTTAAAATGGCAGGATGCAATATTACTTTTTGTTCCTTTTATTATTTTCTACAGCCTGCATCTTAGCACACAGTAATAATGTTCGTACTTATGCAGTGGGGAATAATCAGTACCAACCTCAATTTGTGTACAGCAGCTGCTAAAAGCTTAAGTCGCCAAGAAACCTAAGATGACAAAGCAAAACACAACCCCCCCAGCTGTACCAGCAATTAGTGACATTTTCACTAGTTAATGAATCTTTACTAAGCAGACCAAGACTTACCAAGTCACACTGGCAGGGAAGGATGGGAAAAAGAACAGAAAATATATCTTAAAATTTTTCTGAATATGATCTATAATATGGTTGTCAAAACCATCAATCAATAGCTTGTATGTAGGATGCAAGTAACAAAGACCATATCAGTCTTCCAAAAGAATTGCTCTTATCTGTTTTAAAATACAGGAACTATCAGACCACAAAGGCAGCCAATATGTAAGAGAAAGCATTTTTTAAAACCACATACTTATTTAGTTTTGTGAGAAAACATCTAACTCCACAACAAAGAAATTATACAGATTAAGTTGTCTTATGCTAAATACTAAGAAAACAATATAAATTTACAGAGAGAAAAATTTAATCTTTTGTCAAATACAGAAGGAAAAAAAAGGGCTCCATGTGATCAATAAGATACTGTATGCAAAAAAAAAGCCCCACAAACAACCTTGACCTTGTTTCATGGAAGCAAGCCAAATTAATTCCATCCTTCAACTCTACAAGATACTTGTGTCACACAGAAGAAACACTTGACATTAATTACAGTTGCTCTCAGAAGAAAGTAGCCATCATATGAAATTATTACTGTTTTACCTGGTCGAGTGGGTTAGATTAAGAAAAGACATCAAGAACTACAGGTCTGGATTTCCCCCTCAAAAATAAAAAGGAAATTTCTGTCTGCCTAGGAGGATAAAACCAGCCAAAACTCCATTTGTTTTTCAGTTGTGTGAAAAACTTAAATTTTAAAAAGAAAAGGAGGCACCATGCATGAGACCACTTGCAACAAGTACATCTTCATGTACAAGTAAGATACCACCAGATTGTAGGTGGAGGTGTCAGAAGGTGAGATGAGACAGAACACCTGAAGAATATATAGCCAACTCCATAAAAAGAGAAAGGTTCATGTCTAAGAGGCAAGAGAACTGCAGCCCAAAAGTTCCTTCCCTTCAGCCTTGAGATATAACAACCAACATCTTGATTGAACAATCATTATTTAGGAACAATATCCATCACTTTCAAGTCACATTTTCTCTAGTGCCTTCTATTTGGTCTCATAGCTACCAAATATTTTTAACTATCTCCAATATAAATATTTATTAAGTAGAAAACAGTTCAAAAATCACCAGAAGCACGAAAATTAAAATTTAACCTTAATGCATATAAAGAGGGGATCTTTCATTACATGCAAGCTTCAGTTGGAAGATGAAGGTATCACATGATATGGATGTAAAGTTTTCAAAAAAGGACCTAAAGATTTCAATCCCACAGAAACCATTATGTTATTTGTTTATGCCTCAGCATTTACACTTATGCAAGACCCACCAAATAAACTGCAGTAGTATGATACTAATGCTTCTTGGCAGTGAGCTTTTCATTGATCTCTTCAGCCTCCATTAAGACATCACCAGGAAGCTGCAGTTGAAACTGTAAGGCACAAATTACACACAATTCTTGTGTAAATCAGGCAGTAAACTGAAGCAGTAAAATAATCAAGTTTTAAGGCTAGCTTTTACATTTCATGATTTTCCTTTTGAAATACTTTCCACCGACAGAGATAAAATAAGGAAACCGCCAGAACATCAGAAAACAATTAGTTAAATGGTCTGCAAGGCGAACATGCATCTCTTTAAAAAGGACCTGTACACACTAATTCCTATTAAGGAAAATTACATTTTACCAGAGAGAAAGAAATAACTAAGACCAAATTGGCAAATGTCACTGTTACCACAGAAATTTCTTTTCAGAATTGTGTGAGGAAAAATATCACCAGCTTGTTCACAATGAAGGCCTCCCACATGATTATGTGGCACATGTGAAAAATAATTTGTTGATTCTAAAGCTTGTATTGATGCAGATAATCTGCCTTTGTCTAACAAAATACTGATGATATGTGCAAAGAAATTCCCTTTATTGTATTTTACTATCATTCAAAAAGTGTTCCCAATTTCTGTTTTACACAGAAAAGCAAATGGCTACTAAATATTCCAGTTTATATGCAATATCACATTTTCTTTTAATCAAATGGGACTCATTTTAGTATTTAACACAGTGGACGACATGTTTTATTTCAACCTTGATTGCAATACTGCAGTGACACAGAGAAGCTTTTGACACAGGTACTGCATGGGCCAACCAAGGCTGATGCACAGCTGGGTCTGGGATGGCCTGCCTGGGGATGGCCATGGCAGCCTTGTCTACAGTGACCAGAAAGAGGTGTTCAAGAACCTGAGTGAAATGACAAAGAGTAGTACAGCACACAAATCTGGACTTTGGAAGAGGTGCTCTGGGAAACAGAGACACCTCTGGCTAAATAGTAAAGTCCTGATTGAGTCCAGGGCAAAATAAAACTCTATACAGGAGGCAGAAGCAGGCAGACACTCAGAAGGAAGAATTTGGAATCATCATTCAGGCACAAAGGCAGTATCAAGAAATTCATATACCACCACTGCATGGAACCATCAGCAACTTAAGACATCTAAATAACTTGAGATGAAAACAGAATCACTTTAGTAAGTGGAATAAGAAATAAACCAAAATGCTGACAGATCCAAAAGAATTTAAGAGCAACCTTGCATATTACTGATTCTTATGGCTAGAAATTCCTCCAGATTTTTTTTTCCATAATTTCTTTTGTTCATAAAAACTATGATGGAAACACAACAAGCAACTTCCTACACTCAATCTACTCTAAATCTTAAATCACTGAATTATCTTCCCTTATTTCCCTCTACCACCCAGATTTCAAGGGTATTCCACACAGCTCCACATTGTGCCCTAACTGTTCCTCTAACAGACCTTGATGATACTGGTACAAAGACACTACATAATCCACTTCAGGAACAGCAGATCGACAGGTGTTACACCTCACAGAATATGGATCAAAGAAACATATTTCCCCCTTCCCAAAGTGATTATCCAGTCATTAAAGCCATGGGTGTACCTTATTTCAGGCAAAGATCAAACACCCTAAAACTTTACTTTATATTACTGCCCATTTGCTTAAAATATTAAAAATTAAAATCCCAGAATGAAAAAAGAAAATCCACGTTGCTGTTTAACCTCTAAGTGACTGTAACTGACCTACAAAGAGAAAACCTACATTTGGACTTTGACAATCAATCAAACTTGCTACGAGGAAAGCCTCAAGTTCATAAAAGACTAGCATAGTAATGCAGAGAGAAGGTGACATTGTAGCTGTTTAGATGCAAACTGTTGGCAGTTTGCTGGAAATCCTACATACATTCCTCTGTTTTAAAAAAAGGAAAACAAAACCCAAACAAAAACAGAAAAGACAGACAAAATGGTTGCAATTACACTGGCAATATGGCATAACTAAGTTTTCAGAGTGAGCTGGCAGCAATGAAAAACTTTATGTACAGCAGATTAATTTTAATTTTTGAAGCTGAAAATTACATGACTCAGCCTGTACTCATCATCTCTATGAAGACATCGTTCTCCTGCTGAAAAGTCAGCTCCTCAGCTTCAGCACACAGCAGAAACTGAAGCACAACGTTTGCCTTCTTTTATAACTTAGCATTTTGGCTTGGATTCTCAGTAGCTCTGTCCTTTCTGCAAGTTTGAAGTAAAGCCAATGAAACACTCTGCCCACCAGAAAGTCACACAACGAAGAACAGATGTACTTCCCACCGTCACATCCCGCTCTGCTCAGCTACACGGTGGATTGCTCCGACTACTGCTAAGGGCTGTAAGCAGCTGTGCTCCCTCACCCTCACAAGCCAGTGCCACAGAGTTCAGCATGTTAACTAACACCAGTGCTTCTCAGCAGCAAGAATATGCTCACTGTCCTTAAGGGCAATTATTTGCAGTTTCTACCCTAACACACTAAAAAAAGCAGACAGTGTGCACTGGAAACTGGAATAATTTAGAGTCCATTTCATCCCTATTTTTTGGGTAGGTATTTCAGACCAGCAATTTTCAGTACTGGCTGGAAGGCAGTCAGGTAAGCATTCAAGTTGCAACTGAGGTAAGGATTCAAGCTGCAGTTTATCACAATGCTACCTTTGTGTAAGCTTTGGCAACATCTTGGGTGGTTTAAGACTTGACTTTTTTTAAAGACTGACAATAGACATGATTTTGTATGCCCTCCTTTAGCCTCAATCCAGATTTGCACATTTGCAAACACTACATCACAAGTTAGCTTCAAAGTAATAAAAACAAGATGCCATTCCCAAATACTACACCACGTTTATCAGTTTAATATTTTAGTTTCAGAACAAAAGCCATTAACATTACCACATTGCTCCTGAGGTTTTACTCTACATGCAATATACTTCAAACATAAGTAGCAAAAGAAAAAAACCCAAAACCAAACCAAGCCCCCAACATGCATTTAACAATTACCTTGTGTTGTTATGGAAACTACATATCTATGAAGAAGCAAGAACAAAAGCGGTGGAGGGGGGGGGAGGAAATCCCACAGCAAATCCTCCTCTAAGTTCTGGAGGTATTTATTTTTTTCTCCATTGAAGATTCAAATGAATATGGTGCAGTACTGCTCCAAGCATCACATCCTTCTCTCTCTCTCCCTTCCCTTGCCCCTCCTCCCCAAAATGTAGGTAAACATTTAAAAATGTTATTGGAGATCCTGAAGCAGGAAGCTGAAGCAAGATTGGATTCTTCTCTAAGGAGGATGGTTGCCCAAATCAGCTGTTCCATGAGACCACTCAATTCCCAAATCTGTCTTTAAAGAGGACAGATTTGCTTGCTGTCCCAAGCAAACTCCTTGGGAAATTTCTCTGGAACCCACAGCTGGAAAAAATGTCAAACCCCTGGAACAGCAAAAAGAGGACAAAACTATTCTCTTGCAGGATTCTACAGAAAAGAAAGAGGGACAAGCCAAGACCTCTCTTTCCACCTTCTTTGTCCCTGCTCTAAAAAGTTTTGGT
The DNA here is from genome assembly GCA_013399195.1 of Dicrurus megarhynchus. NCBI lineage: Eukaryota > Metazoa > Chordata > Aves > Passeriformes > Dicruridae > Dicrurus > Dicrurus megarhynchus. The sequence goes on along the minus strand of VXAD01003680.1, from coordinate 1,117,673 downwards.
AAAGATATCCAAATTTAACTGATATCCATGAAAACCAAAAACTTAATTAACACAATACAAATCAAGAGTCTGTTTTGCAATATTTGAGATGAAGTGTCAAGGAGATTTATTTGAATATATCTGTATTTATCAATTCACCGACAGGGACAGGAATTTCTGGTTTTAAGTGACAACCATAGACTTTTAGCCAATAAATAATATTGGGGGGTGGGGGGGGTGGTGGACCTCCTCTGGCAGTAGATGACTTCTGGTTGCATTTCAGTATCTCTAAAGCAAGTATAAGAAAAATTTTCACTAGAGAATTATTAGTAAACACATCTGCATGACTATATATGATGCAAGGTGCTCAATTTTCCTGCATAAGGGAAATCAGGTTAATAGTATGGACAATAGTAGGAAACAGAATATAGACATTGTATCTGCTGATGTACTTTTCAACTTATGAGAGACCCTTCGTGTAAATGCAAACTATTTTTTGAGGCTTATTAGGATCACCTTTCTGGAAAAATCTGCCTAAGTGAAAAAAAGGTCCCATTCCTAACAGCCTCTTCCAAATGATAAGTTCCTACATGAGGTTTTAATAACTTATAGTCTAGGTTCAAAGAACAGTACATACCCTTTTTTTTCAAATTTACACATTAAAAATGAAAAGGAAAATATTTGATTAGTGAATCACTTATGCTAAGTTTTTTAACTGCTTAACCTAGTGCCTGGCATGTGCTTTGCAAACTTGTAATATAATTCTTCAGTGAAGGGGAAAAAAAAAAAACATTTCCAGCATGTGTCATCTTCCAACCCACCCAGGATTTTAGAAAGGTTACAGCTTATCTGCAGCTTAGGCAATTCACACTGCCCCATCACTTTAGGTACAGCTTCAGCCAACTTCTTCCAAAACACATTAGCATAACGTTGCACACTGTAGATAAAATACAATATATTTAAATAATGAAAAAGGAAAGACAGCATCTCTAATTGTGACCCTTCAAGACACTTCAGCAAGTGTAGCTCAGACAGAAAAATGCTAATAACAAATCCAACCTTGAAACATGACAGTAAGAGACAACTATTAATAGAAGGCTAATCTACAGTCTTGCTTTACATAATACAGAAAATTGCAGTAAAAATCAAAGTTCACTAACATCAACAATGTACTTGAGAGCTCTATCTCAGCTGACGACAAGCATGAAAAATTCTCAGAATTTTTAAAGCATTTTGTCTCTAGAAGAGTTTATTCTTCAGGCCTTTGAAAGCAGCACTTAAGGACAACGTGACATGACGAAAGAGAATTTGCTTTTGTTTCTGATGAAACTACTATAGTAGTTTTCCTTGTCTTTCTGTCTTCTTGGAAACCACAGTGAAAACGAACCCAGTGTCATTGCGGTAAAATAACACACAACCCTAATCCTAAGCAAAATAACACACAACCCTAATCCTAAGCAAAATGTGCAAATTCTGGGAGCCACTTTGCAAAACTCTGAGATCACGAATATGCTCACAATTTACATTCACTATGATCCTAATTATCTTTCAAGGAGATACTTAGGAAAAGGCTAGTGACTCAGGTGTGACTAAGAGCAGAGGTACCGAGAGCAAGGTTTATTATTACATTTCTAAATATTTTTCAATTTTCCAATCTTTTGGCAAAGTTATTGGATCCAGAACTGAAGAACAGAAAGCATCAGACATTCTCCACCTCTGGGGCTTCCAAGATTACAAACACTGTCTCAGCTGTTAAGCCAGACAATCTTTAACCATTGACATGTATCTATTTAGAACATTTATCTCACATTTTGTTAAAAACTATTAATCAGGCAGAGTCCTGGATACCCTTCTTGATCTGCCAGATAGTACCTTCTATACCTTTTAAAAGCTAGCATTGTGAGGTTCTTTGGTAGCACAGCTAGATTACAAATAAGTGAAGGATGGAGGGAAGCTAGTGTTTAACGTGACACCAGTTTGGTGGCCCGAGCAATTATACACACATGAAATCACATACGGTAAATTAAGTGAAGCCCACAAATTATTAAGGATGTCACTCATTCTATCAAACTGCTACTCAGTAACTTTAACATTCTTTCAAATTACTACTAGTGACCCAATATTCCCAAAGGCACCACCTTACAAAGCAGTTATTTTCAAAGAACGAAGGTGGCTCTCAAAGCTCTCAGAAATCAATGTACCAATAAATGATGCCAAGCAACAAAACTGTTTCTGCTCATCACTGAATCATGCAAGACACCATCCTGTCTGTCCACTTACAGACAACATGTTCCAGATTACACACAAATATCTTACTACCTCCCCTATCACTTGGAAAGAGATTGACTTTTTAATTTAATCACATTTCAAATATGAGCTCTTTATGCTGACCATTTAACTGTTTTTTCTTTAGGGAAACATTTACAGTAAACACCAAAACTGGTGGAACAGGTTCATCATTGTTACCTACTTCTTAATACAAACAAGCATTGGCAAAAAAGGTTAAACCATTTAAACTCTGAACTAGCCCAAACAGCTTCTCCCAAACCACTGGAGCTGGATTATGCACTGCTATCCTCAGTGAATCTTACTTTATACTATTAAGTGATCAAGAAACCAAGACAACTCTAAAAAGATCATTAAATTATTAACAGAGTATACCACTCAAGGGCATAAACAGATCTTTGTCAAGGAAAAATACTACTTAGCAGAAGTCCTAAGGATTCCTGTATCAGATTAAGAGAGACATTTCAGCAACAATTCCCAGGTGAGCCCTGAACTTTCCTAATTTCTAGAATACCTTCATACAAATGTGAAAAGAATTGTCCATAGCCCAATGCAGCAGAAGCTGGGAAAAGTCATTAAGTTCAGCCACACTTGTTAGTCAAAGACTGGCATTGAATTTGCTGAATAAAAACAGCAAAAATTGTTTTGTTCTTCTGTTAAAAATGCAAAAGCTGGAACAACTCATCAATTTTTATTGACTCTAGAGGTTTCCCTAGTGATCAGAAAAAAACCCAGTATGTTATTTTAATTCACACATATTAAACAGCCTGGCTGATTTACTTTGCTGGCAGAATAGATCAGTAGGGTCTTCTGCAAGACAAGCCAAATATTTGAAATGGAGACTGAAATGTCTGCTAAATGACAAAACAGATTTCCTAGGGCAGACATCTTATTTAGGCATGTCATTTAATTTCTATTCATGAAATACTGGAAGGGTTATTACCTATGATGATCATAGAGAGATATGCTTCCAAGAACTTTAACGTCTCACAAGCTTTAAGGAGATTAAACAACAGATTTTTCTAAAGCTGTATTAATAAAGCAATAGTTGCATAACTGGCTTGTCCACACCAGGCCAGAAATGCAGGATTCCAGTATGCTTAGAGCATATCAAAGAGATGAGAGAAATCATTGGGAGATAGAAAGAAAGTGGACATTCCTGTGATTCATTTGAAGCAAAGGACATTTCTTCAAACCACAAAAGAAGAATCAATGAGCCCCCATAAACTCAAAGTCATCCCTCTAAATTAAAACCAGTTTCATTAATCCAGCAGTTCTAATGCAAAGGTTTCAGACTGACTCAAAAGGAACCAGAGTTAGCTGGATGTTTCAGCCAGCATTATGTAACACTGTCATCCTGTGAGGTAACAGAGAAGTTGTGACAGCACCTCCTACACAAAAATAAAGTCCTGAGGAGACAAGGTGACAGGGCAAACACCTCCCATCAGCCTGGAGGGTGAAGGGAGCTGCAGCAGTTCCCATGATATTTCTGAGACTGTTATCTACTGGAATACCAGATCAAAATCAGAAACTTCAACAAACCACCAACCCAAAGGATGCTGAAGTATGAGAGGGACAAAAAAGGGCTGATTTCAGTCATATAAAAATACTCGTAATAGGTCTCTTCCTAAGTCATCAAGAGTAGTAACAACCCTGTTTAGAAAACTCAAGTTGTGGCTCTGCTCTACACCCTTTTGCTCATTGCAAAGACCTGTCAACCCAGCTCACACTGAATTCCTGCATCACATTGGTAGATTTGGGAATATTTTCATCTGATGCAGTCTTGGACAGGAATAAGCAGATTCACTGACAGTGGAAGAAAATCACAACAGACACCAGCCAAGTGAACTGTTAAGAAACCCGTAAAAAAATTCAGAAATTCCCCCCAAGAAAAGTCCTGAGTAATAAATTTAGAGCATGTGAAATGTCTGAGCTTTCTCCTCCTGAGCCTGCTGACATTTGGTACAGACATTTCTATTTATTCTAGTGGTCTTTTTTCCCAGATGTTAAATGATGTGCAAGGACACCCAGGAAAGAAAAATGGTGTAAACCAAAGCTGCATTTTCAAGCTTTGAGCAGTCCACTAGATGTACTACTGTCCTGATGAAAACCCTGCCACATGGATCAGGTGTATGCATTTGTATGTTTACGCAGCCCACAGTTCTGTTAATCATGGCAGCAGCACAAAGCGACCCTGCTGAGGGTAACTGCACACTCCAGGAGAAGCAGCACAGGTGGCTGGAGTCTTCTTTCCCCTCCTCTGTCCTGACAGTGCACTCTTACATGCCTTAGGTATCTAAGGTCCAAGTGCAGGTCCATCTACCCATGTTAGGCCACCTCTTTCTAGATGGATACAGAACTCCAGGTTCCAACTAGGACCACAAAAGGTCATTTTCAGGTACCAAGTACAAAACACAGTGTGAAGATCAAACTACTGTCCAAGGATTCTGAAACCTCTCTCTCAATAAGCAGTTACACAGACAAAACTACAGTACTGTTAACGTAAAAAAAGAACAAAATCCATATTTTTAGAACAATGATGATATTTAGCACAGCAAGGCAGGAATAGAAATTGATTTTAAATCCATCAGCACAAACGTTTCTTTTAACTGATGCCAAATTACCAACAGTTTACATCAAGAATTAATTATAAAAAAGAATCTGAGCACAAAACAAAAATTACATGACCGACACTTGAAATATAACACAGCATACCATTCACTAGTTTACTGATTTTTCAGAACATGCATAGACACAAGCACCACGCAATACAATCCTTTCAAGAAAAGTCATCACAGATCAGCTCAGACAGCTGATGTTCCAAGCGGGCAGCTGAATCCATTCAGTGAGCCAATATCAGGGTATGTAACTCTACACCGTGCAAAAGTCCTGAGCAGCAGCAGGAGATAAAGCCCAAAAAGCAGAGAAACAAGCAGAGTGTTTCAAAGAGAAATGCAGAAAGCCATGGTAAAGGGCACACAAGACTGATGCTGTAACACACAAAGAACAGGGCAGAAGTGTATCCAAAGCAGCAGACTTAAGCAGGGATACTTCCTCCGTTTTAACTGACCGAGCTATCAAACAGCAGATGATGATAAACGAGCTGGGTGCTATTTATCTAGCACATACAGCATTACTTCCGTGCCAATGGGACATACTTCACCCTGTCTCTAGCTGCCTTCCAAGACTTTTCCATGCAACATGAGCTACACTAAAACAATCCATATGCATCAGAAAACAGAGTGTCCATAGGAAACTGAGACACATTTAGGTTAACTGTGAAGTTCCATGAGTGACTAGTACAGCAGAAGAGAAATACGGGTAAATGCATTACAGTTATTTTCAGCATCTGCATCTCAAAACCATGAAATCGAGAGTTAACTGTGAAGCAACCAAAACTTCAAATACACTCTTCTGTTTAAAACTAAGATTCCTCCAGTTTAAAGTCCAAGGTGTGAAACACTGGCATGCCCATCTAGCTCTGTGAACTGCCAAACATATCAATACTTTAAGCAAAGATTTTATTAGCTCATCATGAAGGGTCTTCTGAAGAATACATCATCAGCATTTAAAAGCTGTGATACCAACACCATCTATCATGAAGACCATCAAAAACTTCTACTACAGAACCTCATTTTAGTTGACTGTAGCTTCCAGTCCAAGCAGACATGCTTATGAATTCTTGTTCATTAAAGGAACATGTCATAGTAATAGCAGTTAAAAAAATATTCTCTATACATTATTCTTGTCACATCCCATTTTCCTGCACACCAGATACTGACATTTACTGCAACTCCTGGGAAAAGACTAGGCAGGTGACAAATCTAATAATTGAAGATGTCAATTTGAGAACCTTCAGAAAAAATGCTATTTATGTTATAACTATCAGAGACATAATATCTACAATTATATTTCTGCGCAGATATATCTATGTAGGTATATCCTTGCAGCTGTTAGATCAATTATCTATATGCAGGAAGATATCCTACATAACTCAATGGACGACTAAAAGAACATTTCCACCAGGAGGAAGGCCTTAAACATCACCATACAACAAGCATTCTACAACAATTTCAGTACAGTACAGTATTGGCAAAGACTCCAAAGAAAGTAATGAATAATATATTCTGAAAAGGGAAAAAGGTGGCAGATTTTACCATATATAAAATCTAATGTACAAAGCCAATTTAAGAACCTCTCTAATAAATACACACATAAAACTACTGTAAAATTACTCTAAGTATTTAAGTAAAAAGAGAATCCCCCAAATCTAGTAAGCGTCCTTAAAATTCAGCCTTCTACAGAAGTGTTGTTTCAAGGAGAAGGGTCTTAGAAATAAATCCACGCAATTAACTAGAAAACTTAGTAATTTCATTCATATGCACCTTCATTTGGGCAGTATGTCAGGATAGTACTTGTGTATAAAAAGATCAATTAAAGTTCTTGCACGGATCATAATTTTTATTATGCCATTTAAATTGGAACAAGCAACTGTCACTTTTCATTCTTCCACTGTGCTGTGAATTTTACTGTGCAAAATAATTGCATGAAAAGACCAAGTTATAACAACAGTACTACTGCACTGAATTTCCTTGCCTATGCAGTATTATCATTAAAGCCATCATTTAATTTTATTACTAAAGCACATCTTCAGGAATTCAAGTATTTACTGCACCGCTCCTCACAACCACCAATGAGAATGACAGTAACAGAGAATCAGGACACCAATTTTGGGTTGTTTTTTTTTTAAAGACATCACTGTATTAAAATAATAGCTCATTGGATGTAAATTAAAAAGTCAAATGATATTTCACAATAAGAAGCTTTAATTGTTTTAAATGAAAGCAAAAAAAAAATATTTTTCAGAAAAGTTTGTTGAACGCTCTAAGCTCCACAGGGAAACTGCATATACAAAACTCTGAAGAGAATGACAACTTTTGTAGGGTTTTTGCAGAATACAGAGGAACCATAGTAGTAAAAGGATTACCCTATGTGTCAGAGAATTTCATTACTAGATTGAAAAAAAAAATCTTTTTGACTGTTGCTACTGGTTGTAGTCTAATGTTGCTGTCCAATTTAAAAATGGACTCAGATCAAACAATTTCTAAAGCAAAAAAATCCACAAAACATCAAACTCTTTTTTTAGTTCAAGATGCCTAAAATACACCAAAATCCACCTTCCCTGTTACCATAAATACTTTCCAAGCTATTCGGGTGTGAAGCATAAGGGAAGCAGCAGCTGGAGGCTGGGAGACAGCTGCTCATCTGGTGGAATTGATTTCCTTAACACCGTGACATAACACGTGCCATCCATTAGAGAGATTATTCACTTTGCAGAAGTAATGCAATTTGTTTGCTAGAATCTACTGTTTCAAATGCTGAAAATCCCCACTTATGAGGCATGTGGTATCTTCAGCAGGGGGTAAGTAAAAAATCTCAAACCTGAACTATGCTCTCCAGCAGCTTCTTTAAGCTGCACTAAAAAGTTCAGCAAACACACTTTCACCAATGCAACCTGCAGGGCTAACAGTGAGTAATCAGAATAGCAGCATACCACTGGGCTAAAAGCAGAAAATGAAAATGCCATTTCCCCACAGAGAAACAACTGTCTCATTCATTTTTTTTTAAATTTCATGAAACAAAGATATAGATCTTAACACTTCTTTACAGGTAAAGAAAGGAACAGATGCAGATCAAGGAATAGATTTTCTCCACTGTCTATTCATATTAGCAGCTGAGACACCCCATATCAAATGATGGAAAAAAATATATGGGTGAATGCTAAATAGCCAAGGGATAGCTTTTAGGGCTTTTTATTCAACATTTAATTAACATATTTATTTGAAAGACCTAAGGAAGAAACAAATAGTTCCCTCATTTTGTTGTAAAGATGAGAACTAATGAGAGCAACATGTGACATGCCTCTTGTACATCAAAATGCAGTTAAAATATCTCCTTGCAGGTTAAACAGCTGTAAAAAGTGGTAAGCATCTGATTAACTTAATGGGAAACAGACTCCTGGAACCAGTGCACAGATACTACAAGGTTTTGAGACCCATCAATATGCCTCAGTCTTGACCTGCATATAGTCACCTTCTGGATTTGGCATCACTGATGAACTTAATTCTGCAAACTGCCAAAGGTCTGTACTACTAGAATACTCTAGTTTCCTTCTTAGAACCATTCCATTAAGAAATTGATAAACAGCTTGCAGCTGCAGTCATTTTTCCCCCTTTAAATGAGTGACAACATTACTGAGAAAATTTTCTTAGCCAGACCTCTTAAAAAACATATTAAAGATTAGTTTTAAAGTTTCATAAAATGTTTACAAAGATCCTTGATAAAAGCTTAAAATGCATTTTCATTTAGCCATTAAAAAAAGCAAATAGTATTTATTATACATTAAGCACTACTATGCCCTGAGGTTTCTGCTTAGAGCTCTCACAAGTAAATGCAACTGATAAAATGAATATGACTTGTAAGCTAAGGCAGAAGCATTGGATAGGGAAATGTTTCATCCTCCCTGGGATGCAACACAGTATCACACGTCTGCTGTTTCTACTTATGGATAATTGGTTCCAGAGAGGATGATGTTTAATTAGCAGCAAAGACATCCACTCATTTTACAAACTGAATAATGCAAACAACACAGGTAACATTATACATGGAGTACCACAAAGGTGGTTTCTTCACTGCATAGTAATAGAAGTCTCAAGGAAAAAAGTAGCTACAGATGCTGCACCCCCAGTCAGGGCCAAATTCAAGACCATGAGGAGATTGAGTCCTATTACTTAACAACGTTGTTTCACCGACATTTTTATAGCATTGACCCACACCACTGCATTTCCTTGAATACCTAAAACTACCTCAAAGGAGGTTGTAGCAAAGTGGGGGCTGGTCTCTTTCACACTAACAAGCAACAGGACAAGAGGAAGTGGCTTCAAGTTGTACCAGTTGCTTAGACTGGATATTAGGAAAAGTTTCTTCCCCGAAAGGGTTGACAAGCATCAGAACAGGCTGCCCAGGGAAGTGGTGGAGTCACCACCCATGGAGGTATTTAAAAGAGGTGTAGATGAGGCATTTGGGGACACGGCTTACTGATGGACTTGGCAGTATTAGGTTAAGAGTTGGACCCAGTTATCTTAGCAGTCTTTTCCGACTTAAGCAATTCTATGAATCTATATCCACTGGCAGCATTTCAGAGAAGACGACAGCGCTGGAGGTGAGAAGTCATCAGCCACAGCATGACTGTGAAATGCTCCTGGATTGGAAACAAAAGTCCCCATGTAAAGTACAAAACACAATTAGGTGGAAAGCATGCTGCCTTCCCTCTGCTCTCAGACGAAAATAGGAGATGAAAGCTTGTGCAAAGGCACACAGTTTTTTGCAAAAGACATAAGGGAAAAGCATTAGACCTGTACCGTCACAGCTACTGTGCATGTTAAACATACCACTTACAGAGAGACCTCCTTTCTACCCCACTTTGTGGGGGTGTGCATAACCATCTTCCTAACTTCAGAGATTAAACACTTCCTTGGGAATGCTGCTGCATTCCCTGCATGCAGCTCTGACACCAGAGGGCAGGTGAGTCTGCCTGCAAACACACAGAGACAGGAGACAGCACCTCAGAGGGCACAGGCCCATTTTGGGGCTGCTGATGTGTTACTGCACAAGTAGTGATCATTATTCAGAGTACAAAGTATCATTCAGCCATATGATGCTTACGTGCAGGCAAGAGCAGAAATCTCTCTCACATCAGAGAAAAAAAGTCAGAAGATCTGCTTGACACACACCCTTTGAGGGGACCACAGCATTTTGCTGTAGCTAGACTTCTACTATTTTGATTACTAAACCTACCACAGACACTAGTTCTGACTTTACAATAAAATACACATCACAACAAAGACCTCCCCTTAGTCAAGATGCGTGCAGTTTTAGATTCCCTATGCAGTATCCTCAAGGATAAAATTATTACAGAACTACATGTAGGAAGGGCTGTCTGCACAAGGTTTAACAAGTTAAATGTTCACAGAAGCAAACCATGCCTTTAATGAAACTTGGTGTCAGTTTTGTATGAAAGATAACTGAAGAGACAGAACTCATGTCATCTATGTAAAAAATTGTGTTTATCATTCTTTAAAATAAAACTGATTCTCAGAAAAGCATAATTTTCTTTCAGAAAAGTTTTAAATACAAGTGGACATAAACCAACTGCAATCATGCCTAAATCAAAATTAGACATGTTTCATTGTGCATGCAAGGAAAAAAAAAATGTAACGCATTCATATTGATTTAGCTGGCCACAAGCATTTTGCTCAGTTTTCAGTACTGAAAAGCAGCTAATAAATCTCTCCTGACACACGATCACTTTATTTTCATTTTGAAATTCCTCTTAGCTTGAGGTTTCACTGCAAAAAAAAATCTTCACTTTGCTCTCTACAGTAAAGTTGGGAAAGTATGTCTGCATAACACTGAAGCTCTCTCTGCACTCAGAAGCCAACAGAAAAAAACCCCTATATTCTTCTCATCAGTTGACCCCTATATAATTCACCCCTCACACTTTCACCTTTTCTAAACATATAAAGCCAAAGTCATTGAATGGTCTGGGTTGGAAGGAACTTTAAAGATGGCCTAGTCCAACTCCACTGTCACGGGTAGAGACACCTTCCATAAGATCAGTTTGCTCAAAGCCCCCTCCAGTCTGGCCTTGAACCCTTCCCAGAATGGAACACCCACAAAGTCTGTGGGCAACCTTTTCCAGCACCTCACTACCCTCACAGTATAGAATCTCCTCCTAATACACAGTCTAAACCTAGCCTCTTATGTCTGAAGCCATCACTTTCATGAGAACAACTTAATTGCTCCTATACACCAGGTAATGTAACCTTCAGTAACGTTCATTACTATAACCCAAAACTTTTGCATTTTCAGTCCATTTTTGAAGTTACTCAAGCTTTTTTCTATTATCTTGATCTCAAGCATATGTTATTCAAGCAAAGACAACTCAAATCACCAGAGCAGTATGAGAGGCCTCCTACTTAAAGAAATCAGCATGTTTAACTGAAAACCACAACTGGTGATAGCTTGTAAAGATGTCTGGTTTTCTGCATCAATAAAAGTCTCTTAACAGTTTCATACCCTTCAAAACTTCTGCAATTCATTGTGTTCTGTGACTTCTCAAGAACAACAGTATTTTCAAATTTATTACAAATATTTTCATTAACACAAATAAAGTTTTCAGCTCACTTGCTTGTTTATATCAATGTTCAAATATCTTCATTGGTGACAGGATGAAATTAAGGTTTGACATGTTACTAAGTAAATGTAGGTGACGCCTTCTTCCTAGAATAGTCAATAAAACAAAACCTAGTATCTTAAAAGTAAAAATCAGCATGAAACCATCATAAAGAGATATTAGAACAAAAAGTCTTTTATAAAGGAGATTTTTAACATATAAAAAGGGAGGACTCTTCTACCAAAAAGTTTAAGACAGTGCTTTGCATTTTCGGGGGGAGGGGTTTTTGGTTTTTTTCTAATAAAATTCTAAAAAATTCTTACTTTGTTGTTTTGTTGTTTTTTTTTAACTAAATGAGGTGTTCCATGTATCTTTAAAGTCCCATTACTGCCTGCTTGTAAATAAAATCCTCATTGACCTATGGAATAAAGAACAAGAACTATCACAGCTGGGGATCCAACAATGCTCTGGCTTGCTGGCTTCCCTTAACAAGTAGGTCTGAGGCAGACTGATTTCCAATAGACATAGAGTTCACTGTTGATTGATTTACCATTAGTTATCCCAAAGTTGGAGCCAATGTTTTTTACCTATGTTCATTAAATCTTTGCTTTCCCCAATAATACCTAGACCCTGAACTACAGCCCCCCCAAGGCTTCCACCTCAGATGCTAATCCACATGGTAGTATTTTTAGGTTTTGCTTATCCTTCTCCTGAATTTTCAGAGATTCATGGTGAAATTCCCCATGATTTCCTGTTACATACCCTACCTGCCCCATTCAACCTGCCAACCCTACCAAAGGCACACAGATAATGTTGCTGTAACCACAACAATAGAGATCAGCACATTTAGTGACAGCATGGGCATAAAAGTGACATCACAAAAGGGTTAAAACAAACAGAAGAAATAGAAAATCAGCCAGGATCACAACAAATCTACAGCAATGTATGACTAGAATAAATCTTAAGTTCAAACATGCCATACAGCAGCAAGTAGATAATTTGCAGTAAAGCACAAATGATAATCAGTCTCTTTGGTTTCTAAATCTGCTGCAATCCCATTTATCTAATTTTAACAATGCTGCCTTAAAACATTCTGTAACAAACACCGTGATGCCACCACCAATACAGAAGTCCATCTCTTGATTACTAATTCATGAGGTCTTTCACAAAACACAGGCATGTCTTCACAATTAGCAAAATTAGCCCACTCATCCAGCAGCTCCAAGGGACTCCCTGCAACTTCTTACCAAAAACTCCTAAGAATAAGACTGTATCGGAGTACCTTTTACATGCAAAACAATCATATACAACACACATGCTGTTGTCAACTGAAGATGCCTAATTTCCTCACAAAGTTGACTTGAGCATTTCATGCAATCTTACATTGCTCTCAGCATTCTAGGCACAGAACATTCCCGAGCTGCTCAACATGCAGAATCTATTAACTGAACACTCTCAACCCAAACAGCTTGATCAAGAATTAGAGATGCATATTCTTTAAACAAAAATTCTCACTAACATTTTACGGTTTCTGATCCTGAATAAAGAATTCTTGCAGATTTTGGAATAAACAGTATCTATTACAAGGCATTTGGTCTCCCCTCCAAACAGTTAAAAAGGAAAGGAATGTTGTTTACCATCCTAAAATAGCTCTCAGTTAAACACTAAAGTCATCACCATTGGTGAAAAAGACTATTTCAGTCATATGGCATTTCAGTTGTATCCTTAAAATATTGCACATTACACAGGTCCTTCCTGCCACTGTATTTCCAGGTCTGACATGCATTTAAAATTCCGCTTCCCATGATTTCTCAATTTCTCAGTTTCATAAAAATATCTCACATCTCCTTGGAAACCTGAACACAGCACAACAAAGACGGCTGGCTCTAATGCTTAGAAGCAGGTTAGAAAAACAACTGCATTCCCTTGCTAGTTAGGATAGGGTACAACACTTCATTTCTCTTTACTAATGTATCTCACAAGATGCTGTCTTCTCCCCACACCATTAAATTTCCCACTTGCCTTCTCAACCACTCACACAAATCCTATCCACTTCTTCACTACTAGCTTGCACTCACCTTGAGGTTTAATGAGTTGTCTAAGTATCTATGCAGAATATTGGAAGCAATTTAAGGAGGCTGGCAATATCAAAAAAATACTCCACTAAGAAGTAAGCCTCCCCCTGCAAAACTGGTAAGAACAAAGCAAATTAAAGCCCCTTTTGCAGCGGTATTTATAATCTTGATCTACCTCAGCTGGATTCTATACCAAGTACTCTTGATCAGCACAAGATACCAAAAAACAACAATGAATTTCTGTTGTGTTCCATGCCCCACTGTAGATGCCACAATCCCTGGCTTGGGAATTGCTGTTTAGATAATAAGGCTGCTGCTACTACCAAAACCCAACATTTGACCACCTCAGTTCAAGAAAAAGAAAAGTGCTAGTTCTTATTTTGGATGTAGGACTACCCAGGGAAGCATAGACATCCTCTTAGCCCCCCAAAAGGGGCTCTGCCCCAGCCATGTAATTGCCTGCAGTAATGTTTCAGGTTTAGCCAACATTCCCCTTGCAAAGCCGTCTTCAGCATTACAACTCAACTGAAAGCTAAAATTCTGAAGGTGTTTCCTAAGTATTCTACATTTTCAAAGGCATAAAAGTTCTCTCTCCCAGGAAAATTGAGTGTTTTCTCAATTGAAACAATGTGAGAAATTGGAATCATCCAGTTACTGCCATTTAGTTAAAAGCCATACAGAGAGACATCCCAAGAATAACAAGCTGCATGGAAATATCAATATGAAGAGGAAAATCAGGAAGACTAAGATTTCCCCTGTCCCACCAAGATAGAGAATGGCACACAAAAAGCAGAGAGGCATTTCCTCCCCAGAACACCATAAGGACAAGAGATGATGTTCAGCCAAATGAAAGCTGACAAGTTTTTCATCAACAAAAAGGGCTACTTCTTCATACACCTCTACCTAGGGAACATACTGCTAAGGGATATGGGACTGCAAGCCAAAAGTTTAGCAGCATTAAAGGGAAGAACAGGACATAAAATTACATTGTAACAAAAAATATTTGAATAACAAAGAGCTAGAATGGATACCAAAGTCTTTGAGTCTTTTGACACAAGTCAAACTAACAGGATCCCAGAGATACACCCCAGAGTATATTACTGTCATAAATGCCTATTGTAGATTTTTTTTTTTTGCATCATCATCCCAAGCATCTGTTACTACTCCTAATTAAAGAACAGATGGTCTGACCCAATAAGTCAATTCCTATGACCCTGTATTTATCAGCAGGTGGGGAAATTAAGTTTTGAGGTCTGAAGCAGCAAAGCAAGATTAACAAAAACAGATAGCTAAATAGGTCTCAAAGCCATCTGGTATACGACACTTACTGAAAAAAATATTCTTGAAGATTTCATACAGTGCATTTTCCATGGTTTCTGTACTGAGAAACACTGGCTTCCACAAACTCCACCAGATGCAAATATGACTTAACTCCAGAAACACAGAGATTATCAAGATAATAAATGAGTCCTTTTTCATGTTAAACTAGTGAAGCACAGCTATTCCAGCTGTACAGTGAAATTTGTGGAAGTGAAAGAAGTCAGCATGTTCACATAAAAGTTAGAGGTCATTTTCAGTATAACCTTCTGATAAGATCATTGCACACACAGGAAAATAAAGAAAACAACACAGACAAAGGAAATAAAAAAGCCTAAGAAGGGTTAGGGTTGGAGGTTTTTTGGCCTATATGTTTTAAGTGTGGGTTAAAAACACACAGGTGAACCGTGGAAAGCTGCATTCCCAAATCTGGTAACAGATGGAGAAGACAGCTTGAAATAATTAATCTGCACAAGAAGAGGATGTGAGTGAGACTGATACTGACCAATAACGCAGGAGTAACATATGAAAGAAAGTACACTTCCTTAAGTGAGTAACATCCCTCCTTCTACAAGAAGTCTTTCCAGCTTAAGGGGTAAAAAAGGGAACTTCCAGTAGCATATGCCCGTATGGGTATTTTTTTTAATACTCTGTTGGAAAAAAATTTAACTGGGTGGAAGGTTCTATATTTATGAGTCACAGGAACTTCTGATGAGCCTACATTCTGAAAATGTGCATGATCAAGCTCATTATGTTGCCAGGAAATAATATTATTGAACCAACATAAATGAAAAGTTCCCTTTCCACTTAGAAACAGTAATAGGGAACGAGCTAATACACATTCTTACATCGAGTCACCTGTTGGAGACCAAAGGAACAAGGAAGCTGGTTACGAGGGCATTCTCTGTGAAAACAGGAAGGTGTTCCTCAGCCTAACTCAGAAACAGGATTACTTTGGTAACAGCAACTACTCAAAACAAGAGGCCTCCTCCCAGTCCATGCCAGCAAAACACCTCCTCCACAGCCCATCCAGTTCTAGACCATTACCAAAGAAAGTGAAGGACATTGAGCATTTTATATAAATCTTAACTTTCTCTAAATTAACAAGACAGAGGTGCTGATTTCTTGTACATGGAGAATTTAATGAAAAAACTGCCAGGAAATTCCTAAAAACGAAAGCTCAAGTCTCAAATACATTCTTACGTTGCAGATTTATAAGATAGAGAAAGGAAGGCTCCTCTCATACCCATCACCTCTTCCCTCTAGAAACATGAACATCATTAACCTGTATCACAGAAAAGCTGCTCACAACTTTTTGCATTTGTTAGTTCATAAAAATTTCAGCACTTGAGAGGGGAAGGTAGGCTCAAGCTATTCACAATGTTCAATCCCATTTTTCTGCCTTTAATTTTCACCACCATCTTGGAAATGATTTATAGATATATGGTTTTTAGACTGTATATTAATAGAGCCTGAAAATACAATCATGAAAGTTATTTTCCTCCCCCACTGCAATTTTCCTTTTCAGTCCAATGTACCAGTCATTTACTCTGTCAACCATTATTCTCCTAATATTTCAAAACCTACTTCTAACACAACTAGTAAGCTGTGAAATGCTTAACTTTTGTATGGTTCTCACTCTAAAGGGTACTCTCAACACATGAAAAACCACCAGATGTGACTGATTTAAGTCAACCTCCCCATCATTTGGTTACCTGATACACTTAGGAGCGCTACAGATTCTGCATTGAGGATGGTAACCCATTAGCGTGCCAGTTAAAAGGGACAATTCACAGAATCATTTACCACTGAAGAATAACTTTACTACTGCATATGTAAGTTAAAACACCCCAAATATAACAAAAATCCATCCCACTGTATGAAGCTAAGCATCTCCTTTCTGTACGTGTGATGGGGCGCACATGCAGGGGGAGGAACAGAACAAAGATAATAACGCTTGGCTTTAATCCATTACTTAATTTCATTAATTGAAAAATAGTCAAAGATACTCTTAAACATGGAAAAATTGACATAGAAAAAACTAATCGAAATATTATCTCAAAGTACCTTGGGGGAAAGGGAGTTCAATACACACAAATGACAGCAATTGAATATATGAAATCACGCTGCACTGACTTAGTTAAACCACTGCCATCCCTGCACATGAATACTCTTTCAGAACGTTAAGCCACGTTTCAATTTATCTTGTTATTTACCATGAACATTGTTACTTCAGGACTGATCTCATTTTCTAAATTGTAGGCAAAAAGACACAAGACATTCTTAAGTATTTTCTACAGTGGATTTATGATTTGACATTTCACAACATGGACACACAACTCTACATCTATGCAAGCTGAAGAAAATACTTGGTTCAGACCAACTGGTTGTCTACAGATTTCTGTATTAATCTAAATATACCTACATTAACGTATTGAATTATTGGATAATATTAGAAAAAGAGACCTGATAATGCCATATTTCTGAAATTACGAAAAGAATTACAAGTGAGCTTAAAAACAAAGTAAACAAACTTAAAGCATCTAAACCAGAAAATTTTACTGGAATTCATAAAAAGGGAACTATTGTGAAAAAGTAAAAGCTGTGATTGCAGATTTCAAGAGTTCAGTGCAGTTATAAGTAAATAAAAAGATCTGCAGCCATCACAGACTCCCCTTTGAACCCAAGCACCTTTCTGATAGCAGACTACATTCTCCCCCCATAAAAAGTTTTCAACACAGTTCTTAAGTTACCTAGGACACAAGAAAGCCCTCTAGATGTAATCAAGGAAAATAAACATCTGCAAAAGGGAGAAAAACAAGAAGTATGCAGCACATTCTTTCAGGCAATGCTTAAGACTATTAAAATTAAAACAAAAATCCATAAAACAATAACAAACTAATGAAAAGCAACACCACCCTCGTTTATAAATCTTCCATTTAATATACAGATCACTGTATGTTAATGGGATTGTGTCCTGTCCTTTCTGTTGTTTTAAGGCTTTCTGAGGTTCTCCTCTTGCACAGACCACATGTATTCTCAGTTAAAACACACTGTTATGCTGACACAAGTTGTGTCAACTTGCATTTGAAAATCCTTACTGTGTCTCAAATCTGCACTAGTCTCAAAGGGTAAATTTTATATAATTTTTATATCACAGTTAAACAGAAATATTGCTCAGGTGAATTAAGTCCATGTTTCTTATTTAGCCTACATCTTATTGCATTTGCAATTTTAAAGGATGAAGCCTTTTATGACTACATTTTGACTCATAAAAAATTTAAAAGTTCTCCAATTAAAATATTTTCCCTATGGATATGGTAATTTTTCATGGGTACACATGAAACGAGCTATGGTGATATGCTGACAGGCACCTGAAAGACACTGACAGCCAGTAGTCCTTCATAAATAAGAGAAGAAATTATTTTAAAGTGATAATACATGAAAATATCCAGACAACTGGAATATTCGGTTATACCTACTTAGAATCACTGCAAACCTGACTGTCATAATGCAATGATGAAGTTGCTTTCATTTTCTGTAACAATTTAAAATGCTGCTAAGCATCAAGGAGGCACATGAGGTACAAATGTTCTTACTGACCCCTGCTTTGAGTGTTTGACAAACCTACCATATTCAACCTCTGCAAGTATTAAACACAGCTCTAAGTACTGAAAGTTTAACAACAGGCAAAGCAGATCCACTCCATTGTTTCTGAAAAGTTTCAAAACTTCATAGGAGGCTGATTGGGAAAAAATCTTATCAAAATAAACTTTACAGTAGCAATTTTTACTGGCTGTTGTTTCAGATGGATATTTATATATTATTTGTTACAAAAAACCTTCAGATTCCTACATCATTTTTTTAAAAAACTAACTGTAACACTGGATGATTAGATGAAACTGCAGGTGAGAATTATAACTGGGAAAATAAAATAGCTTTGGTACAAGTAAGTACAGATGTTTACATAAAGGAGGTGGAAGAAAAAAGAAGCTCTCAGTTTTTGTTGAATGCCCTTTAAAAAAAATCTTTCGTAAAATCATCTCCTAGTTCAAAATCCTTCACATAAATTACTCCCTATAGTTACACATCTGGAAACCAGATCACTTGAAATATTGTGAAGTCCCTTTATAAAAATATGAGCAATTAAGCCAATAATTAAGGCTTCAATTTTTTTGTCACTCATGGCACGGGTGGGTTGGTTTTTTTCAGATGGGACAAAAGGTCAAAGGATTTGTGCTGGGGGCTTCTATTATTTGTAGGTTTCACCACTGAAGGTTTATGCAATCTGTATTTGTCATTCATTCTATATACCAAAAAAGCCTGATGAGAATTTTAAAATTTGAATTATATAGAAAGCAATAAAGGTTATGACTGGCCTTTTTATGGTACCACAGCTATGACTACGAAATTCTTACACCTGCTTTCATAACCACAGGACAGTCCCTCTCAAAGGACTGTTAGTACAGATAATCCATTTTTTTCCTGTTTTGAGTAGTCTGCAAATGATCTGATTTTTAGAGAGGCAAGTCCTTAACTATTGTCTGGACCACCTAGATGCAGTTTTTAACTACAGGCGCTGCACAAACTGCTCAGTTTCTTTTTTTATATAGTTACATTATAGTAGACGGAAATCCTTCCTATTAGCAGACTAGACCCTGTTTTTAGTACAAGACAAACATTTCTCCACTCTTTCTACATGAAACTTAGTGGAAAGAATACCCACCATTCATTAAAAGAAGAACTCATTCACACAATTCTTTCCAAAGATTAGCACATGTACAAAAACACAATTGGGTACAAGTCATTACTGAAAGGTAGGAATAAAAACAGTACACAAGCACAGATACTTCAATCCAAGTAAGAAGCAGCTTTTAACATCAATCCATGACTGCAGTTCCCAACAACTTCACATTCAGACCTGTCTTCCCTGTCACAGCCACAGTGGAAGTGGCTGTTACTGACTTGTGACCCCCAGACCCATAATCTCTCCCAATTTAGCAGGCCAACAGCCTTCTGTGCCCCCTTTTTCTCCCCCACCCCAATTCCTGTAATGCCAGCTGAAGCAGCTCTGACTGTGTCTAACCCAGCTCCAAACTTTGGCCCTTCTTACCACCTGTTCCCCTTGTCTCAGCGTCCCTTTTCTGGCTTTCAGAAAGAGAAAAGCTATAACCTGAAAAGGGAAAAATCCTTCTCCAGTGCATTCTGCATGTCCTCAGCAGGCCCATCCCCTCACAAAGGAACTGCTGTTTTTTCAGATAAACGCTATTATTTTCAAGAGACCACAGAGGGGTCATAGCAGGAAGACTCCTCGTGAGCATACAGCAGTTGGGGAAACAGGAGACATGTACAGCACAAAACAGGCATGCAAAAGGAAATAATTATGGTACTAGACACATCTCTCACTTTTAATAGCCTCAAATCCAGAGAATTCATTACTTCATCTGAACAGTCCCCTAAAATGTGTTACACCACAGGATTTCTGAGCATTATTTTACAGCAGCAGAATAAACAGCTGTGTTCTCCTAGACTTCCATATGTTTCTGCACTGCAAAACAGCATTGTGTATGTGTCTCTACTCTCAAGCCATCTAAATGCCTCCCCACTGATCTATCCAATCTGTGTTAGGGACAAAAGAGACATTGACATCTCTGAGGCCAAAGAACTTGTGCTGGGGGCCCACACTGAGCCCAGAGCTGCAGTTTAACATTACAGCTTCAGCCCAGTTGGCAGCTGGCCACTGCCAGGAACAGGGAGACTGAACCCTCCCATCTCCATTCCCATCTTCTCTATTTCTGGCCTATAGTCATCTCCTCACATTACAAGCAACTCAGCTTCCAAACCAGTAGAACAAACTTTACTATATCCTAAAGATTTTAAGAATGCGTGTATGCCTTCCAAGTAGGAGGAGAAAAAGCAAATATAACACAAGCATATAGAAAACTCATGGCTCAACTAAACTGAAATTAGCCTCCATTAGAGCCTTCAAAGCAATGTCCCCTTATGAGGGCAAAATACATATAAGGGTCAACTTACCCCACCAATTCCTGTCGCGTAGCTATTTGCGAAGTTGTTTATTTCCCTGAAAATGTGTTTCTAAATTGGGGAGAAAACTCTCAATTTCTCTTACTCAAGCTGAAGCAAGCCTTGTTACAAACACACATAGTCCTTTATCCATACTGTACCATCTGATATTACACTATGAGTTTCAGAATAAAGACAAAACACAATGTTTAAGGAACTGATTAATGTAGAGGAGGTGTCCAGAATGTAAAACACAGTATTTCTAGAAAAGCTGACAACTGGCCTTCACAGTATTCATATCTGAAGAAGCAAATCTACAGTTCAGCAATCCCAGTAAATCCCTACTTCCATAATTTAATGTTAATAATGGATTTAAGTGAAAATAAAGGCCCCACTGGATGCCTGTCTTCATAAAGCTAAATATTTGCACAGAAATGGATAGCCATACTCCTGTGATGATCAAACTAGTTCGAGACTGCTGGCAAACAAAATTAATGGGTGGCTGAAGTCCCTCCTTTTTCCTCCTCCTCAAAATTTCTAAACCAGGAAACTAAATCAATCCCTTAACTCTTTTCCAGTATGGTTCTTAAATCCAGAGTGGAGCTTTTGGCTTTCATTCCAGTACTTATTCCCAAAACACAGCTGTAAAGTATAAAAATCAATTAATAATGTTTTGATATAAGACAGCTCATCCAGACACTACACAGGACAGATTTACTATTCTCATCATTAAATAAAACATTCAGAAATCTCCAGAGACTTGTTTTTCACAAATGTTGACAGAGACAAGTACTGCTTTTATCATCACTGTCTAAGCTTATAATAGAAGTGTACTATTCATTTCAAATGACCAAAGCCAAAAAAAAAGTAGCTTCCCCTGAGCATCGATCATTATTCTCAATTACAAATCATGAAAACCATACCATGTACAAAAAACATCCAGTTCTTAAACATTTCAGACTTCTCTGCACACCACATTCCTATTAATGCATTCCACTAATTCATGTTTGAATTTTATGTTCATGGAAACCTCCACTTACAGAAAAATGGTTCCTCTTGAAAATACCACAGGCATTTGAAGGACACAGGTAATCTCTCTTCAAAGAAGCAGCAGCTAGTAAAACAGAAACAAAATTAAACAAAATATACAGATAAAATACTCTTATTCAGAGTTAACTAATTCAAGACCTACATAGCCAATGAGCTGGAGAATGATATTCCTGAAAAAAAGAACCTTCCATTGAGAGCACCTGCCACAAAATCTCAGCAGTATCAAACTGCAGTACTTTTCCAGAAGAATGGTCCAGGCCATCCAGAACTTTTCAAACCCAAACAAGTAATTATTTGCATTTTTCCTATCCTCAGAACCTCCCTTTGTTACTCATTGCTGCTTATAAATCAACTCCCCTCACCCCTCCTCATCCTGCTCCCTGTGTAGCCCCCTTTTCTCTTAGTCTCTGGCTTTTACAGTCTTTGTTCCTCTCCTCTGAGAGCCTGCCCTCTGTCTCCCAGCCTAGCATCTCCTTCCTTTCCGTTCTTCAGCCCGCTGGTATTTGAATCACAGCCGCTTCCTGCCTGCGCTCTGCACTGGCTGCCAGCACAGGCGGTACTGTGAGTGCTGAACAGATTGTCCCTGCAGTCCCACTTCAGAGAACCACGGCGCACGGAGGCTGATCCTGCAGAGGGAAGCAATGCGGGAGCACGCGCTCAGGTGCTGGGGGAAGCTCCGGTGCCTCATCAGACCCTGCAAAGCCTCACCAGTGTTATAAACTGTGAGCGAGGCAAAATGAAGGTCCTTCAGCAAAATGAGCTACCAGAATAGTAAACATAGAATGAGCGTGTATAATCTGTCCAAGCTAAAAGTCTTTGACAACAAAAGCTTGAATTGGGACAGCTCCTTCACAGTACAACAGCCCCTCTCTAACTTCCAGGTGATGGGACTGCTAGAGCCATTCATCTAAACTGCAGAGTAAGCTAAATAAAATACTGGGTATTTTTCCCGCACTGCAAATCCCAAAGCTGACTGATGAGTCAAGATTTTGAGACTAACGTTTCCAGAATGGCAATTATGACAAACTATCACCCTGTGCAGACTTGACTTGCAACACTAAGCTACAAACCTCAGAAAATTAAGGACTGACTGATAAGCAACTCTGCCTTTGGTTTAGCAGGGCACATGGCTGTAGGCAGCCAACACAAAATATGCTACCTCCATTCATGAGGCAGAGTCACTGAGAAAAGCATAAATTTTAGGTAGTAAAACATCTCTACCAAATCCCAACAGCTTCAAAAGCTAAACCGTAGGACAGTTTTTCCAAACACATCAGAACCTGTACTGCAACACAAGCCACCACAAAATATTTGATTATCTGAAGTAAGAAAGACATCTAAGAGATGCCTTCTGTCTTTAACAAGGCAATACAAGTGCACGTGCTGTGCACTGCAGTTCAGACTTCATGCACCCATCCCTCCCGTTATTCCTGTGTGAAAGACCCTGAAACAACCATCAAATCAGGAGATGGGGAAAGCCAGGACCACCCCTTCCAAAGGGACATCAGTTTAAAAGAATTCAGTGAATCAACATGTAGGCTAAGCTCAAGATTTTTTTTTCCCATTTGCAACTTCTATTGTGTAAGCTGCCTGCTTTACCCTCCAGTGGCTTTGGGTTTTTGTTTTTAATCTTAAATCTGCTTGGGACTTTCAGGGAAACAGAACAACTACAACTACAATTTGAGTAGCACAGTTAATTATTTCAACAGCTGTTCATAAGTGAGATTAATTCCATTAACAATGGGAAAAAAACAAATAGAAAAGAAAAACCAACCTTCACTGAAAAGTGCAACTTTTTCCTAAGATCAGTAACATAATTCTGTTGATTTACGTCTTGCAATTGTTATTTTTAGCAAATACCCTTAAACTTTCTTTCCAATTAAAACAGGCAAACTAATGTAAAACTCTGATGCAGAACTACATTTTCAGTCCTCCAGCCATTTGGAATTATTTTCTACTTGTTTTTCACTTAAAATGCCTTCCCAGACATGACAGATTAAACAGAAGCCCATGTGTCAAGCAGAAGTTATCAGAAAACTTACATGGAAAAAAAGCACTAAACCAGATTGAATTTGCATCTGTTTGTCTTCCATTCCTCCTTAATGTCTTGAATTTACCCATATAGTCTATGGGTAAATAAAGGAAGAGATAAAGTATCATACTTTGGGGCTGGGGTTTTGAGTGTTGGAGCTGCGTAATTGGCAGCACCAGCAAAAGATGTTCAATGCTGGTTCAGTAACTCACTAAAAAACTCATCAAACAGCAACCATTTACAAAAAGAGCTATCAGAGATTTCTGCATCACCTCTGGTCTCCACGGCTTCAGCTCTCAGCACACATAGCTGCCTTATGGTTATTTGAACAAGCATTTTCAAGCACGATCCTTCACTAAGCGATTCCAGCCAGGAACAGGGCTGGAATCTACAAGCAAGGCAGTCCCAAGGTCTGTGTTACAGGGTACGTTTATAAGATACCTAGCAACACTCTTTGTTCCTGAAGCTACAGCAAGTCTGCTCAAATGACAGATATAGTACAACAAAAATAGTCATAAAAGCCATTCATTTGTACAGCGCCTTCTATCTCTGCAAGCCAAGAACCTCCTTCTCTGTGCTCTTTTATACTGCTCTGACTAAAGCAAGAAGACCTTTAAGTCAGTCCTAGTCTTGCCCAGATAGGAACTGCAAAAAAACACCATACACACAAGTAGGTGGTTAGCAATACCAAGAGAATTAGTTATCCCCTCCAAGACTTCCTGAGTGAAATACCAGTCCAGCAGAGCTCTGCAAGGTGTCCCTGGGGGCGGTGGGCAACAAATCACACTTACAATACAACAACAAAGGACAAGCATTATCTCTAATTCTGAGAAACACCAACACTGCTCTCCAGTTCATTAAGAATGAGTTACTTAATGGCAGCTTTTCAATAGCATGCTGGCTTGCACAGCCTACACATTGATTCTGGATCCTACCCAGGCTGTCAAAGCCTCCAGAGATAACTAAAAATGTGGTGGCACATACCATTGCCAGCCAGTTTTAGAATCTGGTCTAGATAATGGGGGACCCCAATACTCTAGGGCTCCACAAGGAAGAGGCCAGAAAGTTAGCAAGGTAACATTCAAAATAAATTCTCCTTAAAAAAACCCAAACGGATGTTCAAATTAGAATAATTAATGCATAGTTTAATCCAGCTACTTACAATAAAGCACACTACAATATATAAAAGAACTAGTCTAAATGATTTCTAAGGTATTACTGATTTGTTTTGAGGACCAGTAAAAGACAGGGATCCCAGAGCAATATGAAACAGAGCATATGTCTAATAACAATAGCAGGGAAGTGAGAAATAACTTAAATACCAAGACAAACAATGTAATTCTGATGCTTAGAAAGATTTGGATATATTGCTGGGGGAAAAGAAGAGAGATTTAAGTTAGGGGAGAAAGATAAATGATAGTCAGGAAGCCACAAAACAATGTAATGTTCTCTCCTGGGTAAATGTCTTATTGAAGCAGCAGGTGCAGCTTATATAAGTCATGCTTCTGGCACTGTTCAATGTAACCTGGAGACTATAAATCCAAAATAATTAGTGTAGATAAGGGTAACTACTGGAAAATTCACTTTCAGAAAACCAAAGCAATGGTTCAGTATAAAAAAATAAACAAAACCAGAAAGGATTTCAGGTTGGTCCAGCTAGAACTTGACCTGCAGCAGATTTTGTTTAGTTTATTAATTTTGGTTACCAAACACAGGCCCCCTTTGAAGAATCTGCAAATGACACCAAACTAGGGGGGCAGTGGAGAGGGGGAAAGGGGGCAGAAGTTGCAAGGAATATGAAGGAGATGATCCTGATTCCAAGAGAGCTTAAGAAATCAGGGATTCTAAAACACACTTGATAAAATCCATGCAGGTGAGAGCAAAACAAAATACCATAACTCTGAAAAAGACAAATTAAAACCCACACATATGCAGAAACAGCCATATTAAGAGTAATAAAGCAGAAAAGAGAAGCTGTATTGGATCACAGACTAAAGACTCATAAACCTGATATTCATCTTGAAAGCCAAATATAATTTGGGATGGTGTTAAGACTACTGAGCACATGAGGTTAAGCTGTTTCAAGTCTAGTCAATACCACTGTCCTAGCTTTGAAATATCACATACATCATTCTTGTGTATTCTAAGGAACAAATCCTAAAAATCTAGTTCTAAGATTACTAAAAAGAGATTGAAAACAACTGGAAGAGAAAATCCTCATCTTCTTAATGTAGTTATTTGACTTTCTGAAGGGTGTCTTGTCTACAGTAAATGAGGAAAAAAAGCAGTCTTTATGTATGAACTCGTTTTTATTACTTATTTTAGGTGACAGAACACATGAATAGATTTCTCCTCCCCTTCACCTTCCCTCCACAAACAGAAAAATTCCTTCCAATTTCAGTTTCCTCTTTCTTGGTCTTCTTGTAAAATTAACAAGGAATTTTTAAAATAGAATTAATTTCACACTCAACAGTACTACTGATATTTGTACTAATTCTACTTGGCAATTCACACTTGGCAATTCATTTTTAATGCAGTTAAAATTTTAAAACAAGGTTCAATGTGAGGATTTTTTCCTTCTAGACAGCAGTTACATTCTGACTCCAGCTGGTATCGTACACTGTGTTTACACCATTAATGTAAAACAATTTAGACTTTACCAACAGTTGTGTATGCACACACTTATTCTGGCTCTGTCATGTGTGTATTTTAGCTTTGATTTTATTTTTCATTGGTCCTGTGAAACAGCAGTAATATTCTAACTCATATTTGACCAAAATCCAGTACATATTTACATCAGACTCTGAGCAATTATCGGATGGGAGTGTCAACAGCACATACCAAAATATGACACCATCTTTCAGCCTTTCCAAAAATTCAGACTTTCAGAAACTCTTGTTTAGATTTTAGACGACCACCATGCCAATGCCTTCAGTAATATTCTTTTCTGCCAGAAATTTAAGAATAGTACATTATTCACATATACATGTTTGTTTCTATGAACCCATGTATTGAAGCTTAGTGGCAAACACACACACACACTCTTAGAGCAGCCAGAAAGCCACAAACAGGCAGCATTCCCCTTTTCCTTTGAAAATATGTATGCATATTTACTAGTTCAGAGATCTAAAAACCAGAATAACATAAAAAAGCTGTCTGAAAACCCAAGACTCCTTACATATCATGTGAAAATATTTGCTGAAGGACAGAACAAGACTTTGATTACATCTCCAGGGCTGTTCCAAATCATCTGTGAAACCAGACTGTGAGGCCTGGGTCCAACAGTCACGCATGATAAGGAATGCAAAACTCCTCCGCTCACAGAAAGAGTACCTGCAGTACTGCAAGAGGAAAGAAGGTAACCACTGGCCTATGTACAAAAAAAGTGCTATTTCTCTGATGCTATGGACAGAATGAAGTGTTTTCAGATGCACTAGCTCCCATTTTCAGAAACAGAACTCAAAACATTCCAATTACCTATCTGCATGTATGCAGATTTTGTAAAGCTTTAAAAGCAAACCTCACATTTGCATTCACAGAGAAAACATAAGGAATCTGGCAAACAAATTAGAGAAAAACATAAAACAACACAATAAAAGTAAAACAAGTTAGCCCCACAGATTATCATATCCACCATTACAACAAAAGGGAGAATGCTGTTGAAAATAGTGATGTTTTAACCATTGCCCTACAGAAGACTGACCTCTCTCCTAACATTGTATTTTTCATTAGGAAACAATTCTCAGAAGTATTTGTGTCCTACATTTTGTTATTGTTTAGGAACTTGTGAGACAGAACAAACAGTGGTGAGCTCTTAATTATAGCAACACTGATCTTACTGACCAAGAAGTCTTCACAACCAGCAACGCCCAGGTATGATAAAGAAATTTGTGAAGCCCCTATGCCTCCAAAAGGCAAAGAAGTACTTTATGCAGAGAGCCCAGTGATTAAAAGAGCAAATTTAAAGCTCATGGCTCTTGGTCCAACACTTCTATTTTCAGACTACATATCAAGTAAATCTTTAAGAATCCTCTCTCTTAAGCACAAAACACATAGAAATCAGAGAAACATTGTATTAGAGAATAAACAGCTGTCCAAACATCTACTGAAGTCCAGAAAATAAATCCTACATCATCGTGAGAGTTTTCAGTATTGAAAAGATTAGCCAGTGGCCTCAGAGTGCCACAAATAAAACCCCCTAGTACTCAGGTTTGCTTTTCTTAGTCAAGCTTCTTTTTGAAAGTATTTTGTTAGAATAAAGATAATTTTACATTAGACCCTTTATGAAAAAAAAGTTAGTTCATTACTGGATTTAAAAGTGTGTACCTATCCAAATACAAGAAAGCTCCATCTGGTGCTATATGAAAAGCAAAAAATACTGGTCTATGTGTTACATTTTATATTGATTGTACTGTTACAACAAAGGCAAATGATTCTGAGGTTACTCCTGTTCTTGCCAGCTCTATCATTACCCTGTATACTCTCATCAATACAAATCACGCATTAAAGCACATACCAAAACCCCTCAGACTAATAAATGGGACTTCAGAAAATAATTATTAAATCTAATTGGTGATAAAAAAATACAATAAACATTAGAGATATAAAGGAGCTTATCAGCTGCTCAAACCAGGAAAAATATTTCTCCAAATGACCACCATCCAGTATAATGTGAAATACAGTATTTTACACAAGATAAAAAGTAATATCTCTGTGCCCTCTGTGCTTTAATACATTTTAAATTTTGGTCCTACAAAACTGAAAAGAAACCCCACTCATGTACTCATGTATGCTCCTCTACCACAAAGTAAAAACACATTTTGACATAGCTGCTTCTCATTTTTTATACTACTTACTACTAAAACCATTTCAATATAGTTCTGTAATTCCTTGTCAGAAGTAGTTCCTGTACAAACACTGTTTTTCAAACACTAAATGAAAATGGCAGGCCTGGTGCATTTGTGCTAAACCCAACTAGTACTGTAAGCCACAAAGTTAACTGTAAAAAAGCAATCAAATACAGATCAAATAAGAAAAATATGAAAACTGTTTTTATTTCAGCTGATTTGTCTCGTCATTAAAGAAGGATATTTTTTAATTCATATCAGCCACAATTGGAATGATCCTGAGCTGCACCAACATTCCAAATGCCAAGCAAGATGTACTGTTTCAATGCCTCACTGGTCAATTTAGAACTGAAGCATAAGCCCTGCACAGGTATTAACACAGAATAAACTGTTTTATAGATAAATTGTATTTTCAGCTGAGATGACAGAACATGCAGCAGTCTCTATAAGGCCCACAGCTGGAGCACCAAACCCAAGCCTTAGCCTCAAGGATTGGTTTCATTTGAAACAGGGAAAAGAAAGGTATAGGTTCTTGACAGCTTACCAAAGGACAAGAAAACATCTCCTATTTTTGCCATAATGGAATTCTGGACAAAAAAGTCTGTCAGGGAAAAACAAAAGCAGTAACTGTAGTCCTTGGGTCACAAAAGAGCAAGGAGCTTCTGTAGCACCCTCACATTTAGTCTAACAGTCATGTTTGTTGACCCCTTTCATACCAAAATTTCAAAGTATGTATTAATACACTCTTGCAATTTCCCACATGCACAGTAAAGCTTTAAGGGTCTCAAAAGATTTTCTACATCGATTTGCTTCAGAATCTACTCATCCAAGGGAAAAGCTAAATCTCTGTTTTCATTTAATAGGCAACATTAGAAAACAGCTTAAATCCTGATTATATAAAAACATTAGAAGGGGGTCAGCCACAATCCTCTTTGCTCTGTAAATGAGCAATTCCAGAAGTGTCCTCAGAGCACCGAAACCATTCAGCCCCTAGGGACTCAAGGTATGTAACTGCACAACTATCCTAGAGAAAATGAAGAGTCATATGGCAAACACAGAGTAACAGCTGAAATGGGTAACAAAAATGCAGTAGGCACACCTCTGGACATGTCTGCAGAGGTATGTATTATTGATCTGGGGTAAGCTTTGCAAAGTTTAAGCCCTAACCATGAGAACAGGAGCCCAAACTCTGGAATATTTTACATGCTGCAATGACTTACAGCTCTGAAGCACCCACTGGTAGGTGACTGTACCAAACAGGTAATCAAATATGAAAAGCAAACCCATTAAAATACTACCTGGCATTTCTCAATTCCTTGTAGAATTCTTTGTGTTGAAGACTATGAAGATATTCGTATCCATCAAATTCTACTCCCAACACTCACAAAAAAATCCCCAACAACACAAAACTAACACCCACGCATTGACAGCATTAGGAATTATTGTGAAGAGAACACTGGTTCTCTATCATATCACCATGTAAGATTTCTGCCATCAGAACCAAATGCAGTTCTGCTCGTCCCAATTTAAAAAAGCTATTGCAGAATTAGGAGGTGTAAGAGAAAGGCAACAAAGAGCAAAAGGTACTGGATTTCCTGATTTAGAAAGTCATGAGCTAGAAGACATTAAGTTTACACCTACAAATCCATCCTATCTTCCTCCATTTACATCTGCTATGCTTTACAGAGTTGCTGTGCTCTGCCAAAAGCAACACCCCTGTGGAGAGAGAACTTTGATTTGACCAAATAGAGCAACCTAACTGTAACACTGGACTTCTGGATGAAAGACAACAGTTAAAGTTCAGTGTATGAGAAAATGTGTCCAACTTGTCCAAATATTTAACCAGCTCTTCTGAATACCTTTGTGGTGTCTCTGAAGATGGTCAGGAGCCTCAACATTACTTTTTCTATCCAAGCCATTTTAACAAAAGCAAAACTAAAAACCCCAGATTAACCTTTACTAATGAAAAAATGACAACTGCTTTGCAGAATAATCCAAGAAAGAGCACTTGGCTCACAACTTAATTCTACAGCAAAAATATTAAACAGCTACTGCATTTACCTGCTCTCCTCTCAAGTTTTCAACCTAAACAGATGTACGTACCTCTGCTTCCCTTTTATAGTCAAGAACAGATATAAGGAACAAAGATCTCCAAGGTACACACATCTGTCCCTTCATACTCCCTCGCAGCTAAGCATGTAAACGTTTAAAAAAATGCTATAAGCTTCTGATTCTAAATTAATCCCAGCCAGGAAAGTGCTCAGGCTTTTGCAGTTCATCTTTCTTCCACACAACCTCCTCCCAAACAGTAACTTATTTCAGAGAAGAGAGGCTAAAGCAGCAGTTCTCCCTTCTCAGAGAAGGGAATGGTGCTCTGGTTCTCAACTTCAACCCTTCTCTTCAGCAAACTTCTGCAAAGAGCTCTAACACAAGTATCAGAAGGGAGAAAAAGAGGAATAAAAAAAGAAAGATACGCTGAAGAAAATAAATGCCAAAAAGCAGTAGAGAAAATAAAGGAAAAAAGAGCAGAGTAAGAAAATAGAAGAAGAAATAGTACAAAGGAAAAGATCATAATAAACAATGATTGTTCGGTGCTTCCTCGTAATCTGAAAAATGACACCTATACTACCACACGCACATACAAGTTTACTGCACCTCTTGCCTACAGGCTTTACAAACACATTACCAAGAACACAGCAACAAGAGGAAGCAAGAACAACTGTGGCTGCTTCCCTAAGGTATCACTATCACACAAAGAAATCAAGGTCTTTAAGAGCAATGCTACACCAATAATGACAAGGCTAGTTTAAAAAAAAATAGCAAAAAAAAGGGAAATTTAAAAAAGGAAAAAGATGTTATCATCTCCAGCATTTCTTGTGTCACAGCGACCAGAAGCATCTAAACAGTTCCAAGTGTGCAGGATAAAGTAATCACCTTGGTCCAACAACCAGATGAGGAAGAGGCTTTCCTGCCTTTCTTTTGTGTGCAGGTGGAATGAAGGAACTAAAGGCTGGCCAGGCCAGCACGCTCTAGGTGCAGCATTAACCACGGGACACATCCCAGCACTGAGCCTCACAAACTCCAGGACACTGATGTGGCTAAAGGAGAGGACCATTCTCACACGATCTCAGAAGCTTTGCGTGCACACGCACGCACAAAATACCAACAGCAATAAATCCAAAAAATCCACCATGCCACACCCCAATTTAATTCTATCCAAGCAATTTTTCAACTTTAAAAGGCTTTGCCACCCTAGACTTGCCAGTTTAGAGAAAATTCTCCTCTTGTATATTTTCTAATATACATATATAGATGCAAAAATGTAACTTGATGAGATTTAATGACAAACCTTGCTTCTTCCCCTTTCATTTTCTTTTGGACATGAGCAGGCATTGGAGAGACTGCAGCTCAAACACATAAAGCTTCTGTAAATATGCCATGCATAAAGTCAAAGCTGATTTTTCAACTACTCTGATAAATTAGAAAATTGAAAGCTTCCTTTGCTTAAAAAACAATTTTTTTTCCTATAAGCTGAAAAAGACTCAGAAAAATGACATTAATGGTATTAAAGGTCAAGATAATAAAAAGCATAGCTTTGAGGTACTGAAGAGCTGTATACTAGTACCAAGTCTTTACATAAGGAATTGACGGAATGAACCAGTGACTGATGACAAATTCATCTACATATATAGGGCATAAGACTAAAGAGATCAACATGCTATAAAATCTGCACACAGTAAGATTATTAGGAAGCACTACTTATTAATTGCATTACTATTAATGCTACAAAGATGACTGAGACTCCCTTCTTACAAGGAGTCACATGGAAAAGACAAAGGCTAATGGGCACAAGTTGCTCCTGGGGAGATTCCAGTTGAACATATCAGAAATTTTTCACACTGAGAACAATGAGCCATTGGAATAATCTCCCTAAAGAAGTAGTGGATTTCCCAACATTAGACACTTTTAAGATTTGGAAGGACAGAGTGCTGGGTCATTGGGTCTAGAATTATGCTTTTGCCAAGAAAGATTGGCCCAGATAATCCTCAAGATCCCTTCCAACCTGGTATTCTATGCTAAAACTATACATTCCCATTATGATGTGTACAGACATGCATTCTATGTTTTATACATAAAAAACCATGACTAATGCCTGATGCTGATGGGATCTGTAAAGCTAGCATCACACTGTCTAGTAGGCACTGATCTTTATCTTTCATCAAATGGAGCAGAGTTAAGTTGTGGGTTTGCATTATGCATAAGTAGTGAATACAATTAGGCTGAAAAGCAAGCTGATCTTCTCTGATCTCAAGTGGAAAGTGTGAATTCTAATATTCACAGGTGACAGCTCTGAGCATCACTCCAATTTACTAGTCAGCTTCCTTGAATCTGTGTACCCAACAGGAAACTCAAAACACGTAGCTGTGGCTAATCTTACACAAGCCACTAATATTTAAACAAGTGAGAATACCAATTAAGAGAGCAAAGCAGTTATTTTACTTTGTCTGGCACAGAAAAACTTGGTTTTACAGTTCAAGAAGGGTACTGAAAAACTGGAGGAAAAAAATTAAAATGTATATAAGGGAGAGACCAAGAGAAGGAAGGAATTTTATCAAGGCGTTATAAAAGGAGTACCAGTGACTGGACACCTTTTGCTTTTAGGTAGATGAAATCATTTAAGAATTCTTCATCCCTGAACTCCCAGAAACATTTTCTTTGAAGCTTTCTAAAGAAATGCTGTATTTCAAGTTGATGTATCTGTTCTGAAGCAGGGATTTAGGAAACCTCACAGTCAGTGCAGTTGTAGTAGTAGCAGTTTCATGTGTTCTCAAAACATTTTATAAAGGAACAAAGTATTTTGCTCTCTACAGGCAAAAAACAAAGCACGGAAACAACACTAGTAGTCCAAATTTTGCTACTCTAGAGTCTCTTCTGTCAGGGGTTTGCAGTTTGCTGCTTTTTGCTTGTTCTTCTTTGGTTGTGGGGTTCATTTTTTTTGGGGGGGGGGAGCATTTGGGGCAAGGGACTGTTTATTTTTGTTGGTTTGTTTTTGTTTGGTTTTTTGTTTGTTGGGTTTTGGTTTTTTATTCAGTACATGACTTTACTAGGGGGTTTTTTATGCTTCACAGATTCCACTTCTGTTCAATGTCTCAGATGTATTTAATTGCTGATTCTTATTACTCACCTGCAACAATGAAAATATTTAACTGCAAAACTGTACTGCTATTCAAGTTTAAGAATCACAGCACAATGTACTTTAGCAATGTGCAAGCTGAACAATACATAAAAATCAAAACACGAGGATTGCTCATTCTTCACCAGCCAGTCCCATAAAATGTTAATATGGCAGAATCAACTGCTAATACAGCAGAATCAACTGCTTCTCTGTTTAATAAACAGAAAACATCCTGTTTATTAATCAGTATATATTTGTAATCATACAAAGTACTAAGTATATAGTTACTAGTTCTAAGTTACACTACTACCACTTTAAGGGTAGAGGTAGGAAAAATTCATACACAGAATAACCTACGTATTTAATCTACCAACAGCTCTCCACATTTATACGAGCTACAGAACTCGGTTTTACAAAACCCTCATAATTTCCAGGGCACAAGATTGCAGTGATTAAACACCCAGACTTCTAGTCAGGCTCGAACAGGCTATACTAAAATCCATGCTGTTAAATCCTTGCAATCATTTTTAATCCAGGCTAGGTAGATTAATGCTAACTAGGGTGTGCCTAACCATTCTGACATCCGGAAGCTGGCAGACACAGCATGCCTCATTCTTGGCCTGCCTATTCAACAGGTGCCTGTAACAGAAAAGAGTGTGAATCATTACAATCCATACCACTAAATAATCAGTCATTTTGGACTAAGAAAAAAGTAGTCAAAGCATAAAGCCCTCACCAGCTTAGAGATAGCCAAAAATTAATGGGATCCAGGCTTTCCTCTCTTCATTCACTCAAAAGCACTTACCTCCTGAATATCCAATTCTTTCAGTCTCATATACAATGAAATGAAGGTGAGACTTTTACCACGAATACCCATTTCCCATAATAATGGACATAGTTAGCTATTAAGAATATTATCCAGTTTTGCTGAACAATCTTACTGCAATTCTCAAATACATTAACTAACCTGTCAACTATCACATACCAACTTCTACTAATTCACCACACTGTTTTTAAACATAAAAGAACATAAAAACAGACTAAGGACTTTCTACTTATTTTCCATTTAAAGATAATTACTGCAGTTATCATTGCAATACCACAGTAAAAAACATTAACAAGGCAATCACCAGCTTGGGAACATACATGCATCCAGTATACCCGTATCCTTTGACTCGCAGGTGCATGTGTGCACAGGTACATGCACTCCTCAAGGAACACCCTTCCTTTCTTGATAAAGAGGCCAAGACTGTAAGCACTAATTGCATGGGTTTTTCCTAAATTTCTTCAGACTCCTCAGGGAAGGAACTTGAACTACAAACCTACACAGTCCTAATAACAGAAATCCTTTGTATAATCACCAACTAAACCTTGGGGACATCTCTGGGAAAAAAAAATTAAAACCTGCAAAATGTAAGGAAGGAACACAACTCTGTACATCTCTCCTCCTGGCCATTCAAAGAAATAGTACCCAAATCGCTCCAGCCTTCCTTTCCTAGGAACACACCACTATGCACTCCTAAACACATCCCTGAGAAAAAGCAAGAATCCATGAGGCAAAACCTTTTTCACCTCAACCCCACCACCACCCAACAAAGCTTTATTACTAGTGAGCAAATGAAGCCGTGGGACTTCAACCTGTCAACAGGAAAAGAATAGTATAGATAAAACCAACAATATGTAACTTAAGGTCAACATCAGCCACTTGCACACAGTGGCCATCTCTTCCTCTTCCCTCCCCACAGTCCTCCTCTTCATTTTCAGTTCAGGTCAAGGAGAAATAAGCAGTCTGAGGTTAAGTTTCATGCAGAATTTTACAAGTTTTATTCTGTCAGTATCTACAGAAGAATGTGAGGAATTAACAAAACTAAGTTTATGCTGCTGAATGTTTTGCACCTAAATATCTTTACAAATCCAATTGAGTTTCTGTATTTGAAACAAAGAAATATCAGCTTTATTGGAGTGTGATACTATTCTTACAAAAAAGCTGCCTGCTAATATGGCTATGCTCAACTCCTAACTGTAAAACCTGCTCAAGAATTTCAGTAAACAAGACTGGGTCTACAGGACCATGAGCCCACACAATCGTAAACAGCCAGCAACCAGAACTGCTACTGGTGACATAAATTAGGTTTTAAGTATAATTTTGTATTAATAGATTTGCTACAGGCTGGAATTTAAAAACTTTTAAAATTCCACTGAAGAAAAATTTCCACTCATGAAGAAAAATTGCATGCGCATTATAAACAGAAATTTACCACTTTTGTGTTTCAGTGGTGTAACATGATGACACCATCACTGGCAAAATGAAGTTTAATTACCTGATCATTCTTTATGGAAAATATGTGACAAAAACCCTAGGCTGTGGAATCCAAACGTAGTAGAGGAAAAAACCACTCATTTACTTTCCACCAGTAAGTTAAATTAATAGCTAAGGGTGCTCTTACTTCATCACTCAAGTGATAACTTTTTCACTGTCCATGCCCCACTACAATGTGTACTAATACTGTGATTCAAAATAGCCTCTTAGGACCACAAACTTCATAAAAAAAAAAACAAAACAAACTTTTGTATGGTGGGAAAGAGACACTATTTTCTCCTCTGTCAGTAACTTTGAGAGCTATATATCAAAAAAACCCCAGTAACAACTGTGTATAAAAATCAACACTAAAGATGATGCCAAATGAAAAGGTAAAATGACTCAAGGGGAAAGACAAAATAATTAAAATAGCCTTTTCCAAGGGCTCTGCGAGATCTGCGAATATATTTGTTTCTAGTATATACATCCTCCGAAGGAAAGGTTTTGTCACTAGCATAAGTCAAACCTCAGAAGCTAAATCTCTGCTGACACAATGCAGCTTTGCTGACTGTTTCAGAAGAACTTTTAAACTGACACTTTTGATAAAACATCCTTCAAGGCAACTGCAACAACTACAGGGCAGATTCTCTCAGGTAAGAAACCTATTTGTTTCTTTTGACATCCAACAGATTGACGAACCAGTGTTACAAGGGAGGGTTTTTCCTTTGGCAGCAATGTTTTTACACTGTTACTTCTATGGACTTTATTTCCATATCTTATACCTATATGTTTCAATACATGTTAATAAACACATGATTAAAATCTGTTCAGTGGAGGGGGTTATGTTTTTACTGCCTGGTTGCAAATCTGTTTCAACTGATCTTAATTGAAATCTCTGGTTTTATTCTCCTTGCAGTCTGTAGCAAGTTCTGGTCACCTCCCTTCAGGCAGCACTACTGTTTGCATGACCTGTTAACTCAGGAAGCTGAAAACAAATCCAACCTTGCCCATCTTTGCAAAACCAACACCACTGCTCCCCATCTCTCCTCCCAGCCCCCAAACCCACACACTGCAATTTTCCAGCCTTCTTCATATACCATCTTGAATCAGGTCATTACACACCTGCAGAGGACTCGCATCTAGTACAAGGCAGAGGGCAAGGCTGCATGGGCAAAACCCCAGCATCTCACACTTGCCACATCCATTTTACCTTCGAATATACTACATTACTCTGTGAAAGGACAGATCATGTACTAAAAGCCAGTCTTTTGCAAGGATCAGGCACATCCAGAAGAATCATCCCTTTCTTCCTTACAACATGAGTTTAGTTTCACAAGCAGATTAAAAGAAACCACCTACAAGAACTGCTGTGTTTCAGAAAATGTGACAAAAGCAGGCATTCTGTCACAGCCTGAACAGAGTCCAACCTGCTTTTACGAACACTTCTACACATACCTAGTAGAAAGGGGGGGAGGGAATAGCCATCTCATTCCCTCGCATCTCCCTCCTGGAAAAACACTCATGTATAGAGGAAGCATTCAGCAACAGACTGGGATACAGTCTGGCGCTCTGTGGCAGCCAGCCTACCAGGGTAAACCATCTTGCTGGAGACCACCCCTTACACATTGCATGAAACGTTACACGCTATCAGCAGTCAAACACAACACTCAGTTTGTGACAACTAGCAGTACTCCAAAAGGTCAGAAGGTACAGAAAGCAGAACAGGCACTCTTACCTATCCAAATTCCTGAGAAAGCAGACACATGCAGCTTTAGCAAAAACTCCCAGTGGATGTCACAACCAACTTCTGATGAATCATAGCACAGCGAAACCTAGAAGCAAAAAGATCATGGGCATGAACAAAATTTGAATGGGAAATAATCAAATGAAATACTTTTCAAAAGGTAAAGGGTATTCTGAAAACTGTGCTTGTAAGAAGCCAGAAGCAACAATGAAGGCTTATAAAACTGTGAACCAATTGATTTTTTGCACATAACTCACACATCTGAGAAAGCCTGTATAATAAGTTTCTCACTACAACAATCCCAACCCTTCTTTTATCACCCCTTCTCTGAATCAAGTTATTTTCTTCCAGAACGCATTCTGCCAGGCATTTAGAGATTAAACACACATTTGGCAACGCCTGAAAGAAAGGGGACATTTAGCAGTGCTGTGGCCCACTTTTTTTCCTCACCGCTCAACATAAAGTCTGTAACACATGTCAAACACAAGGGAGAGCAGGAGTTTTTGTCTAAGTCACCAGCTGCAGTACCCTAAGAAGTCTCTGAGTGTAGCAGGGAAAAAAAGGTTTGAAAGCTGGTCCTTCCTATTTACCAGGTCCTGTAATATAATCTGTATTGTTTCAGAATTACCCTTAACATCTGACCTCTGTCTATTGCTACAAAGGGCTTGCATCTCTAGATGATAGGAGTCCTCTAAAATTAGACCAGGCAAACAGATGTAACCATGGAGATTTATGCTGCAGTCCCGAGAACTCCTCAGAGGCACAAGCTGGAGGCAGAGCACATACTGCCAGTGAATTTTTGTCCTACTCTACTCCCACCAAGCTCACGTGTTAGAGGAGATGTACAGTGAATCATATCAAAGAAAGATCAAAATCCAGCTCTAAGTAAGGAGACTAAAGAAGACCTAGATTATTCTCCAGCCTGGTTTTCCCCAATCCAGTTCACTGCACAGCTACCTGAGCACTTGTGCTGACATCAGGCAGAAAAGGTACCAGACAGGATAAGCACCATGAACTGCACATAAAATCATGGTACAAGTGCTATTTGTAATAATTGTTGCTGAAATTTGATAGGTTTATAAGCAAATTTTAAATCACCCATTGCCACCCTCCCAGAAGTATTTTTTTGCAGAGTTGAACAAACTTGAAATGCCTACCTGGTGGCAAGAACACTAGCATCAACAAAAATTCTTTAAGAAATGCCAAATAGTGTTATCAACAGAGTTCAAGAAAATAATTACTGCTATCTTCTTTTGAGCGATTAAAAATACAGCTGAGGGTTTTTTTTTTATTTCAAGTTAAGTTCAGGCTTATTAACAAAATATTGTGTGCAATTAAGACCTTGGAAAAATGAGAAGAATCAGCAAAAGAGCTGCAGTACACAAAAATAATCAGGCAGTGCAGCAAAAGCGATTTCTCAAAGGCAGAGAGAACTTAGATCATGTGTAAAATAAGGCAACACTCACAGAAAAACTGCATTTTAACTTTCATATTGTCAACAAACTGAGTTTGTCTTTTGCATTAGAACTCCATTCTAATTCTGCAAAAAAGCTCAATTATAACTTAGCCTAATGAAGCAAGTATAAGATTTAAAGTCTATTTACTTGTGATTGCTACTGACGTTTTGGCAAATCATTTCAGTAGAATGTAAAAATAATTTCCACAGGTAGTGGCCTTCTGGTCAAGAAAACAATTTCCTTTTTTATTTAGAGTGAAATTCTTTGCCAATTCAAGCATTACTAAGACGCATCACAATTCTAACCCAGAACTCTCCATTTCCTTTGGTGTTAAATTATAGACCTGCTGTGTAGAGATGATTTTTTTTTTTTTAAGATTGCCTGTGAAGCTCAATTGTGATTGGGAAGGCCGCCTACACAGCAGAAAGAGTGAGAAAACACACACTTGTAGAGCTGAAAAAACATCGGTGTAGGCGTATGTAAGGAGGGAGGGAAGAAAGAGTTTGGTTCTACTGAAAATGGCTATTTTCTGACATCACCCTTGAAAGAACCAAAACGTGTTACTTGAAGACACTTCAGGGGTTGTTTGCTATGTTCCAGCTATCAATATGCAGTACTACAAGCAAGATGAGGAATCCTTGCAGATTCATCCCTCTGATCTCAGAACCTGCCACCTACCCAAGGAATGCTTCACTTCCCCCACTTCTCTGCCACAACCTGTCTTTGTTCTCACAAAACAGCAAGTCACCTGCAGAACAGCAGTTCAAAGCTTTAAAAGCCTTATATAATTAATAACATTAGGAAGCACTGAAATTGTAGACAAAGCTTGTTAAAAAAATAAGGAGAGTGAGTGCTGTCTGAAAACACTGAGAATAATTAGCATTTAATCTCAGCGGAATCTAACAGCATTCAAAACTGCTGGAAAAATAACCACAAGAAGTTCAGACATATCTTTCTCACAGAGACTTAGAAAAAAATATTATCCTCCCTACCCTATGTACCCTTCAGTCCCTTCATCTCCTAAGAGAAGTAAGCAGGCCTTTCAGGATGTCCTATTAATGAACCCAGATTTTCAAAAGAAAGAAGGAACAATGGAAAGCATCAATGGAAAATATCCTTCTCTGTTTACCTTAGGAAGGCATCGCCTATATGCATTATAATTTCTAAATAAGCCTACATAAAGTGTCCTCGTGCCATCATAAACCTATGAAAATATTTTTAATAGCTCTGTCTTTCCCTTCAGAATAAAAACAAGAGGCTTTTGACATATGTGCTTTGGCTGATTATTACTGCAATTACTACCAGGGGAATGAAGACAGCCAGGACAAGTTTCACCAGTGAACTTCAATAAACACAAGATGATTCACTGCAGGGAAAAGATGCTGCTTCTCCGATGGCGTTGGACACCAGCCTACAACATACTTTGCAAACACCAGTCACAAGGAGACAGTACTTCAGCACCTAATTCCCCTGAGTGTTTGGGCTGGTAACTTCAAAGCCCTGTGCCTAGCAGATGACTGAATTCCTGCACCCACAGAACACTGCCACAACAGAGAACAGCCCACAGAGCAGCACTCCTGAGAAGCCATCTGCAACTGAAGCTTTCACAGGGTCCTAAGTTTCATCTCCAACCAAACATGCTGTCACTGAAGATACTGAATGACAGAAATTGATAAGTAACATTACTACAACGTAAACTCAATTCTTCTACAACTTTTCAACTATATGATTGTTAACGACTAATGGCTATTACTCAAACATCAGAAACACAGGCAAGACAGGATTCTGAAAAGAACCAAGCCTGACCTACCCTAAACTATATGGCAAACAAAAGCAGCACGTTTGGAAGAGTCACAGCTAAGTTCTTAAAATTTACTTATAAAATGCTCCTGAAGCTCACTGAAGCACAAATTCTTCTTGGTCAGAGAGACAGGGAGCTACAAAATCCACCAGCAGGAGAACCTCCTGAAAAAGGAGGATCTGAAACAATGAATATTTAATGGTAAAAAACATAGAAACAAGAAGAGAAATAGGGCAATGTAGAAACAAGTACAAAAAGTAATGGTCTCTAAAAAGTTCTAAGAACTGAAATCCCTTATTCTAGAAAAGGTGGAGTAGTTTATAATAAAATAAGGTGTATAGATTACTAACCTTTGAAATCATAGCCATCCTGACTTTCACCCTAGTGAACAGTGAAGTACTATTTCTGACATTAATAAAACCTCTCTCAATACTAATCAATATGTAATTCTAATAAACCAAAAATACATAAGAATATTACACAACAAAATGAATCACACACAGAATTTACATCCTAAGAAAGCGTATCCCTTCATGCTTGGCTTGTCAAGCTAAAGAACATTTGCTTCAAGAGTCACGGCCAGAATAATCAAATCTCTTGTATTCTCCATAAATTTCGCTTTTAGGTAAAAAATAAAGTTTTATTTCTTCTTAGTGAGAACAGAGCAGCTCAAGGAAGTTTGGAAGGCTGTCTTCTACCTTCAGGCTTTAAGACCTCCAGTCAGACTAAAGATAAAGCTAGAAGAGCACAGAGGGTTGTCAGAGGTTGTCTCTGCTGCTGCTGCCATCAAAATTCACAGAGAGCAATTACTTTTTGCTTTTCAGACCCTAACATATTCAGAAGTTTCTCAGAGATACACTACTGACAAGGAAGTAGGCTGAACTAGTGAAACCTTTTACTTTCTCATGCTCTTTTGTAAAATAGCTCAGGTTGGGGGAGTGTCTGGGTTTTCTCACTTTATGTATTTTTTCTCAAGAGTAGACTAGAAGTCTGATTCAGGTTTACAGTGTGATACAAAGTTAAATACCTTTGACGTCATAATTACACAGTATCAATCAAAATTAGTACCGTCGCATTAAGTTCATTAACTACTCTGCTGCCATGTCAA
Organism: Dicrurus megarhynchus; assembly: GCA_013399195.1. Lineage (NCBI taxonomy): Eukaryota > Metazoa > Chordata > Aves > Passeriformes > Dicruridae > Dicrurus > Dicrurus megarhynchus. The sequence continues at coordinate 1,075,243 of VXAD01003680.1, read as the reverse complement.
CAGGAGTCAACTACTGGAATTCCTAACATTTTTCTCAAAACTGGTAATGAAACAAAATTTCCTTTAAATTAATATAACAGGAAAAGGCTTCTTCTGACGTTCACAACATCATTCACCCGAATTATGTCGTAACTCTTCCTGCCTATTCACGGCCACCATGGCTTACACACTTCCATGCTGAGGCCAGTTTTTCTAGCCTCTAGTTTTTCTACTGTGTGACTGTAATAGCATACAAATGGATTTCTATTTACCTTTACTAACTGCACATTCTATAAGTAAAATACCTACACAAAGAGGATGCTGCCAAGTTGAAAGAGCTCCTTGCCTATGAACTAATGCTTTCGTCCAGACTTGGACTAACTGAAGTGAAACGTTGAGTTTACAGAGCACAACCATGAAAATGTGAACTTTGGACTTAGTCCTGGTAACAGTAAGCACTTTAATGCAAGGAATGCAAATACATCAGTTTATAATGAAGAAAACCATCAAAAAATACCAAGAGTCCACTTTCCCCCCCTTACATTAGGCAATGACCCATTTTTCATACTAATACTACTTCGTTAAAAGTTAAGTTTTCTCTTCATAAAAGTCATTGTATTACTTTCCAGTCTAGCCGTCACAGCTAAGCTACAAGATACGGACAGGATTTTAAACTGTAGAATGAGTTACTGCTGCCAAAGAAAGAACTAATAATCTGTCTGTGGCAGAAAATACTGGAGAAACATTTAGAAAGGGCAAATTCAACACAGAATTTGAACATTCACAATTTGAAAGCTCACTGCTTTCCATTCTGCTTTCCCATCTCTTCCCCCACGTAATTTTAATCCATTTGACTGCCGTTCAAAGAAAGACTGAGCTGATGTCTTAACTGACTCTGGAATTTTAAAGCTGTTTGTCAATAAAAACAGAGGAAGCACCATAGAGAATATGTTGCTGTTAGGATGCTTTCACAGGCTGCTAAGTGTTCAAAGTGCCTAGCAAATAAGGTATATACCAGTAAGTAAAATGTAAAGAAAGGGAAATCAATGCAAGAGAAGGACAATGAGTTGCCGGAGTCATCCAACAGCCAAGTGTTCATCAAAAATATTGGTCTTCCAGCTTCTGGCACCGATGGCAAAGGCCAATAATGACTTCTCTTTATATAAAGGCTTTTAAGCAACACTTTGATAAACTGGTAATACACAGAATCAGCTACACAAATTAAGTGTCCAAAACAAGAAGGCAAAGAACTGCCTAACACTGAACAAAGTAAAAGCCATGAAGTGCCACTGAACACGTCACTGAACAACACATGAAATCACGCTTGCCCCATCTTTCACAACATCCTGCAATATTGCAGAAGCTCCACTACTTGACCCTTTACTACAAAAGGCATTTCAGCCAGGAACATCCAAATGTAGATTGTGGTTAAGTGCATTTGTACTGTGAGCATCACTTCTATAAGCCTCCAGTCCCCTTCACAGCACACCAGAAACATACACCTGCTACAGAAGGAAGCTTCACAGTAAAAAGTTGTATAGATGCTTACTGCCTGTAAAATTCACTAAAAGAGGTATTAACTACAAACTATAGTTTCAAAATATCCAAGATAATATGAAAAATTCCACTGTTAAGGAGACTCTATTGTCTTCAAAAGCTTTGAAACTGTGTCAAACTGAAAATCCTAGTAATCTCTAAGTTTCACACTCCATAAATTATATCTTCTATCCCTAACTGAAAATTCAGCTATAATAACAAGACAATTCTTTAGCTAGAAAGCTTTTTGCATATGTAACCAAACTTCTGCTCTGCTATGTTACAAGCATCCGCTAAAGGAAAAAAAAAAATATCATCTACAGGGCCTTTGAGATAAAGCAGAACTCATTAGTTCCATTCTACTGAAAAAGCCAAAACTAAAGTATTCAAGATATTCTCTCCTGCATTTCACAGAAACTGATAATCTGGTATTTTATAAGACACAAGCACCTTACATCTCCATCCCCATTTGATTCACTTGGCAGACATGGTCATTTCCGTTAGAGTGGAAGTTTCTCTGCCCATTCAAGGACCTTCATGCTTTTTGCCAGATTAAGAAAAAATTTAAAAGGATTCTTTGTTTGCTTCCCCAGGAAAATTGCAAACTGTTTTGTACTCTTCTCAGTAGACAGCTCATTTATCCACATTTCAAGATATACAATATTTCATAGTTATCCTCTTGGTCACACAACGCTCCAGGAACCAAAGTATTCTTCTGTCTGCTTAGACAGTATCAATATTATTACAGCTTATATGAAAAAAGTTTCGTAAAGAATTTATTGAAAACAGGCAGTCTAGCAATTTGACCACGTCTCGAGCTCTGCATAATTCAAACAAGCAATTTTACTTGTCTGCTTCGCAATTTTCCTATTAATGAAAATAGTATTTACCTCACAGGGGGTCAGAACGATTAATTTCCATGAAGAGCTTGAATCTAAAGCAGAGGATAATTTGATAGATCTCCAAGGAGAAAGGGTGAAGGAAAAACAAATTAGATTTTATACTCAGTTTCAAATGAGAAAATATTTGAATTGCAGCAGAACCAGCTACAGAATATTAGTAAAATTGCACATTAAAAAAAGAAAACTCAGTGCTAATATAATTTCTCTCGAACTGCATGCCCAGCCGTGAACAGCAGCAGGCTCTTCAACGCCAGATTTTTATCTGAACAGACAAGTTTTGGAATCTGCCTTGATTCTTGTCCATTTCAAAGCTGCTGCCATTTCATTAATAAAAGGAGAAGTTACATTCTGAGAACTCAGTGCTCATTTTTCCATGGGAAAAAAGGGAAGAGAATTGCAGAACACTCTGAGCATAGGACTTTTAATAAACCCAAACCAAAAGAGAAATACAAGAAAGTACCTTGTGAATCCAGAGACTATTATTACAGCTTACTATTATGGATCCATGTAAGTTCATTCCCAGTTTCAACTGTTCAAGTCAAGGCCAGAAAAATTACCCAGTCAGTGTCAGTAGACTACACCGACACTGACCCCGGCACTAGATCCGTAACCTTTAAAAGTACCATGGTCTGAAGCCAAATGAATAATTACAAGACACAACACTGAACCCAAGTCAGGGGATGGAGATACAAGGAAGTCAGGGGTCTTTTGCTGTATTTTTGGACTGGAAGGGGCCTAAAATAGCACATTTGTTTACCTACAAATGCTGCAGTCAAAACACTTTGTAACTAAAACCCTAAGATAGAGAGAAACATACACTGCTGAACAACTCCTGATTTTATCATAAGAGGAATACTAGACACCCTTGTTTCTAATGAAACTGCAATTCGAGGAAACAAACTAAGAAAATTATTTATAATGAGAAATTAGACTATGAAGAAACAGAACAGTAAGACTATGCATTCTTAATGAAGTACATGAAACACTTCCACGTGACCCCAATCTGAGTCTACACTTCAGTAATTGTTCATTCATGCTGGGGAAAAACATAACCTAGAAATACAAGAGCAGAAGAGTGACTTAATATAATGACAACATATGTTTGACTTAATACAATGACAATGTAAGTTTTGTTTATTTAGATGTAGAAAACAGTTTACTTTTCCTTTACAAAAAGATACTCTTTAAGGAAAGTTTATAACACTACAGACCTCCAGCACCAGGCCAGTGTAATTGACCAAAAATTACAGAAGTTGCAGAAGCTACAGATGTTAAAGAACATGAAACTAAAAAGGGTGTGTGAAGAACACAACGCTGGCAATAAGGGAGTCTGTGTTTTTTTCCAAGCCACAGAACCACAGAGGAGAAGGTGCAAACACCTCCACCAGCAGCTGCACTCCTCCAGAAGGCAGTCATGTTGTTTTCAGCAGCTCAGCTCAGCCACAGAAGAACCCAACTCACCCAGCCAGAGGCACCCACTATCCACATCCAGTTCTTTATCCAATACACTCTGTGTGTCAGAAATTTCCATTAAAGAGAAAACTCTAATCTTATCCCAGGCTAAAAATTTCAAATGTAAAAGGAGAATTAGTATGACAAGCTTAAAACCCATACATACTGCAAATGAACATTTCACAATCCAAATAGCATCTTCTGCTTTAGTCCATTTGAGTCATAATCCACCACAGTCAAGAATCCACAGGAACATATCAGTTCTTCATCTGCTTCCCTATATCCTTTAGTGCAGAACACAAACACTCTTCTAAATAAAGAGTTGGAGAAGAGCCTGTCTGAGTGGTTCACCCAAACAAGCATGCCAGCAAAGGCTTCTATTCCACCAGATGAATGTGAAAATACATAGTGGCTATAAATATTGAAGGGAAAAAATTAACACATTTTCCTTTAGTTTTTCATAGAAGTATTTGTCCATTTATATCCAACAACTGAAAAGTTGCACAATTCAGTGAGTGACAGTAACAGGAGAGTTATATATCAATGCTGTTAGGTAGAAGTTACGGACTCCACATGACATTCCTTCAAATACATAGCTAAAGCAATGTCTCCAGAAAAAAAAAAGTTATTCTCTTACACTAAATAATGACAAACCTGAAGTCAAGTAATCATTCTGAAATACTGTCCACATCATTCTTATCTGAAAAAGGCTTTCCTGGATGCCTGAAGTAAAATCCAACAAGCTTTACCTAAAGTTTTTCCATTGCAAGAGAGCACACAGACTGTGTTCAAACTGTTTTACAAATAGGAAAATGTAGAAAAGACCACCTCAGATGTACTGTGGCAATTTGAATTCCTTAACAGCATTCTGTTTTCTCTACACATTTGGAGACCCACTATGAAAATCCATAGGGTTATATGATGCCACTGACAGTGTCTACAAAGAGCCTATGTCAGGTCTTAAATTATTTTTATCCAGTCTCAACAATATGACAGCATCGTTACTACAAATGCACAACGATTGGCTTCTGATGGACTTAGGAAAAGCATGGGAAAGAAAACCGTAGTAATACATTACATGGAATTGAAACAATCTAGAGCAAGAACAAGGGGCACAACCACAGTTTTAACAAATCCTGTTTATAAAAAAACCCAGACATACCATAAGTGTCAGCCAATCCCAGAAACATCCTATTAAGGCCATACAGGGCCAGTCAAACCCGTTATAAAGCATGTACATGCTGCTAGCAGGAGAGGGGCAGAGCTCTCTTCCCCCTTCTTTGGGAGTGTTGGCTTTTGGCACGATTGATCCCTCAACTCAGCCCACCCTGCAGCTGCACACATCTGTAAGTACAGGAGGTAGGAAGGAACATCCAGGCTGGGGGAATACAAAAGCACCATCTGCCCTTCCAGGGGCTCCATGGGCTTGTGCCAAGCTGGTGTAGCTGCCCCCCACATCCTGAACTTCCCAGGCAAAAAGCTCTCTATTTCGCTAGGAAAATACAGATCCCATCCAATACTGCTAAAACAGCAACTGCTGAGAGAGGGCTGAGCTCCAAGACACACTAATGAAAAATCTCACCCTATTGGCTGTACTAGTTACTTCACACTAATATTCATCGCTTTGCTGTACTAGTTACTTCACACTAATATTCATCACTTTGAGGAAAAAAAACCCTGAACTTCAGCTGAAATACCAATTTTATCAGGTACAAGAATACTTAAAATCTGTTAATACACTCCAAAATTAGGCTTGGATGCACTTTTAACTCTTATTCCAAGAGATTCAGCAGAAACATTAGAAAAAAATTTAGCAAGTGACTATTGTAAAGGGAATGGAAGATGCATTTCTGCAGCCCTAATGTCCCAGAGACTGGAGACAAATCAAGCCCAGACTGGAGCACTCTATTAATGGACCCTCTCCTGACCTGTGGCAAGCAAATCCCACCATTTATATGTATCATAAAGTTATAGAGTATCCTGAGTTGGAAGGGACATACAAGGATCACTGAAGTCCAACTCCTGGCCCTGCACAGGACACCCCAAGAGTCACACCCTGTGCCTGAGAGCACTGACCAAATGCTTCTTGAACTCTGTCAGGCTGGTGCTCTGACCACTTACCTGTTCCAGTTGAGCCTGTTCCAGTGCTCAACCACCCTCTGGGCAAAAAACCTTCTCCTAATATCCAACCTAAATCTCCCCTAACATAGCTTCATGCCATTCCCTTGGATCCTGTTACTGGTCATCAGAGGGAAGAGCTCAGTGCCTCTCCTAAGTCATAGCCTGCAATGAGGTCTCTCCTCAGTCTTCTCCAGCCCTAACAAGCCAACTGACTCCAGCTGCTTCTTATATGGCTTTCCTTCTAGACCCTTCATCTCTGTAGCCCTCCTTTGGACGCTCTCTAATAGCTTTATATCCTTCTTCTATTGCGGTGCCCAAAACCGCCCCCAGCGCTCGAGGTGAGGCCGCCCCAGTGCAGAGCAGAGCGGGACAATGCCCTCCCTTGCCCGGCTGTTCTGATGTACCCCAGGACAGGGCTGGCCCCCCTGGCTGCCAGGGCACTGCTGACTCGTATCCAACTTGCCATCGACCAGGAGCCCCAGGTCCCTTTCCGCAGTGCTGCTCTCCAGCATCTCACTCCCCAGTCTTTCCATAGACCCAGGGTTGCCCCATCCTGGGTGCAGAATCCAGCACTTGTCTTTGTTAATTCATCCATCTGGGGATTGCACAGCCCTGTGATTTGTCCTGTTCTCTCTGCAGGACCTGTCTTTAAGGAATCGACAGCATCACCAGTCAACTTACTCAGTATGCCTTCAAGTCCTACATCCAAGTCATTTTTGAAGATACTGAAGAGAACTAGGCCTAAAATGAAGGCCCTGCAGAGCCCCACTAGTGACCGATCACCAGCTTGATGTTAACCCATTTACTATAACCCTTTCCTTTTTATAGACACCCACAGAACTGCCCAGTTTCAACTCCAATTGAGCTTTGGACACACAGATTTTCTCCCTACAGTGGCAAGAAGCACCTCTGTATTCCTCCCATGACAGCAGACTCTGCTTCCACTGGGCATACACTTTTTTTGCCTGAGCTCCAATAGAAGATCCATGCTCAGCCAAGCCAGCCTTCTGCATTATCTGCTTGATTTCCAACATGAAAAAAAAATTGAACTAAATTTTAAGAAAGACCAGTAATCTAGCAATTACATGAACAATTTTCAGCTCAGTTTCAAATATTTGGAGAACACAGCATTACTGACATGTTAAACCAAAGATGTTTGGGCTCCAAAATAAAGAGATCCACCATCCCGTATCTCACTTCAGTGTCTGGGTACAGAATAATTAGCAGTTCCAGTTTGGGCTTAGTAAACAGAAAGGTTACACTTGAGCAGGAAATGTTTGCAAAACGAAAGACGTGTATTTTTACACTGTTTCAGAGGGCACCACATACTTGGTTAAGATGACGGCCTAAAAGGACTTCACCATCACCAGGGTCTCAAGCACCACAGCCACGTAAAGCCAAAGTGCTAAGGAAACAACCCCACTGCAGAGGGGGGACACCACACAACAAACCCATATGCAGCACAGGATTGCAATCACCGTGTTCATACAGTACTCTAAGATGCATACATTTTTAACACATTTTTAAGAATTTTACAAACATTCGCTGCAGACAGATTGGTTGCACACTGAACACCCAAAATAGCCAGTAAGATACCCGAGAACAGCTGTCAGTAATAACACAAAGCTTACTCTAGAGGAGAAGGGACTCCTATCATGCTGCTCACTCACTTCTTTCCTTACAGTGCAATAGAGTCTCAATTTACAGTCTTAGGTTGCTTTCAACACCAACATATCTTGATCATTAAGTATTCCTCAGACTTCCCCGGCTTTTTGAAATATTTGGTTTTAACAAAGATAAAGTAAGGGCCCTTCCTCATATCCAGACTCAACACATGAAAAACTCACCTATCACCAACCTCAAAAGAAAACCCACCTGCTACCTGAGTGCACTTCTCCAGATAGGAGTGTTTGCTTTTGAGCAAAAGAATGCTCCTGGTAATCCCTGCACCAGGCAGCAGAATGCAGATAGTTTCACTGAGGAGAGGGCAGGAATATCAACACTGTACAAGGTTCCAAAGGAAAAGCACCAAAGTGTGCCACCAGGATAGCGAGATCTCAGACTCACTCTTCTCACTCAAGCATGTCACATTTTGAGTTAAACAAGTTATAAAAATAAATCCCAATATGTTGCAAATCAAATCTTACCTAACTGCGCATCGAAAGAGGAAAACTATTAGAGCACATACAAAAGGACCATTTCAGGGGAAACAAAAATAGCTGTAATTTATGAACATCAGACGTAAATAATGTCAATGTGACTAAAAGAAAATAGCCCTTGAAAATAAAGATAGCCTACAACAACAAAAAAGCCCTTCAGATTCATGATTTCACCAGTCAACATGAGTCCTGAAACCTCTCCTCCCTGTAGTAGGCAGGGAGAAGAAACTCCAGAGACAACTGTGAGGCCCTTTAGAGGACCCTACCTTCTAAGCAAAACCAAGGCAAACTATTCCAAGTCAGTTCACACCAAGAAAAAACATGCTTAGCTTAATGGAAGATTAATTTGGCTGTATGGTAATGAACACAAAACTGTGGCTATTGACAAAACATTATAGGAACTTTCCTCTTAGAAATTGTCTACCAGCATGTGTGTGCTGTGTTTACATGTGAATTTCCATCAAGCCAAATTCTGGTTCACATTCACTAATTTACCGAAAATTGTGCAGAGATCTGGAATGAAAGGGGAAAAAATGGGAGAACAGCAGATGCCAGACCAATTACTTAAAGAAATTACTGGCTAAAGCCTACTCACTTTTTTTCAGAATTTTTTGTGGACTTCAATAAGTTTATAAATATGTCCTTATATCTGAGAAATACAGCCTAAGGATTTCCAACAATTTATCTTTAACTATAGTTGTTAATATTTTGTTAAGCATACTTATATTCAAAGCACAAATACAACACGGCAAGACTATGAAACTGATTTTTTTTTTTTTGCAGCTGTATTTTTGTTAGGCTTATTTCATAGACCATTTGTTTCTCAGTAAAATACATACATAATGGGATATGTGCCCTTAAACAAGCTCAAGTAAAAAGTTCCACCTTCCTCCTCTTTCCTTTCAGGCCTTAGTTGGCAGGTCATCAATAGGATGTTTACAGTAATAGAGGATGTTTATTAACCAACTTTCATAGGTTAGAGAAGCTGGTGCCTTAATAAAAACATTTGACAATGCCTTTTAGCAACCAAACTACTCAACTGAAATGCATTCAAATAATTCTATTTTTAAAATACTTGGGAAATACTGAACTCACATCTGCAAAGCTGCTGTCTTATGCTGTACCTCTGTGGGTCTAAATCCCCAAAATACAACCTTCTTTCAACCTCTGTCATATTTAAACATTCTTTTAATTCACAGCAAGTTTCAACAACTCTTACAGAGTAAACAGTTTCCAGTGACTCGCAGGTTTGAGAATGAAATATTTAAGAACTCCTGGTTGTCCTCAGAGTACAATTTTCATTAAACATCCTCTTCTTTTTACTGAACTTTCACTTTGTCTTCAACTTATTAACCAGGTCACAAGTCAGACTTGCAAAAAATTTACCCAGCTAACCACAGAAACTCAAAAGCTATGTTAGCATACTGGATTTGCATGGATTACAGAAGACATTGTTCAACCTTACAAGCCAGGACTAATCCATACTCAACATGTAAGTTCCTTACTGGAGTCTTCAAACATTCCTTCTTATCACCCTTTTGTGACACAAAAATGACACCACTTCAGAGACATAAACGAGGCAGGCAAACTGAAGGTCAGAGGCACTCACTCGGCATCCGTGGTGCCCTCAGGGCCTCCCCAAGGCAGCCCACGCACAGCCCAGTACCACACTGCTCCTGGAAGAAGCAGGAGCTGCAGAGGGCAGGAGTCTTGGCTTTTCCCACTCTCTGAGCCCTTTCATGTTCTGTCATCAATTGCCAGCTGATGACAGGGTGAACCAGATCACTGAGAGCCCGTTCAACTGGAACCTGACACATCTGCTCTGGCAGGTTAGCTCTACACAAAAAGCAATTGCCACTCAAGTCTGCTGAATGCCTCTCAGAATTCCCAGACTAGCAAGGGGCTACATGGGAAACAGAGGATTAGAAGACCTCAGTTTTCTGTGTAAATTCAGTCTGGATTAAAATTGGCCAGGGAGCTACAATATTAAACATTTTCTGTATGTCTTTTTCCAGAGCTCCTCTTCCTCTTGAGCATCTTTACTGTCTTATGTCCAGTGCCACCTAAACTACCAAAGTGAATCAATCTGGTTTTCAAACAAGATCCTCTTCCATCACACCACCAGGGCCTAATTGAGCACATCCAACCTTTAAAACAGAGCCTAATAAAAATGCATATCATGCAGAACAAAAGGACTGCGATCCACATCACTCAATACAGACACTGCTAGTTCAGAATTCACGAAGGGGGTGGTAGGACTGGTTATAAAGGGTAAATAAGCATTTCTCAGATTTGAGACAGTGCAGTTGATTCCCTCCACCCCCGTACTTTTTCTTTTGATCAGCAGATCCAGGAACTGTATACATGAACTAAGACTTAGTACGCAATAAGTTGACCATTCACAAAATGACTGCTCACAAAACTGTCTACTAAAGACTTTTGCCTTTAAAGTAGACATTAAATTCTATTTTACCTCCTAAAACCACCCAAATATTAAATATTTTGTACATTTTTGTAATAACTATATTAATATATATCTAAAAGGAAACTTCTAAATAACTTCTAAGCTTAATATTACTTCTAAAATAAAAATATCTATAGAAAACTACCAAATAATGATACAGGTGACATGTTTAGCAACTTCCAAATTGGACTATAAGTATAGCTGTCACACATATGCAGCACACTAATTGCAAATACCAAATACATTTTGCTCTAGGGAACAAATTCATGTTTTTAAAACATGGGAAATCAAAAGCTTATTAAGGATTTTTAATTGTCTGTGACCTAGACAAGATAACTAGTATACAGCTCATTGGGTATCATTCTTACTGATTGAAATACCAGTAATTTCCCTGTAGACCAAAGCAGATCTTATCAAATGCCTACTATGCCCTGAAGAGGTCATAAATTCGTAACGGTATGCAGTGACTTGATACTGTATAGGGGGAGAAGGAAGGTGGAAAAAGAATACACATTATGTCAATGAATTGCAACTTGCTCCTGAAGAGCATGCTATCACCAGTTTCACCAGCAAAGGACAGATGAAACAGGTAAACAACTTGCAGCTCTTAAAATACACAGCTCTTAAAAGAAAGTTTCCATGCAGGTCACATCATGTCAACCCCCTAGTACATAGAAGACATTATCAGTTCCGAAGTTACCAACAGCAAGTTACATCTTTTAAAGAGTGACTGGGTTTTACAAAGGGAACCAAATATCTGTACATTTTAAGCCTTGTAAAATAAAGATTTGAGAGCACAGCTACAACAGCAACGCAGATACAGAAGGCCACCTTGGCAGCAGATGTACTGTATCAAAGATACAGAAATCTGAAATATATTCCAGGGATCAAAACATCTACTCCTGCATTATATTACTCCAATGTTAGGTGTTCACAGCATCTTATTCCAGCACAACTGGCCAGGACAGAGGACTGGATTTAAGGAAACAGGCAGGGATTGCACATCACTCAGATAGAAGGGACACTTTGAGGCACACTAATATGAGAACTACTTTAAAGAAGTCATCTAAGAAAAAGGGCATTAAAAGATACACAAAATGTCACCACTGTGACAGAAGATACAAATCCAGAGTAATCAAGTGGAAAAAATAGGTTTCTTCTAGTTGCAAAGGCTATACCATGTACAAAACAAACTGATCCCCAAATCTTTGCATTTTTCCTATTTCATTCCTTACACTTCTAACCTTTTTCCAAATGTTTCATATCCAGTGCTTTCTGATGAAACAGCATTTGCTTTATTCTGGTTTCAGGGCAAGAAATGCAGGGAGTTAGTGTTAAGGGCCTGTACCAAGCACAAGAAGATACCAGACGAGCTCTGTAAACTCAAATATAAACATTGCCAAGGAGATCCATGTACGCTGTTCTGGTTGCTTGCTGTTGGCAAGAAGAATGCTTGCCCTTCATGCCAGGACAAAGGTTGCAGCTCAGCTGTGGTCTCAGTTCTTGCTGGAGGTGAAGTGCTCAGTATATCTTGCAGGAAGAACGTTATCTAACTTTACTCTTCTGGAACAATCACGTTTCATTCAGATATCTTTTGTTTACATTTGTAAACCCACATATAAAAATATTTATACACAAGATGCTGACAAGTTGGTCCAGGAATAGTGGGTTATTTCCAGTTCAGATTCTGTTTTCATTCACAGCTCTCATTTGTGCCCACGGCCATTCTATGTGGCCATTGCTGCACAAATCCATTTATACCAACCAAACTATTCTCACCGCATTTCAAACTACAGGTTGGTCAACTACCAGTTCGCCACTGAAAAAGCCAAGTTTGTTCCTACATTATTTTATTTCTGAGATCCAAAGAAATTATTAATAAATAAACAGGCTTTCCGCCAACCCCGCTTCCCCCTCCGCTCCCATTTTTTTTTCATATAACCAAATAGTCATTACATTGACTTAAGGCCATGCTCATATCTAGTTTTATCAGATTTCCTCAAACATGAATAAAACACACAATGCATCTTCCTTTTTACCTGAAGAATAAAATAGAAACACTAAGAAAGTGACCGATTTCTGAAGGGCATTGTAGGACACTGCTACAGCTCATTTATAGTTTCTTTTTGGGAAGGTGAAAGAAGGAAAATAATTATTTGAATTCTCATGAAATCCAATCAGTTTGACTCAAATATGTGCATTAATACAGCCATTACTGTCAAAGCAGAGAGAAAGGCTAAATATCAGCAAAAAGTTAAATCACACAAAATTATTTTGGTATCAGGCTGATTGTGTCATTCTGATCTTTAATCAGAAATGTAGAAATCATATTAATTCAAAATGTATTCTTCTGCCATGCAAATAAAACAGATAATATTCCTAACCCCAAACTCCAAAAAAAGAGGCATTAGAGGAGCTGGTGATCTTGGTCTTCCCTCCCACAAGCTAAGCAGAAAAATCCTAGAACTACAACAGAATGCTAAATCATAGCAGTGAACACTGGATTTAGTGGACTTTGCAAGCAACCATAGCTTGACGTCAGATCTCGAGAGCTGACCAGAAATGAACATAAAACATATGAATACATTCATGTCCACGGGAGCTGAACAAAGAAAGGAACAAAATTTTTATTACTAATTAAGCAGAGATAACTGGGGACTTTGGCAAACAGTGGTAGTTAAGAAGTAAACTTACAACCAACTTAACCTGGAACTCTAGTTATGTTGACTAATACAAGTAAACTACGCATGTCACCCTCCCTGGTTTTAGACATCTGCAGGAAGGCAAGGGGTGCATTTACCAAAATTGCTTCTAGTTGTGTAAGACTTATATCCACACCTCTGGAGCTTTCCCCTACCACATGCTGATCTTGCCACTACCCACCAAGACACTGAAGTGAATACTGCAATGTAAGCCAAGCAGCAATATCTTAACATAAGGAAGAGACAAGAAGTGTAAAGAAACAATTCTGCAAACTAAGCTCAAGGAATAAAATCTTATCTGGTCTCAAGGGGGCTGCTGGAGTTTAAAGATCAAGTATTTTGGTACACCGGAATGTTTCCATAAACACCTTCCTTTGAAACAAGTGTCTGACCTTTCTTTGCCTCCAACTCATAACCGCTACATGCTGTCACCTTAAGAGGTACGTACTCTGAGCTCAGAGAAAAGAGGAGAAGCCTGGAAAAAGCAGGTTCAGCTGGAGGAAGCTGAGAAACAGTACACAGAGAGCCACTTGCTACATAAGTAGATGTAAGACAACAAAACCATACATAAGTTCTCCTGCTTTTAAGAAAGTGCTCATAAAAGGTACACCCCAAGAAACAATACCTACTTTATAAAGACCTTTACAAAAGGGAATGTTTCCATGTCTTTTGAGAAAAGGATATGCATTATGAAAAGCTTTGTACTGAACCTCTGACAGAGGCGAACAACAAGAACTGCAGAGTATTCACGTCTGAACATAAATTAAAGGTTCTTGTAGGGTTTTGGCTTTTGTGGCTGGAAGAACTGGTCACTCAGCTTACGCAAGATTAAAGTGAAATAAAAGCCTCAGGTACAGATAACCTCATAACCTCTCTGCTTTGCAACAAGAGAAGCCAGTGCCACAAGAGGCTTGCCAGTTCTTCACAGTCTCAATAATGTCTCAAAACCTGAAGAGAACACAAGCTTCTAACAGGTCTCACGCTGGCTTCCTCAAACAGAACATATTCAGGTAATTTTTCATTGCCGAAACTTTAGGTAACAATGCCACTACTACTTTACAACATAATGTAACCAAAACTTGAAAAAAAAGCAGTCCCCCCCAAATGCTTGAGTAATTTTACTTAGAGGAACACTCCTGCTGAAGTTAACTAGACTGCTCACAGATTAAGTGCCCTCATATTGTTACAAGTGGGAACTAACTCTATCCTCACAGCAGGTAACTTATAGGGGGAAAAAAAAAAAAAAAGTACTTTTGGTAACTTCTTCATAATCTTTAAACAAGTCAGTTGGGAAAAAAGAAAAAAATATATATATCCAAAATGGAACACATCCTTGCAAAATCCCATCTGCTCACGCATTAGTCTTGCACAAGTTGACTCATTCATTGTAAGCAAATATTAAAGGTGACCACAAAATTATCATATTGGAGATTGAACATGTAAGTATGTACTGTGTAAAACATATCCCAACCCCCTCAAAAAATACCGGCAAATCAATAGGCAACAATATGAATATCCAACTTGAGAAAACCCTCATCAAGTTTTATTCTGCAAACCTGGTCACAGATGCTGTCTGGAGCATACCTTTAACACATTCATTCGTTCTTAATACATTGTGTACTAGTTATTCCTGGCTTGTAATTCTAGTTAAACTTTGCTGCTGACTCTTAAGGTGAAATTAAAATTTCTGCTAAACTACAAATCGGAAGGCATTTTTAAAACAGATTAATTCTTTTTCCTGTTTGGCCAAATGAAAGCATCTTTGCTTTTGGTCAGCCCTAAATAATTATATTATTATCGAATATTAGGAATTTGGAACGACTTCCAGATACTCTACTCAGGAATTACTACCTGACGAAAAAGGCTGCCACTTTATAGCTAGAAATCAATCAGATAATTTAGCTAAATGAGTTCTTCCTCTTTTCTCCACCTTTATTTATATTATACTAACACAATGGTATTTAGTCACATGTGACAAGAAGTGGTATCAGAGGTGTAGCCAAAAGTGTATTTGCAGGACAAAGAACGTCACATTCACAAAATTCACTATTTCAGGTAAACAGCAATGCATCAACAGGTGTGCAAGGAATAAAAGAAAGGCATTTATCTGCAACTGCACTGCAATGTTTTTTCTACATTACCAACATGATGGAATACATAATCACCCATTCCCTCAGTACTAATGAACTCTGTAAAATACATAAAAATATTCCCAGGATGTCCCAATTCTGCAAGCAGGCAGAGATTGCACAAGTTGTCTATAAAAATCTGAATGTTCTCAAAACTGTGGTTCTACTGGAAAACACTATCTGTAAGTAGACACTTTGAGCATAAAACCTAACTTTTCAATTTTTTATGCTGTTTTGTTAAACCTAGAGCAAGAATGCAAAATCTCTTTTGACTTGAAGGTGTATTTTCAATATAATCTGTTTTTAATTTTTTCAAATGAGAAATGCAATACACTGATTTTAGCTACTTCATTTAAAGCATTGGTAGAAAACCCTGTCCCAATCCCAATTCAAAAAACCCACATCTCACAGGCATATTGTTTTGTTTTCCCCTTATAAGCATAAGGTTTTGGCAAAAAAATACTAGTAAGTAAACAAACTGGAAATGAAAAATTTACAGTGCAGTCCAGGGTAAACATCAACTCACCCTGCCTAAAAAACAGCTTATGGTGGGTTTTTCATCAGAAGCTAAAACCTTCTAAACTTGACAATAAAAGAGTTCTTTTATAACTGCTAACCAACAAACAAAGGAACATCCCTTTGCCATTCAAATCTCTCCTGGCTGACCTTAGAAATCCACTAGTTATACCAGTCCAAATGAGCACTGCTCTTTTTTGTGTGAAAGCAACTTCTTAAATAAGATGAAATGTATCAATAAACAGCCCATTTTCAGTGATGCCAAAGTGCTACTGATCCCAGGTGTATGTTCAGAGACAGGTATTGGTCCACTAGTGTGGCTAACACGGTCTCACTGGGATCACCAGGGCAGTTATTTGCTCTGGCTCTTGCATGCACAGCCGCACCTCTCCCTCTTCCCTCCTGGCTGGCAGCTACGCCCAGCCCTGTATAAACAAGATTCAGCTAAATGTCACTGTAGTTAATATTCTGAAGTTTGGGGTTACTTTTTTGTTTTGGCATATTTTATCCTGGTAATTAATTCCAGACTTTCCATTTGTAGAAGATAACTACAGTTTCCTTTTCAGTCCTGTGATCAAGGCAGCTAAGGATACAAATAGATGAGCAGGGAGATAATTCTTCTATTCTAAGATAAACTAATGAAACATCATGAGTAGGAGTTATAAACCCCAGATACTCCCTCAGCATACACCCTGGGTGTGTCCATCACATCAATCAGACCTGGCACTCCCTATGGTTGCAGTTCAGATTCATGAGCAAAACTGTTGTGGTTTGACAGAAATGAAGAAATAGAAACTGCCATATTAATTTTTCTCACATGATCCTTAGAAGATTTTGTACCAAGACAGAGCTATAGGATATGGTGTGTGAGTGCTCCTAATAATTGCACCAGAAGAAGTTCCCTCCAGTGCACTCTGGAAGTGGAACATGCAAGACACAGACAGATCTAATACTGGGTTTGTATTTTCAGACCTTGATTCTCAAATAAGCAGTATTTCATTGAAGTCATACCCCATCCTCTTAGCATGGAACCTATTTAGTATGTTTTAGAATAAACAGATGAGTCACTGAAATCATCACATTCTTTGAGATATTGTGCATTCCAAACTCCCTTCCTGTCCGTAAGAAGAAAGCAAACAAATCAAAGAGATGAATAAATATAACTCTGGTCAAAAATAAACCCATGGCTAAATATTAAGTGCCTGTATTTCACTCTCCTTTTAAAAACAAACTCTCTCAGAACAGAGATTTAAATACATATTAAAAGATAACTGCTGTGGTCCTTCTAACATCCTTTACATCAAAATACTTAAATCAGTATATACATGAGAATTATAGTAATCAAACTACAAAAACACAGGTAACAGAAATAATCCAATAGATTTGGATTGTGAAAACCCAAAAAAGCAGGCAAGTTAATGCTAACTAGTTTGAAGCCTTCAACTTCACATTCTTCCCATGCTGTAATACTATGGATGATTTTAGCTCCAGTATCACTCATGTTTTTGCCCCCAGTTCTCAGAAATCATTCTTTTCTTCACTTAGGAGTAACCTACATGTGACCTTATTTTGCTCACAGTCACAACCCTATGACCATTTTGCTGTACTATTGTAGTTTTCCTTCTCCTGTGGCCATTTCTGCATACCTCTGAAGAGGCCTTACAGAGCAATAAGTAAATTTACTCCTGCCTGTGCTATTGCATTGTTTTATCCCTTGTAACAATTAGTAAGAGAGAACACATACCTGAAGAAAAAATGCACATGCAGACTGCAGAGCAAACAACAGCATTCACTGAAAAGAATGACAAAATGCTTAGAAATTACAGAACTCTTTTTAAAAAACATCTACAATCAGCTACTCTAAGGTATAAAGACAAACTGGGTTTGGAGATCCTAAAGAAAAGGGATGGAGTTTCTGTGGTTTGGTCTTGAAGACCTTAACACCATACAGCTTTAGTTGTTTGAATTGGATACTTTCCAAAACTGTCAGTAAACCACCAGGTCAGTCTAGCCCCCAACCTCAGCACAAATATAAAAGTCTGAGCATTTAGCCCACAAACAATTAGTCTGCAGACCAAGCATACAGCCCATCCATAACAAAAACAAGCCAAAAAATTTTGAAATGCAAGTGTATGCAGGTAAGTTTCCACAAGAGATGGGAACTCTGTAACAAGGGTATTACAGGGCAGCCCTTCAGAAGAGATCTAACATTTTGATATGCAATTGCTTTTATTTGCACTTCAGTACAAGAAGATTTTTGAATATTTCCTAGAAAGAAATTTTGCCACAATGGGAAATCCAACACAACACCTTTATTTTAACGTGCATCTTAACTGACTAGAAAAACTGACTAGAACACTCTAGAACATGTTTTCTTAATTAAAACTAAATTGCACATTTCTTTCGCAGTGGTGTATCCAACACTAACACAAAGGACTGCAAGAGGTCTTGACAATAAGAAACTCACTGAAAAGAGGGAAGAATTGACAGTTTTGAGAACTGCCACATTTGGAAAATTACTAAACCTCTCTTACGAAGGGGGAGCATGGAGATAAAAATCAAACTGAGGACTATTTCAAATTTCAGACATCTTGTTTTTATGACAAAATATATCACATCAGATAGTTTTACCTACTATATGATCAATTAACAGTTAAAGATTTAATTACCAGCAAAGCTTGTTTAAATTTACTGTCTACATCTCTGGCTTCCAAAGATACATGAATAGATGGGAATGCAGTGCCCAGTATTACAAGCTATAGAATGTGGGCTGTAAAAACTTTTTTAACACTGAATTAAAGACAGTGCTTAAGAGCTTTGCCACAGTCACTTGTAAAAGACAAGCTCTAGAAATGAGGTAAAGGTATGATTAAACCTTCCTGGTTATAGACAGACAGGTTCTTTCACCTCATAATCAAGGTCTGAATCCAGGCTTGGACATCCACATCTGGTCACAGAGGAGATCTGCTCTCTCTCATTAATTAAGTTTCAAAGTTTCAGAGCCCTACATGTTTCCTGGACTACAATTTTTCCCCACAAGATTAGCTAATAGCTCCCTAGAACTACTAATATTAAGTTTACTGCCAAATTAAATATTGTTCCTCAGTTCAACAACTTCCTTTCTCTTGGAATATTTCTTGGCTGTTACCATTGACACAGTCACACTCACACAGCTCTGCAATCTAGACAGTCTTTACTGTTCTCTGTTGCAAGGGCCCAGTTTACACACAAGAATAGCAATGAACATGAAGAATCACATACCACTTTTAGCATTAGGCTAAGGTTAAGAATGGCACTGTATTGGGGCAATCTTCAACTTGAGCATTATAAAAATCAAAAAACAGGATACATGCCAAATAGCAGAAGGATTCTTCAATTTACTGGAAGCCATTTTCTTCTAACCAACAGACAACCCCTGCTGGGCAGGAACATCCACCAGTCTAGTCATTCCTCAACAAAGTACAACCCAAAATAAGAAGCACAGCCTACTGAAATTGGTCTCAATAGAGCACTTTGCTGGGACACAAGAAGGAAGCCAGTTACTGGGAGTTCACAGCTGGAATGCCACGGTTTTCCACACTCATAGTCTCCAGCAGCGTTCAAGTATGCTCTGACCACCAACCCAGAACACAAACTTAGCAACTTAATATTGCTCAAGGGCCCCTTCTGTTTTGTAAAGAGAAGCATACTACTACTAAAGCAAGACAAACAGATGTCCTTTTTTCTTTTCATTTCTTCAAATAGTAGGCATTCCTGCCTTCCTGCAACTACTGAATTACCAAATGTTGGGAGCAATCATCCCAGGAGTAGCACAGTATTAGGACAATGACTCTTTCCAGATAAGTATGCTTAGATCGAAGTTGAGGAAACATTTAGTGAATAAGTAGGTATATGCTTTTTGACATAAGCAGTCTTACTTTGGCTGCTCCATCTCTTTTCATTAGAAGAGAGACAAACATCTAAGAAAGTTTCTAGGTGTAGTCAGATGTTAAGTATCAAAAGTAAAAGGGGAAACAGGACTAGTAAATTGGGCAACTATGACTAAAATAAAATATATAGCCTGCATTTTCATATATCATAATAAGTAATACATATTTTCATAATAAATATCACATCCATCTTGACTTATCAAAAGTAAGGAGAATATGAGGTAAAGAATTAAATGAGTGTTTCAGGTGAAGTGGAAAGAGTGCTAGAGCACAAGGAATCTCTAACCTTGACAAGCCATTCCACAGGCAATCAAAAGTCAATTACTTAGTTGTCCATCATGTCTTTCCATCTGTGCACTGTTTTGTACATAAAAGGATCTGGGGTGACTTTCATTCCCAGCACTGAGCAAACCAATGAATTCTGAGGTTCAGTCCCAGGTGCCTTCTCTGCAACTCCAGTGGATCCAAAGGTCTTCTAAACCTGCATCCCAACAAGCAACACTACAAGAGGTCCAGAGCTATTCAGTTCTCACAGACCCCAAGAATCCAAAAGTCTTCATTACTCATACAGAAACAAAATGCCAAAATGAATACAGAGCAACTTGTTTCCTGGACTGGACAGGAACATGGAACACACAGCTACAAGCAGCCTAGAGAGTCTGTAGAAACTCCACCCCTGGAAACAGTCAATACTCTTCTGGAGAAAGTCCTGAGCAACCCAGATTAACTTCATCCTAGCACTTGACTAAATGACTATTAGTGGGCCTCTTAAATCATTATTCTTTTAGCATCTTAAACATACTCAATTTCTAATGTCCACATGATAGAAATATATTCTCAGCAAGTCAATTCTTTATACTAGCTGGACTATAAGTAAACTCATACGTAATTACACTTAATAACCCATTTGATTTTCTTCTATCAACACTTGGAAAAAAGCAAACTGGACTTCATCAAACAAAACTGTCTTAAGTTTATTGCTACAATCATTAGTTATAAGTCTTACCCCATCAATGGGTTTTCCTAGCTTAAATTCACTGCATTTACTAACAGATACTTTCTTCATTAGACAACACCAGTATACATCCAAAAAGCAAGACCAACATTAGATACAATTTAATTAATATAAAGTGTTGATCAAGATATGAACAGACAAAAAGAAAATCTAGACTTCTTACTTTCAGGCTCAAGTCATCTGATTTCTATCAGAACTAATTAGAAAAGCAACCATTCCTAATTAATTTTCTCCACATTTACTGTATTATAATTCTTCATTACCAATGAAGCATACATTCTGTAACGTGCAAAACAGAACAAGACCAAAACAATTCTGGAAATATGACTTCTGCAGTAAAGTTTTATGTCAAATGGGTACCTTACTCCAGTGCCAAATCACAATACTATTTTGGGATGCAACTATGAATAAAACTCTTTCTTTGCCTTGATGTGTCACATTTACTATGACCATAAACTTCAGCCCTAAGCCACACAAAATTACATTCAAACTGCAAATTCATAGGAACAGCCCATCCCAGAAGAAAAAGACGTTTTGACAGTGTTTGCACTTCCTCTTAGACCAGATCAACGTGGTTGCTCTCAAAACTGAAATAAGTCTTGCAGCTGAATGAGAGAGCTGACCGGTGTTTTTCCCCCTACTCCTAGTACCAGGAAGAAACAGTGTTTATTCCAGCTTGTGTAAGTTTTCTCCAAACAGTTAAAATCTCAATAAAACTTTAGTACTACTAAGAAGTACCATGCACTGTTACACAAAGACTGTATCATTATCTTGCTTTTTGCACTTAAAATCAAGCACAGGGGGGTTGGAACTAGATGATCTTCCAAGTCCCTTTCAACTCAAACCATTCTATGATTCTGCTTATAAACCAAAAACTACTTAGCCTTTTAAACAATCACTGCATGAATGAAACCTGTACTAGCATAACTCATCTCCAGGTAGAGTAGAAGCATACTTTACAGAAAGATATCTAATTTATGGTGCTTTTCATTTTACTTCTGAGATAGATACAGATATACGTGTGTGTATCATAATAAAGTGTGTGTGTGTATATACATATATATATATATATCTCCCAGAATAAAGAAAAAACTAAATATCCTTCTCTCCCCAGAATCAAAGTTTTACTCACTAGAACAGGAAACACAGCCAGAGAGGGCTGTACCACTAGGCAGAAGCATTTTGCCTTCTAGAAAGAAAACAATAGAAATCAAAGCCATGAAGTGTAACCATTCTGAGGATCCTAAGAACACAACTATGGTGTTCTTTCTCCAAGCTGGAAGAGAAGGCCAGAAGAGAGACAGGACAGACATCATAAAGATTTAGAAATAATTACAATTTCAGAAGTGGAAAGGTACATGGGAGACTTTGAAAACCGTCTGAAAAGGAAGTGTTCCCCCCATCTGTGATTCCCAGCACATTTAGCTTACCTTTATACATCTACCTGTTGTGAAGAGATGCTAGAAATAAGAAATGCTCTACTAGGGGTCCTCCTATATATCCAGAGAATGGCACAGACATCCTAAACAAAACTCATAGTAAAGTAAATGCTTTCAGCCATGAGCAGCAGCACAGAATTTCACCTTCCACTTCATGCATCAATTATTACCTCTCTCCCTTTCCATGGCATAGGCATTTATGGCCTGAACATAGGGCATATTTGTATTTAAAAGGCTCTTGTGCTGAAGGCTCATGAGAAAAATGTTTTATATTATGTCTTAAAGTTTAAAATCACTTTTTTGAGCACCAAATTAACACCACTGGTTCACCTTTTAAAAAATATATACCATCATTTTCAAATCTTAAATGAATTAATAAAACCAAAGACTCTATCACTTGACAAACTTAAATTTACTGTATAAACCCTTATTCCCATGGGTATGAGAGTGAAATACATTAAATGGCCATTCCACTTGGCATTTCTACCTTCACCTTGACCATTAAAGCACAGAACAAGAAAGGATGACCTGTTACTTGAGAAGAATCTTTTTATGGGACTTTTGGTTCAATGAAGGCTTTCCTTCATGTATTCTATTTCTAAAAATCCACAAAAGGCAGCTGAAGAGCCAGTTAATCTTATTTCTTTCAGGTGTCAGCTGAAATGAGGGGGAAGATTTGCTTTCAGCTTTGAGCAGCTTATCTTGCAGGTCTCTTCCCCAGAGAGGCCTGGATATTACTCAAATCCACCCAGTGGCAATGATGTGCCCAACTACCTCTCAACGTGTCAATGAAATACAAGAAATGCATTATGTCACACTGGCAAACACCGGGAGAAGGACGTGCGTATGAATAAATACAGCACATCACAGTTCTTTCTTCTGGTGAGCTACGAATTCTCATGTAACAAGTTATGCTTCCTGACTGTCAAAGTGCAGTCAGTCTTCAGCCAGTCAGGTGGTAAATTAATGCTTTGACATCCCGTACCATACAGATTTCCACAAAAAAAACCGACCACCCGCCAGATGATTTAGACAGCAAAGCACACAAGGGTTATGTCTGAAGAGTCACACAGCAATTAAGTAATGTGAACACCATGCTCAGGACCAATAGCTACATGAAATAGATTGTAGCATAAAAGTATTCAGTCTTTTTGTGAAACACAGTGCTTAGATTTCTGGAGTAAGAGTATCAAAACCTTCCCTCAAAGGACATGAAAATTCTCTGTGATCATGATTTTAAAGCACACACGGTAAGAATTAAACACTATTAAATACTCCTATTACCACAGTGCATAACAAATAAAATAAAAATAGGCCCTACTTTGTACTAGGTGCAAAAAAAACCAAAGCCAGTTCCTGAGGTAATTATCTAAGCTACTTGTCATACTGCAAGCATTGGGCAATTAATACTGAAACTGTGCTCCCTCTGCCAGAGGGAAAGATGCCATATAGTTAAGGATGTACAAGTTCATCTTCTATTGTGCAATCCTTGTTTGGATCGCTTGTTTCTATCTGATCTGCACAAATTCTATAAAGTTTTTTAATTATGCAGTACGCAAATCTCCATGTTTCAGTTGGTTTAAGCTCTTGCAGTCAGAACCCAGGAATTCGTTGTCTCCCTAGTAACACACACCTGATCCAGAAAAAATTCAGGCCCAGCAACACAGGCAGGCAAAAGCAATTTCTGGAAGCAACTTTAAAAATACCTCACCTACCAGTAGAAGAAATCTGCTCCAAATGACTAAATTCACAGCCTCAGGCTATTAAGGCCCCTCCAATCCAATCATGTTCAGAAGTGCTTTTTACCAATCTTAAGCCAAATACCATAGGCATCGTTGCCTGGCAATGGTAAAAACCAAACTAAGCCAACTTTGTAATGACATCGGGAGCCGTGTTAGCAAGGAAGCTACCCAGGACTAACTCAATGCATCCCTGAGAGCCACCTCAGCACACTGTAACCTGGTGGTCCTCAAGCAGCACTGCCCAAATGGACCATGTTGTGGGACAGTGCCATCCTCTGCCCTGGCTGTTAAGCATCACTGCAGCTCCAACTCACAGCCCAATTTCCATACCAGAAGCAGCCATTTACCTCATGTCCCATTTGAGGATGACCCCTGGTTAAACACCAACAAGTACTGCTGCTAACATTCAGACAACATTAAAGTCCTTAATGTCACCAGACTTCATCTAATGTTAACTGAGAACAGGGAGGGAGAGCAGCTGAGTCCAGGGCCACCATGAGATCAATTGCCATGCAACTCATTATGCCACCTGAAGATGAATTCCTTCAAAGCTAACACCTCCCCTGAAAAGATGCAGCAGGACTGCAACACATTCACCACACCCAACAGCCCTCAGAAGTGAGAACACCTATTTCTAGATATGAAGTTTGAAAAAGAACAGAAACAAGAAATACAGAAAAAATACAGATGATTTCTGCTCTGTTGTTAGGAAGCCTAGCACTGGAGTGGCACAGGCTCCTTGTAAACAAACTCCCTTGCAAAACACATGTTGCTAAGGGTTTTTTTAATATGCAAATATCTTACCTTTAATCAGTTACAACACATCCTCTAATCAAACTCTGTCCTAATACTCAAAAATTGAGCCTTTTTTTCAAAAAACAAGAGAGATTCTTTCATCATCCAGCCAATTAACAGAACTCTATTTTTTTTCTTAGAAAGACAAAAAAAAAAAAAAGAAAAAAAAACCCCAAACCTTCCTTCCCAACAACTGGTATACAATTTCTCAGCAAGACTCTCTCAATCCAATTCTATTATTCCAACTGAGTTGTGGGGGAGTTTCCCCAAAAAGGGTCCAGCAGAGTACCTATGAAAGGCAAAATATTGATTATGACCACCATTTACAATGTGAAAAATTAGCTGTCAGAAGAACATTTAATGAATTAGTTCTACAAGCATATGAAACATGCCCTTTTCAAATTCCTATACTCTGAGTATTTACAGCCTCCTAAAATTATCCCAAGGGCCAAATTATTTTATGAGATTAATTAGTGAAAAATCCCAGTGAACCAATTTCTAAATGTATGCAAGTATTACAAAGAACATTTTCCTCCTTCTACTGTAAGTAGCAGCTGTCCTATTTATCTTTCAGACTTTTTATTACACACTGGGACTGTTTACACACAAACTTTGACAGAATAGGAGAATGCATTTTGAAGAGACTTAAATGAAAAAAAAATGAAAAGATGATGTGCTTTAACAGTTTAAGATAAGCATCAAAAAATAACATTTAAAAATAACTATATAAAACTTCCATGTTTAGAGCTTATCCCTGTAAACACTGATGGCTAATTCCATTTAACTAGAGAAAGAGAGGTTACAGTTCGGGAAAATAACAGATTAGCCTACACTTTAAAAAAGTCACCCTTTGAACTTTCAAATATTTATATTTCACCTCTACAAAGACTTCCCTCTACCTGTTGCCATCTCACACACAGTCCCCTCTCTAAGGCACTACTGCCTGCAAATAAGACACATGAAAATCACACCCATCTGGCAGTCATTTGGCCAAGTGATAAGCACTGAAAATCCTGCTGGAAGAGTTAAATGGTTGTACTGCTGCACCTCAGTTAAGCAAAATATTCTGCTGGCCCCAGTACCATGAAGGTAGGTGGCATTTCCTTAAAGTTACTGCATAATTTTTAGATATATCTTTTATATATAAATATATATATACACACACACCAGTAAGATCCAGCAATATTTAGACAGCTCTTAACCATAACAACTGAAAAAAATAACGATAACACCAGACTCCTGAGTTTTAGGCACCTGTTGCGACAGAGCTGTAATTCCCTCCTCTCAATGCTTCAGCACTCCTTTCTACCATCCCTTCCTGGAGAAGACATTTTAAAAAAACAATCTGAATGAAATATCATCAGTTAAATACACACATCTGCCCCCAGACAGATGAAGTCAGATTAATCATAGCCACATTACCCAACAGTTGGCTATTGCCACAAGCCATAACCTGACAGACAACTTATTTCCCCTCCACCCCATCTTTTTGGGTTATCTTTGTACCGACCCCAGCTGACCTGCACAGAGTCAAGTAAGACCCAGACTAACATCATGAGAAAGATGAGATATGGGAGTAGTAGACACAGGAGAGTTTTCTAATTGCCTCACAATGTTGTTTGATATGAAATAGATAAATACTGGATTCTCAGATATTATCTAACAAGCAACCTGACAGACTCCAAAAAGCACATAACATATAAAGAAAAAGGGGACCAACATATACAATGCTTACACATGCAGGGGTTCAAAAAAGTATTTACCAAAAAACAAGCAGCAATGGTTTGCAAAGCAGAAAGCTAAAACTGTACAAGTCCAACTTTCAGAGTTGTTTTGGTTTGGTTTTTTTTTTTTTTTAAAGTCATCTTTAAAATCAGAAAGTTTCTGAGTTACTTTCAGGGGTCACAAACACAATGTTCTCCAGACTCAGTCTCAGGCTTTTCTTCTGATAGTAGCTTGAGGTGACTAGCTTGGAGTTTAATAAAAAGAGACATGCATTTTAAAAGAAGATGAGATTAATAACACCTTTTCATTTCAAAACGTGGCAAAGACTACAAGCCCAAATAAAAAGAAGTAACAAATCTTCCAAGTGGGCTCCAAGAAGTTTTTAACAGTGAAGAAGAAAATTGACACATTAAAATTATATCAGTGCTAACCAACTTGCTCATAAGGATGATCTAATCTTTCCCTGTTATCACGTAACAAATATTTCATTTTTTTAAAAGCCCATTTGGTAGATTTTGGTAGACATGAATTCTGGCCTATGAAACAACTCAAGTTTACAAGGAAGCACATCTCTCAGTACAAACAATTCCACTTAAAATCCGATGATTTCTCATCATTACACAAGAAGTATTAAACCATCTGTTGCATCTCATTCCTTTTGTTCCCTGGCCACAGAGCCTTGACCACTACTGCCCAAACTGGAGTTCATGGTCATGTATCAAGCAGCTAAAACACAAAGTTCATTTTCTGCTACCGTTTCATCAATATGTTGCTTATGTTGAACTTCATGAAGGGGAAAAAGTGCAAATACTCCAAAACAGATTTTACTGTCGAGTTGCTAAGACATTGAATAATTTTCATATGATATGGTATTTTCTGACCTTTGTCTTACTTCTGCCTAACCTGGACTTGCCCATCCAAAAATAGCTGCAACTCATTTGTTTTCAGTGTGGTACACAATCATTTTGGTATGCTAACATCAGTTAGACTTAAGCAATCCTGAATATGTTAACTGACAAAACTCAACACTGAAATTATAGCACTGTATCTCTGTTGGCTAACTAAACAAAGCCTGTATGATTTTTTTCCTTTGTTTGTTTCCCAGAAAAAGAAAAAAATGTGGAGCAAGAAAACCAAGAACTACAATGTAAATGAACAGGCTGCTACAGTGTTTTAATTTCACATAATTTATTCCTGTTACAGTTTAAAAATTAGCAAGAGTCAGGAAGAAAGCAGAACGCTAATCCAATGAAATGAAGTCATAAACTTCCAGTTGTCTCTTGGCCACCAGTCTCTGGCACTGACAACTGTACAGTGACTTGAAATGTGAGTTGGTAATTGCTGTTGGTCTCTGTATTAAACAATTCCAACATAATCAGCTAGATCTTTCATCAAGAATTAATACACCTTTTGTTTTCTGTAATTATTGTACACATTGTCCTGCCACTGAACAAGATTTCCTTACTATAGCAGGCCTGCATATTTTCACAGCAAAGCAATCTCTGCATTTCAATTCCAGCAGGCATAGGCTGTGTCCATCACAGATGAATGTACTGATCATTTCAAGAAAAACTAGCCCTGTGTCCTACTGCAACAAAGAATAAATTTTAAATGGATCAAAATGTGAATCTACCCTTGAATTTCACCTCCAACTGAAAGAAATATGCCATCTTAACCCTTTAACCATGCAGGCAATAAGAATGATAACAGAGAAGAAAAAGCAGGTCTTGGCACTCCATTACTAATATAATGGACAAGTTTTAAGGAAGGTTTGGAGTTCATTAAAAAGAAAAATAACCCTGTTGTTGCTGTTGCCTTTTCATCACAACCTGAAAGACAGACATTCCCAACAAAGCTGGCTTTACTACAGTTCAAGCCACACCTTTACAGTCTAGTTTACCTCTGCTTTCCTCCTACTCTCCTTTTTCTTGCATTTTCCATTTAATTTTTTGCAGTTACTTGAAAATGTTTGTTTCACTGTTTTTTTTCCTTGGTAAGAGAAATGTTCATTGCACATTCTATGTATTGCAATTTATACATTCCAAACAAGCAGAAAGGTGTCTTTTATACTATAAAGGCCTGCAAAAGTACATCCAGATACATAAAATGGAGTCTTATCTTTGGAGAAAAAAAACATAATGGTATCTCTTTCATGTTAAATTATTTTTTTAACAATTTTAAGTGCTCTGAAGAAAGAGTATAGAAAAAAAATAAATGCCAGTGAAGCATCTTTATAGATGTAAGTCTAACCCTGTAATTTAGATTTTTCTTAACTAAATAAGATTGCCAAAATACAATCTGCCTACTGGCCTCTACTTCACCTGCAATTCATGTTTAGATAACATGATTTCAACCTTTACCCAAACACCCTTTGAGAAAGTCTATGAACCTGTGCCACTGTAATGGAGCTGAATGATTTACCACCAAACAAAAAAGCATTTCACTCAGACAACTCTAATGTGCTAAGGAAGGGGCTGAAGGGTTTGGCTTTGGGGAGGGTTTCTTTTTTCCAAGAGATTCATATACTTGTTGCTTCATTTCATCAGTATGTATTAGTATATACTAATAACACCTCTGAAGAGCAAAGTCTCATTTTTCTCACAAGTTTCCCACACAAGCTCCCATAAAAAGTGATGGTTCTCCATTATTACTATTTTGCACTATATTCCAGCATTACTACTGACAAAAACTGCTAGCATTAGACTAAATGCTTGCTAGCCACCCACATTCAGCTAACAAACCACGTTTCTCTGACACAACTCTTGCCAAGGTAAGGACTCCATGGTCAGAACCTTAGTAGAGAAGTTTCTAACTTCCCCCACTGGTTCATGCCTCCAGCATGTTATTTGCACCTACTGGATTCCCTCTTTTTTTTTTTTTTTTTTTTTTTTTTTAAAATACAAAAAGTTAGAAACAAGAGTTTTGGAAGAATTTCACCTACTGCTCTTATTTGGGATGGCCCATTTTAATCAACTGCACCACCCTGTAGGATGCAAGGGATGACAGAGCAGCCATTTCCAAGTCTGCTGCTTTTCTCTGGCCAGCTTCTGGAGCACAGTGTCCTTGGTCCTCCTAAGCAAGTCTTTCCACCACACCTCCAACAAGTTCTCAACCAAATTCCAAATCTGTCATCCACAGCAGCCAGAAACACCTCCTCAGAAACCACTTTTCTGTTGCAAAAAGAGCTGGGTGCATGTTAAATGCAAGAGCAACTAAAAAAACCTGCAGCCANGGGGGGGAAGAATATATAAGTGTCTGAAGTTTAAAACCCCTCAGTTTTAGACTTAGAAGGGCAGAGTATTGCTCTACAGTTGTATAAGTTAAGCAACCAGTACTGAAAAGCCTGCAAACAATTCCACCAGCTACTGGTGTCTTTAAAAAAAACGACGGCGTGGCAGGGAGGGGGAAGGAGGATTAAAAAAGCAGCAGTTTTTCATGGATTGAGGTGACAAATACCAACTGCAAATTTGGCAAAAACAAAATACAGAAAAAGCAGTTCAATTTTTTTTATTTTAAAACCAACAAAATAAACGCACACAACTAGCCCAAACTACCTACCTTAGACTTTTTCTTCCTCCTGTTTTAAAGAGACCTGTTTCGTGTTTTGTTATTGTTCTGGAAGAGGTAAACACTAAGGGGGAAACAGCAGAAGAAATGATATTCAAATGTAAAGACAGCACATGAAAAAGGTTGGCAATGTAGTTCTTGAAGCATTGTGAAAACTTAAGGCTTTGTTCTTTCTCCTCCTACCCTCTATTATTCTATGTGATATAATCACATTACATACAGTCATTAATCAAAAGCTTCTCAAAGCTTTTCACAAACATCTAGTTAGGCCTTATAAAAGAAAGAGTAATTTCCATCTTTCCAAACAAGCCTTACAGACAGGGATCTGATCCAAGACAATGCCATGTCTCAAACAGAACCTGTGCATCGATTCTTCACTGCCCAGCACCCACCTGGGTGTTCTTTTGGGTCTCCCTCTCAGAGCTCTCAAAACATTTACTATATACATTTAAACACACACTTTACAACTATTTACCAGACCAATCTAACTGCAGAAAAACTGTTGTTCAAATGAGCTGGAGGGTTTTCTTTGTATTACAACCAAAGCATATTACACAAAGCATTCTAATTACATCTAACAACAGTGCTGCTAAAAGAAGCTCTTTACCCCAGGAACGCACATTAAGCTATGCAGAAGCTAAACATGCCACCAAGGACATGAGCTTCATTTGAAGAGAAAGGTAAGATTTCAGCCCCTTCTGTTCCTTAAAAGCACACACAATGAGAACATACTTGTACAACAAATATAAACCCAAGCTCCATCTCAGCAATATTCTGACTAATATTTTAGACCTTTAAATATCACTTCTGACCATTATTTAAACCATTCTAATACTAATCAGTTTACACTACATAAAATTAGTAACTAGGAACATCAAATCCATCTCCTGGCATGGGAAAACAGTAGGAGCCAAAGGCTGTATTTTGAAAACAAGGCACTTTGCTTTCTTCCTTAGACATGCTATTGTCAGATCTGCACATAACAAAGCAACCTTGGTTGACACACTGAGTCCTAAAGAGCAGGCATTTGAAAAAAGAACCTACTTAGGCCTGAAAAGGAGAGGGGGAAAAAAACCTAACCAAACCTCACTGTGCAAATCCAAGTCCCAGACAAACTTCTTTGTACACAGTCAGTGTAGCTGGAGATATTAATATCCCAAACCACTTGCTTTCAGGCAAGGATTTGCCCTCAGTAAGCTCAGTCTCACTTAGAAGGGCAGGCTGGGACAAGAGCCAGGCCAGCCGCAGGCAGCACTCACACAAGCGCCGCAGCTGAAACGGGGAAGGTGGGAGGGGGAGCTATTGGGTGGTGGGATAAGCACAGGCCTTTATTCAAATGTGCCTTTGGTCTGTCTCAATACGATGTTTTTATGACAATCTGAGAAGTCAAACTGCCATGGAATGAACCAACAAGTGTAGACATCTTTCTCACCTACACACAAAGGTATAAAATGAAGAATTGTAGGGTAATGCAAATGAAAGTATCCAACACTTTGAACCACTTATCATCCTTCCACCTTCATAAAACTTTCTGAAGACAGGCAGAAAGTAGTCTCTAATAAGGCTTTTTATAGACAAACTCCCCTTTTCACTGTTCTATCATCTGTCTATACTTTAAAAAACCCACATGCTCAGACGTAATTTACCAGATATTAAACTTAAAAAGCAACACCCTTTTCTTTATGGTGACCTGACAAAGAAGGTGAAAAAACAAATAAAACTTAAAAAAAAAAATTAAATTTTTTTAATTTTTAAAAAAATTAAATTAAAAAATTTACGACATTCATTACATTGTATTCCAAGCTATTACTAAATAGCAGCTGGAGACCCAAGGAATACCTTTTATAATAAATCAAAATGCAGTTAAAACAGAAGCCATAAGAAACCCCAGGAAATTGGAAATGGTTATTAACACAGACATCTCAGAGAAAGCCTAAGCATCCAATCCTTACATCACTCCTCGCTGCTCCTTATCTATTCACAGCAGTCTCACAATACCTGTAGAAAATGCAAACATTCAGTTATGAGTTAGGTACTACACCAAGGCAAACCTCCTGCCTCCAGCTCCAAAACAAGCAGAAGCTGTGAGAGCAAGCTGTCTGTTATGAATAATTTGGGGGAGGGAAGCTACTGGCATCCTTCCACACCAACACAGAGGCCAGATAACTCTGGACACAGCACCTGTCTGTCCCACACCATCCAAAAGTCACTTTAGTCTCTTTAGCCCCATGACAAAAGAAAGCCCTGGATCTTCCTAAACTGAGAGAGAAAACTGAATTCCTAATGCAACACTGCATTCAACACCAATGACTTAGCACATTTCATTGCCATTTTTTTTTAAATTGGAGAAGAATACATCATAGTCAATAATCCAATTCTGAGCATCTGCACCATCTTCACAGTAACACTCATGTCCATACTCTGGAAAATTGTTGGGGTTTTTTTAATATATTCATTTAGAAATCGCACTATTTCTATTTCACTATTCGGTATCAGCCACAAGATTTGATTATCTGAGGAGCTGGACAAACAAACTTTAGCAATTTACTTTAGAAAAAGTAATTTTACAGTTTTTAAATGAATATGAGTACTAAGGGAGACTAAGTCAAGTTCCACTTCATAATTACTCATTTCTATGAACATGTGTTGACATTTTTCAGCATATGGCCAGCTTTTCTAAAGCAGAATTTGAAGCTAAATTTCACATAAGTGACTTAAACTGTTTCCCAGCACTCGTGCTTTTTATTCTTATCTCTACCAGACACAGGATTGCAAGATTTCTTGATAACCACCCACTTGGAATGAAGGGATAGAGAAACCAACACAAATTCAGAGATGTTCTGCTGTTCTTACTTTCCAAATGAGCATATTTAGTTCCTAAAACAGCTCTCCTGAATAGGCAAATAACTTTTTTTTTAAGCACAAACAGGAAAGGAGGAAGACATGCAGTCAATGTTACACCTCCTAGTCCCAGTCACACAGGGCCCCTACAAAAGGACTCCTTCCCTTAAGAATACGCACAAGCTGTCGCTTTTATCCTCTTTACACCTTACTTCCCACAGCTGATGCACGCCCATTCTGAACAGCCCCCCCACCCTAAAATGCATTTCCGAAGTATTGCTAGATGTACTTACTTCCAGTTTAAGTCTAGGTCTCATTTAAAACCACCTGTAATAAGGAACAGTCCAATAACTCACTATCATCAAATCTCTTTATCCTAAGAATATATGAGAATATTAAATGCAATACCATTCACAAAACTGACAGGAAAGTATGGCAATCCACAAGTGTAAACACAACTACAGGACATCCTATCCATAAGGAAGCCAAGGGACAAACAAGTTACACAACGCATTTTACAGAAAGCAACATTTAGAGAAGGCACAATAAAATTAATCTTTTATGGAGTATAGAAAGCAAAACAAAATAACAAACAGGAATATAAAGAAAATAATTAATTCAAGATGCAGAAAATATTGTTTTGAAAGCAATTACAATTTTGATACTATTTTTTATGTTACTTTTACTTGAATACATCCCCTCAAAAATACACTGTAATCAGCATAAAATGGGAGAGCTTTCATGCAGCTATACTGTGTCTTATCACTATTTTAAAATCAAGAACTTTCTTTTTTTACTTTTAATTGCATAGGCCTTGTCAGCCAAGAGAGCATCTTCTTGTCTTACAAATTTTTCTGTATCAAAAAAATACACCAACTTAACCAAGTTCTCCGCTTTTTGGAAATAGTGACCAGATACAGAAAAGAAGTTGATGCAACAAAACTGCAGAAAATTGTTCAGACTGTTTTTATAAAGGGTAAAAACGAAGGAAGGCAGGTAGGCAAAGAACTATTCAGAACTGGGAAGCTTTTCTAAAAAGATTTCATAACACAGAAACTAATTAGGCTAAATTTTTATATATATAGATTACTTTGTTATATTAAAATGATATGCAAAAGCAAGTTTCAATGACACCATTAACAGTAAAACACTGACATTTCACTACTCCATAGGAACCATCCGACACAGCACTGATTGACTGAAAGATTCAGTGTCTCAGCCACGCAACCTCGATCTTCCCTTGTGTCCACACCAAGTTGAAGAACTTTGCTGCTCTGGCTGAGAAGAAAAAATAATCCAAAAAGTCAAAACCCAAAAATCTGTGCAGATCCATGAGCTTCTGTAATTCACTGTCTATGCCCATCTATTAATACTATTGCAAGAAAGGTAAGTAGCATGCTTCAGCAGAAAGAAATTATGTAGCAGCAGTGCCATTTTAGCCCTGGTTTACCTTTGACTGAAACCAAAGCTACACAGGACATTCTCCAACTGTGGGCACTGTGGGAGTTGACTTTTGAACAATATGCACATTTAAAGAACGTCTGGAATCAGTCAGTTCTGTAACTTACACAAAGATGAATTTTCATTTTCAATATAGGTTTTAAACCTAATTTTAGGACTCTTCACCAAACTACATGAATTACTTTTTTGCTCATGGTTCCAGAAAAATGCATTTCCATGAGGGAAATCACAGAATAAGCTGCGTTGGAAGGGACCCACAAGGATCATTGAGTGCAACTCCTGGCCCTGCACAGGACACTCCAAGAATCACACCCTGTGCCTGAGAGCACTGACCAAACGCTTCTTGAGCTCTGTCAGGTTTAGTGCTGTGACCGCTTCCCTGGGGAGCCTGTTCCAGTGCCCAACCACCCTCTGGGTGAAGAACCTTTTCCTAATATCCAACCTAAATTTTCCCTGATACAACTTCAGGCCATTCCTTCAGGTCCTAACACTGTTGGTCACCACAGAGAAAAGATCAGTGTCTGCCCCTCCTCTTCCCCTCACAAGGGGAAGCTGTATTAGACAACTACGTAGTAGGAAACAGGGCATTTACTGAAAACATCATATTCTCAGACATTTCAAATCCCACTGCATTCAGGAAAAAAAAAAAATTATTTGCCCTTCACGCTGTCTTTTCTGCTCACAAAATGTAACTACCTCATACAATTATCACAAAACTTCAGGACTAAGAACACAATGACTTCAGTATTATCCGCTCTTGAGATCTCAAGCCAAACTCTGAACTGCAAAGCATCTAATACCTCTAAAATTCCTCTTAAATACAGTAGCCAAAACTTTCCAAATTTCCTGCTTACTCAAAACACTAACAAAATGGTAATCTTTTTTTCTTTTAGAAAGAAATCACTCACAAATTTCAAAACATTCTGGAAAAGGTATTATGTATCCAAATGTGAGGAAACATCATGTAACTGTTGATTTTTATTTTTCACCATTTCCATACTGAAAGACTAACCTATTACTTTTTATTTTTTTTTAGATAACAAACTCAATATTGTTTTTTCCTTCTACTTTCTGTGGCTTAATCCTGGCATCAGAAAATTTTATCCAAAGGATGGCACTCATGCTGCCAACACACATACAGCTTTTGGCAGGCTACAGAGAAGTCAGTGCTTCTCACAGTGCAGCTCTGTGCTATACAGAGGCTGATGCCAGTAAAATATTAGCCCAAACTGAAGTCTATTATATAAAATATATGCAAGCATCAGAATCCATACTCTGAAAATTCATTTCTCTTGATGAATAACAAAGTCTTTAAAGGTCTTGTAACTAAAAAGAAATAAATAAAGTATAGAGTTTGTCTCTACACTTCATTTTAAACTGGAAAAAAACCCACTAAATAATAGAGAAAATTTAAAAAGCACACATGGAAAAGTACAAGCAAAGATAGCCTAAAGACTCCAATGCAAGACATTACTCTCACATGCCTTTAAGTAATTACTGCTTTCAAAGCCCTTGTCTGTCCTTTGACATTGGAAACAGATGAGGAATTGTATCTCAAGCAGAAAAATTGGTTCATATGAAGGATAAAAAGAACAGCACTGAAGGTCTCTACATTAATAGTTTTCACTTATAAATGCATAGTAAGCAATAGAAGTTTTTCAGTTCAGCTCATCTTCTACAGAGTAACACACTCAGTAGCAGGGTATGGAAACATTAAATGAAACACAGTAAGAGATGCACCGTCCTCTATTTCCCAGTTCCTCAAAAGCTGATTCCCTGAAATCCAGTACTTGGATACAGTTGCAAGCTTAACTCAGAGCTCAAGCTATTAGATGGACTTTGCTGCTCAGATTTCTATGAGCACCTATTTTCAGGAACTAATGGACTTGTTCGATCAGACTCATTAAGCAGCTGAGAGAGCAAATAACCTTTATAGGAACTGTGTGCAGCAACTCTTCTGGACTATGAGGACCACAAGCACCCTGAAATATGCATAAACACATATATAAAATACATGATTTTGTACACTTAGAATAATATACTTGGTAATAAGGTAGAAGCTGGTCTTACTGGAATCATGTTTAACACATGATTCAAGTTCTCATGTTGTTTTGTATTACTTCTTGTTCCTATTCCTATCATTTTTTATACAAACTGGAAAAAAAATCCAAAACCACAACAACAAACCAGCACATTCTCTTAAATTAACTCTGATGTTTTAAATTCATACCAGATTTTTATGCACCTGCAAGCTAACTGAATCAAGATCAAACTATTTGGCTCCAAAAGATCTTCTACCCCTACTCTATACTACAAAGTAAAAAAAATTACCACGCAAAACACAGGACTGTGCTCCTCACAAAGAGAAGGCAAAGAGTTATAAACTAGAGCAATAAATAAAAGCTCAAAGTATATGTTCATGGTCACCACAATTGTACGACACATAAAACCTGCCTTCTGCTCATTATCCATGTAGAGCTCTCATCAAGTCAAAACTTTCTTGTGTAAATACCTGCATATTTGCATGCAATTATTCTGTGGCATCAAGTGGACTTTAAAGGTCACAACACTTTATGAGATCATCTTTATAGTTATGGGTTATCTTTTTTTAAAAAGTAATGAAAAGCCTTTTTTTACAGAAAGCAACACTAACAGAACTCATTTTAGTTCATGTAATACTTGACAAATCTTGTATTTGGCATGTTGCAATGCCAGAGTCCAGACAAAAATTTACTTTTATGTATTATCTAGAAATCTCAGAAAAATAATTCTAAAGGCAAACAGATTAGAAATATTCTGAGCATCTTCCCCTTGCTACCTGAAACGTAACACGGTACCTTTCAAATAACCTCAAAATCTAGTGCAAATGATTATTTTACATTACTATACTGGCTCTCAAATCCTGCCTGCTAGATACCTCTCCACATAGTACATCTCTGACTGTTAGACAGCCACTGGAATACTGACAGGTCTAAAATACACGTGTATTTGCAGCACACCAATTTACCCAGCCAGCAAGGGGGCAAGGAAGAAAGTTTAGGCAAGGCAGCACCCTGGGACACTTCCCTATCACCTGAGTGCAGGGAACAGGCACAAAGATCTGTCCCAGCTCTATCTCAGTACTACAGACATGGTAAAACTTAACTGAAGTCACACATTTTCTTCATCAGCTTCAAGTGTTCAAACAAAAGAACCCATTAAGAAAAGCTGAGATTTACAGTTCTTGTTCCTTTTAAAAAGGCCATTAAATCAGCTTCTTATTACACTGCAAAAATAAGGAACTGTTTACAAATCAAAAATGCACCTTTGTAAGCATAGCAAGCAACTCAGGGTGTGGTTGCTTCAAAATTGGCAGGAACGTGTGTCTGTCAAATATTTCCAGTTCTACCGTACAGCAGCTTGGGTTTAAGGCAGCATAATGCAACAGGTTAAAACGCATTCAGAGTTCTCATGGCATTGCCACAACTACAAGGTGTGCCTTTTGGCTCCTCTAGAGGTACTCTTTACTATTCATCTTACTTCACTTGCCTGTTCAAAGAACAACATCCATCATTTCTCTACAATACGGCATGTAGTAAAGCACCCTGACTTCCGTAAAGAGAAGTCCAAGCATTTAGGATTTGCTATAGAGACAATAAGCACACAAAAACTATTTCATGCAATACATCTGGAAAGTTCAGCAACATACATGGAGGTTTAGGAGAATACTAAGATCTCTCATCAAAGGGTCTTGAAGAAACCAAACCCTTACAGGATAAGAGCAACAAATTACCTGCAAATTACAACTGATAAACAAATATGAAGTGGGAGACAAGCAGAAGCATTAAGCTTTTTTAAATGGTGACCCAGTAATTAGAAAAGAAGGGAAGAGGATGATGCACTGATAACCCTCCACAAGGATATACGCTTTAACCTATACTTACAAATATGGAATAAACTGACAGCTATAGAAACTTTCATAAACTTTGTAAAGCTAAAAAGTTTGATATCCAGTCAGAATAATCTTGTTTGAAAGTCACTGTGGATAGCCACAGAAGGTTTGGACAGCAAATGGCTGATGGTGAAATAAAATGTTAGATGAAATCCATTGCCAGTAAATGCAACAGAAGGGAAAAATAACCTCAAGTGGTAACAACTGAGATGGTGTAGAAGTGAAAATAAAACAAAAATCATTGCCCCATGTAACCTACCACGGTTCTTTTCTTGACTACTGTTTGTCACTCACATTGTTCAAAAAGACAGACGAACTAGAGAAAAAGTCACAAACAGATATAGCATAGCTTCCATACAAAAATTATGGATAATTATGGCCTTCGAGACATTAAAAAGAGCTAAAATCAGCAACATAAGCAGGAAATAGTTACCCATTGTATACAAGGATTGGTGAAATCTCAGTAAGATAACCAGACATTAACACGGAATTTAAGAGCAATTTTCTTCCCCACAATATGTAATTGTTGCCACAGGACAACATCAAAATCAGAATTATAGTTTAATTCAAGAAGCGAATCCACTAAAGATCAGGCATTTTTTAATATAAGACCCTAAATCTGTCATCTCCAATGCTGGCAGTCCTTAAACTAATAGAACACTGTAAAAACTGCTTGTAGCTTCTTGTACATGGCTTGTAATAACTTCTTACAATTTTCCTGTTATATTATTTTAAAAATTGGGGCGGGGGGGAGGCATGTTACATACACTCTTTGCAGTGTTTAAGGCTTAAATTCAAGTCCTCAAAACTGACAAATGTAAAACAGTTTCAATTAATATGTGTCTAAGTCACTCTCAAAAGATGAAAAGAATCATTGTTCTCTTATTTTTCAGTACATATATGCAGCAATTCCTAAATGTCATAGCAACCCAAAGTTTTCTAGACACCATTTGGAGCAAAGGAGAAGGGAGAATGTCACAAGGGTCACAAATGAGTCACCTGAAACTACAGACTAGAAAAGCTGAACAAACTGCTTCGTTAAGGAGCCCCTACAAAACCTGAAACAAATCCCACACACTGCTGGTATCATGAGAAGATTCATAATAGGTGGAAACCTGCACATAACGGAAAAAAGAAGTTTTTAAAATAAAGCCTGTGATAACCAAAAGCTAAGATTTTTTTCATGCACCATATTTTCAATTCAAGGCTCCTGTTCAATCCTTGAAAACATCTCTTATTTGTAAGCACATAATTTAAGATTATGCAATTGCATTATGGCAGTCCCAAAATATTATGTGCTGAAAGCACCGAAGCACTTACAGACAATGCTTGCCAAACAGTCATTCCATCGAAACCACGACTCAACCACTACTTGAGCTAAACTTGTTTGAACCAGACTGAAATACAGATGTAAAGTATGTGCATACTAAATTGCAAAACAAATGCCAGGAAAACAAAAACAACACACCTGTTGGAATACATTGACAGAAGCAATCTGCCATGTAGAGAGCTGGCAGTGACACCCTGTAATATAGATTTGAAAGAGGAGAGGGGGAAAAAAACAGTTTACAAAATGTATGTTTCATAACAGGAACACATAAAAAATTCATAAATACCTCAGATCACTGACATCATATAGGTGGGAAGTGCACTGAGAAATGAAAGGAGTGACCCATTCCCAACGGGAAAAAAAAAACCAAAAAAGGGAACCAAGGGATCTGTCACCTATAGATTTCAAGTACAGTTTAAAACATAACTGGATTATTCTCATCCAACAGCTGTGTATTGTGTAAAGAAAGAGACTTTGTCTCATCCCAGTTTCTAGTCCAAAACAACCCACAACAGTCTCAATTAACATCCTCATTGCAGAAGGATATAAAATCAAAAGAAATACAAAAGAATTGTTGTGGCTGTGAATTCTCTCAGAATGAGACAGCAGCTGCACTATACTTGCAAAGTTGCATTTGTTACAACCTGTGTTCTTCTTGGTTTACAGATAAAAGTTATACCAGCTCTTTAAAAATGTATTTGCTAGCTTTGCTGGCCTTCAGAGAAAGCAACATA
Organism: Dicrurus megarhynchus; assembly: GCA_013399195.1. NCBI lineage: Eukaryota > Metazoa > Chordata > Aves > Passeriformes > Dicruridae > Dicrurus > Dicrurus megarhynchus. The sequence continues at coordinate 1,034,774 of VXAD01003680.1, read as the reverse complement.
AAAGCACCCGGAAGCACCTAAAGCAACCACACTGGTTTTAGGATGTGACTTCATGAGCAAATCTTTTGGTGCAGCTTATTGCCCTGCTAATGTCTTTGCAGTCTTATGTATGAGGTAGAGGAGGACTGAGACAGCAACATGACCCCATGACCTGTGCAGCAGTGACATTACATGGGAGGTGGGCCCACAGGCAAAATCTAGCAGTAAGAGAGGCCAGTCATAATGCAGCTCCAGGTGTAAGTCTGACACATAAGGCACTCTAGTTCATCATTAAGTATATGAGGTTATATTGCATGTCCCTTTCCTAGACTGTCAAAACAAAATTTTTAGAGACAGCTCTCAGTATAGAACTTCAAAGGAGAATGAAGGAAATCCTGCCCCCCTGCCCCCAAACCTGAACTTCAGCAAATTTAAGTTTTCGGTGCTTTTGTAAGCTTAGAGCTTTCAAATTAAAAATTAAAAAACACCAAAACCAGTGAAACAAAAGCTCCCCACCCTATTCTGTGTTAACCACGCAGGTCTCCTGTGGGCACATAAGAATGGCTCATGAACATTCAGAAAAGAGGGCCACTGGGCACACAACAGGTTAACAGCTGCTATCTCTGCATAATTTAGCTTAGGTAGCAATCAGGTAAGACATTTGGAAAACTCACAAAATACCCTTCCATCAGGAACAGTCCAAACTGCAATTAAAGAAAGTCTAAACCACTCTCGGGAAAAATAACTGAACTCATTACACTGAAGAGCCTTCCTAAGTACTTTTCAAAAGATAACACTAACAAGAAAAAGTTACTAACACCTTCAATAATTTTCTAATCTGCAAGGAACAAACAGGACCGCAACTACTGCTGGCTTATCTGTAACACCACATTATGTTTAGACCATCTTTGCTCTTTCCTCAGCTGCCTTTAAGAAATATGGAAAAAAAAAAATCTACCTGCACACAGGTAAATTCCCCTTATTCCACTTGTCTCAAGCACAGACACTCCTCACATTTAAAAAGAAAAACTGAGACAAATCCATGTCAGCATTGCACTGCAGAAATTACATTTTCTTTGATAGAAATACAAGAGCTTCAAAGTATAAAGCCACTGTAAAAAGTCAATTTTGCCACAGGATGATTCTTTCTGTCCATCAAAATCCCTCTAAATTCCTACAACACTTTTTAAGAAGTCGTTCTACTTCCATTAACAATTAGAACAAAAGGTCAGAAACTGTTACAATGAATAGTCTATTGCTATGCAGCTAAAGAAGTCAAGAGAAATTAACACAAAAATCCAGATATAATTTAACTACACAGTATAACAGACCTTCAAAAGAAACAGAAGGTTTCTTTCTCAGCCCACTTCTGTTCAATCTTCTTCACAATGTGAGCTTTCTACTGCATGCCAAAAAATTATCAAGCAAAACTTTAATATCTGACAAGAAAAAAAGTTTTTTACATTCAAATTAAACACATTTTAGAATATTTCAGACCTAAAGCAACTCCCTGAGTAACAATAATGACCTCAGTATATTAAATCTCATTTAAAAACTGCTTCCTCCAAGCTCCATTGTCAACATGGCACTCCAGTTCTTTTGTTACATTTCAAAATAAACAGGTGCCAAAAATTTACCTCCTTTCCCTCAACAGTGTTCCGCCACCATATATCTGTATTCTGGAAAGCACTTCATGTCTGCCATTTTCCAGGTTTAACTACTCCAAATGATAATATTTTGCCTTATAATGAAAGGGAGACAGACTGAATTTGACTGCTGTCTTTATCCTTCATAGCTTCCTCTGTTTTTACCACTTATGTAGCAGGAAGTGGCATGTTCTGCATTACAGTAGCCAGATACCCACAAGGGGGGGTTATGCAAGACCAGGGAATTCTTACCCTGCTCAACAATTCCTTTAGGTAGCTGTGGGTTCACAAAAATCTTCAGATTTTTATTCCTGTCAGAATCAACATCTGTTCAAGCCCAAAGAATAGTTTTCATCTAAAATATATCAAAAGTAAAAGATCTGATTTAATAGCAACAGCATCACGACAGAGATACACTCCAAAAAAATCCCTTTTCCCCCAAAATAAGCATTCTAAACTCATTCTCTTCTTTTGTAAAAACCTTACCAAGCAAAATTTTAGTTACAGTTGCAGCCATATAAGCAATTCACAGAGCAAACTGACAAACTGAGTAAGACTACATGGCAAGTTCAATTATGGATGCACCATATGCCTCCATCGTGCTTTAGGTACACAAAAAGAATCAATTTGTGCAATTTGTTCAAAACACAAAAAGCCCTTTTGGCAAGATCACCCTTCAGCTGAACCAACAGTTTGAACACTTCCCTGCTGAAAGCATCACCCATTCACTTCACACAGTAGCAACAGTACCTTAAATAAGCACAGGAATTACACGGCTCTGCTACAGGAGCAGATATATTAAGATGGTTCAGGAATTTGCCAGACCTGTATGTTTGTTAGAAGACATAACCAGTGGAGTTTTGCTTGGTGGTGATTTTTTTTCCCTAATTAACCTTCCTCTGATACTTAAGGTGACCTTTACCAATGCCTCTCAGCAGGGTAGAGCCGTAGCCTTGGATGTACAGAGCTACCTCAAGTTTTGTAACTCAGTTCTCAATCTGCTTCTTACTTTACTTCTTACACAGCCAGAGCTGCAAATCAGTAAACTCTAAAAATGAAATAGTTATGTCCAAGCAAGTGCATACGTCAAGAAGATTCTTACATGCACCTTCAATGAAAGCCATTATTATGACAATAAGGTACAAAAAATGAAAACATTATTAACATTTGTTATTAGCCTCAATATACAAATATTGAAATCTGATTATACCTTGAACACATATTCTAGTATCAGTTTTTACTTCTTTTTGCAGGCTAGAGTTAAGGGGTACCTTTCATGAGACATGGTGATCAGTAGGGTCACACTAAAAAGAAGTCTGCCAAATCAGCATCATTTTTTTCCTAGTAAAGACTCTACACCAGAATACAACCTGGTACAGGTTCAACAGCAGCACACCCCTCCTGCCCATTTTCTCTCCTCTTCCAGTGGTCATTAGCCAGTTGTTCAGATAATTACTGTTTGATCTACTACTGAGTGTTGCTGCAATTACGCACAGTGGAGTTTAGCTTTTAAGAACAGTCTCCATTTTATCTACTAAAACACATGAAAACAAAGACTAATCAAGCAACCATTCTATCATTTATTCTCCCACCAGTGGAAAGGAAAGGCTTCTCAAAAAGATGAAGCTCATTAATTGAAGCAATTCTTAGGTAACTTTTCAAAAGCATCAGCTAGGGGGGAAAATGAATAAATAAAAAGAAAATCAAAAATCAGCAATGCTGACTACCTGCCCACTGAGCGTTCAGCTGCCTTTGCAGGAAAGTATTAATGCCCCACCAGTGCCTCCCACTCCTCAATGCTACACAAATTCTTCTCTTTGCTCAAGTAAATTTATATCAGTCTGATGGAGTCACTAGCAACCAAGAACACAAATTTATGAACAAGTGTAGGAAACCTGAAACACAGGCATCCCTGACAGTACCATGCATGATGCAGAAGGAAGGCATTGAGTACAACCCAAGCTAGTGCAGTACTTTTTGTGAAGGTGTATCACCACCTGGGAGCCCTTCTTCTCCAGGCACTCCCTGACAGAGCACTGCACATGATGTCAGAGCAAGACATGATAGATCTTCCACAAGCACATCAGCATAGGAAGAGCAGCACCACCACTCTGTATGATTGCTAAGATAGAAAAGGCATTTTGCCAGGCATTTCTCTTTTTTTTCTGTCAGCTTTTTGGGAAAGAGGGTGGTGTTTTGTAAGGCATTTTTTAAAGGCAAGAAAATCAAAAACTAAAATAAATTTACACGTACTAGATTATTTCTTTGATTTCACCAGTTAAGACAAGGACTAAAAGGACTGCATTCACCTTGGCCACAGCTGCTTTAAAGCAGGTTCAGTTTCCATAATTAAACTCACATTTGGTATATACTGAAAGCCAAGTACAGCCAGCAAGGTATTCAGAGTCAACCTCCTTCGCAGAAGCAAAAATGAGCCATTAACTCTCATATTCCAGTCAAGACGTATTCTAAATGTTTATCTGGTGTAGACCACTGTCTTTAAGCAATAACAGAAAGCAGTTTTAGAATAATTCCTACACACAAGCATACCTCCCTTGCCAACTAAAGAGTGCCTTAGGTACAAATCAAAATATTTCTAGCCATATTTCTGTCACTGAAAACATACACTTTGTAATGGAGGAAAAAAAAGCTTAATAATGCATTTTATGGGAAAGAAAGAAAAATTAATTCAAGTTAACTATGCCCCAATTTTCTTCATCTTATCCATCCTACAAGTAATTCCACATACAGAACAGTTGACACATAAAGGCAACTCAAGTCTGAAGTAACAATAACTTTATTTCCCTTCTTCTTTTCATTCCAAATTCCTCAACATTTCTATTTCGAGATTTGTATTTCCAGGACAGCAGACAGACTCACCCAGAAACAATAATGTCTCTACAGCTTCCCTACAATAATCCCCCTACAAGCCACCATTATTTCACTCAATTTAAGGCAGAGACTCCCCACCCTAAAATACAGCCTTGCTTTCTCCTGAAGCATTCATGAATTACACACATAGACTGAAAGGTAAGCTCCTACAAGTCTAGTAAGGCTTAACTGACCTACATCTACTACAAATAATATTTTAACAGTAAGGTTGAAAAAGTTGATAACCAGAAACATTGTGGATTTTTTTAAAGTTGTTCTACAAAGAGCAAGCTGCAGTTAAAAGCTAAGTCACATACCTGTGACTACAGAAAGCAAGTTGCAGGTGCATTGTGAAATAAATCCGTCCTGTACAAGTGATTAGAAATATTAAACCTTCCTCATGGAAATAAAATCAACTCTAAGAAGTAGAAAACTCAAATTAGTTGAATCTCCATGTGACAACCCACATAATTTCATGCCAGATTAAATGAATCATTTAAATAATCCAAAAAGCACAAAGCCATTCAAAAAGGCACTGTTTACATTTTTATCTCATCTGCGTCCACTGATCAAATTAACAGAAAAAAGTAACATTGGCAAGATAACAAGAGCGTCCCAATTAGATATAATTATGCCTGATAAATGTTTTCCCATGAGGTGTAAGGCAAGACAGCTGTGACAAGCACAGGCTGCAAAATGATTTGTCCTTATGTCTTGAAACACTATGTGCTATCTTATAAATGAAGCAAGTGATCCAACCTGCTGAGAACCCATGGCACAAGAGCTGCAGCTGCCAGAAAATAATGTTGTGCAGGTCCTAGCAAGTTCTAGCTAGTCTTCGGCAAAAATCAAAGTTCTATGACTAAAAATACTACCATAGGGGAGGTCTGAACCTAAACCAAGAATCCAGTTTCTGGATGACCTGGACTCTGCACCAAGAGAGCTCTATGGCAGCTTGCTTCTGCTCTGGCATCATCACACAGCCTGTTAGACATCACAAGCAGTATGATAAAAGATACAAGTAGCAAGGGCAAAGCATCTTTTTTCACCGGGCCATGTGAAAGACTGATTTGCATCAGACAAAAATATCTCTACTGTCTTTTCTCTCTTCCCTGCCACTACTTCATTCCCCTACTCAGTGTTTCTGAGAATGCTCACTTTCGTTCTTCTCCCATAAGTATTTATTCTGGCATGACTTTTACTGACTTTGACATGTTAAAATATGATGCAAAGCACATCCCTGCATGCAGATCACACAAACAGTAATTTATAAACTGGAAGCTGACACCAAGAATACAGAGGGCAGAAAACTACTTTTTCACTCAAAGTCACACAACCACCACAGTTTGCTTGATGCCTAGCTTGAAGAAATGCAACATTACATGCAACACAAGGCAAAATGCATCAGTAGGATAACTAAAGTGATGTGCAACTACCAGTTCAATTTGGACAGAAAATCTGCAGCTGCATGAAACAAGTTGGCTACGAATTAGAAAGTCTATTTCAAGCTAAACAATGTAAATAACCCTTTCTGAAAACAGTAATATAGTAAAAAATTATTCAATCTAAGGTTCCTCACGCATCTAGGACCAAAAATAGACATTTCTGAAAATACACAATCTCAAGCTCTAGATAAGAGCCAGTTAAAAATACCTGCCTTGAAGTGCTTGTTGGTGCTCTGTCTAAACCTAGTAAGTGACACAGACTTCTGCTCAGCACCAGTGAGATCTCAGCATCTGTAGTTTTAGCCTGCCCAGTGTAACAAAGATGGACTGAAGAAAGCTCAGCAGAGACCACCAAGCAGTTTGGAGGCTGAAGCACATGAGGAACAAGGACAGGCTGAGATACCCGCACTTGTTACTCTGGAGAAGACCTGGGGGATCATCTTGCTTTCTCCACCGACATAAAGGGAGATTATAGCAAAGACTAAGCTAAAGTCACTATCACTGTACACCAGAATTTATGCTGTTCAAACTTTCCGTGGTGCAGGTTGCAGTAGATGACCTCCAGAGGTTCCTTTCAGCCTAAACAAGTCTACAGATCTGAGACTATCCATGAAAGTTTTCATCCAAATTTTTGAGGCTGCTTTCCAATTACTCTAATTAATGACTTACTACAGTACAACAGGGAGAAACATATACAAAATAATAGGTTCATGTGGAAGTGAGGTTTCCAAAACCAGCTGCACAGCATCATATTTGATACAGAACAACCATCACCTAAAAGTAAGTAGTAAATCTTGCTGTAATTCCAAGCTGTGCTTTTAGCAACCACTACAAGTGTGGCAAATAAAGGAATGAACAAGGCATGCAAAACAGCAGTTTCCCTGAAGTATAGCTCAGCCTATGATACCAAGCTTTTCTGGAGGTACAGAAATAAAGCACTAAACTGTCTTCTATGCATTTTTCCCCACTGTCATACAGAAAAAGATGCTGCATTCCCAGAATATACAAAAACAGACCTCTAGCAGACTGACTTACAGGTATGAATCAAAACTAACTCTTTAACTGCAAGTTTCACATCTAAAGCATGTGTCAACCTTCCATAGGACTGGAGAATTCTGTGCATACCTGCAGAAGAACTATGTCACCTGCTTCTACAAGCCAGCAAAACAGCAATTACACATATAATGTTGTTTGAAAGCTTTTCAGAAAGCCTAACACATCAGGTAAGAGTTGTATCTGACCAAAATTGAATTTCTCACGCTGTTCCTCATCTAACAGAGAGGCCCAGTGAGTAGCTCTAGCTTACAGTTTCTATGTAGCTCACAGACAAAGAGCAGAAAACAAACAATGAAACAAATGCTGAATAGTATCCAGGAAAATCTTTTCCCTTGACTCCTGACAGGCACTGCAACGTGTTGATCAGAAATATCCTGTAAACATCAAAAAAATTTACTTCAAGGGCAACTGAACACTAAAACAAGTTGCACAGCAACTACGGAGTTTCTATCCTCAGACATGTTCAAAATTTAACCAGACAACATCCTCAGGAACAGCTTCAGCTGACCCTGCTTTGAGCAGCAGAGTTGGACTAGAGGAGCTCCAGAGATCCCTGCGCACTAAGAACACAGAAGAACCATTAAAGAATCTGCATCTGCAGAGTCAGTGAAAGTTACTCTCCATAAAAACAGGAAGGTCTCTACAGAAACATCTGTCTCCACAATCTGAGCTATACTTGCATGGTATTTTACCTGTTTTGTTTGATGCCTCTAGACATGATGGTACAGTGAGTTATTGAAATTTAATAATCAGGGCAAGGAAAGACTCCTCCACTGCAGGAGGTGTAAACAGAAGACACTTCTGTTTCGTGGCACATGAAACACTGAAAGAAATAGAAATACCCTTTCCTCTTTCTAAACATTGTTGATAAATGCCACTATTGGGGGGGGGGGAAATTTAAAAATAAAAACATTTAAATGGAATCTCTAGTAAAATAATTAGAATTTCTTTAATTCTGCCATAGTTTAAAATAAAAATAAATCACGTTAAGCCATGCCCTTAACAAATATTTTGTCAAAAACCTCCCAACAGTATCACAGTTGAATCTCTTGACCCTGTGCTTCTGGACACCACAGATTCAGACAATTCTGTAGCACCCATGACACTACTTATGAACCTCAGCATCTCCTATTCTGTAGAAAATTGACCCCAGATCCTATGTGAATTTTTTTTTAGTTTTTAAAAAATACGCTTAGTCACAAGGCTAGAAGAGTATGTTTTTCCCTTTTGCAAAAGAAAGGTCAAAAGACTTTAAAAGAGCCCAATTCATGTCTTGAAACATAAATAGCAGCTCACAATAGAATCAGGTCAAATACCGAGAACTTGGAACATGTAAAAGTCTTCAGAAGGAGATTAAATTTCCAAGCAATGTCTAGTAAGACAGATCCAAATAGAACATTTATGATCCCATTAAAATCTTTTCCTCTAATGGCCCCTTCTTTTCTTTAGCATTCTACAGATAAAAAGATTTGTGGTTTAATATCTATCAAAAAGATTAAAGAGAATTCAAGAAAGAATCTGCTTCACTAAGACTGAATTATTTTTTTCCTTTTACAAAATTAGAAATAGGCTTTGGGTTTGGCATAACACTGAGAATGGATGAGGAACAAAAAGACAAATACAATGAAGATCAGTTTACCATGTCTGAAAGCATCCATTCATAACTTTAGACAACAGTGGTTGCACAATGCATGCAAAGACCAACCCTTCTATAACCATTCAAACACTGAATAAAATCAGTTATTTGTCAGGTACAAAAAAAGTTGAAAAGTACACTTTCTCAAATATTTGTAGAGATAAAGTTGTCAGGAAGTTACAGGAGATGAAATACCGGTTTCACAAGCATTTACAGCAAATCTCTGCACTATCGCATCACCAAACATGATAAATTTGATCCAACTGAGATTCAGGCACATGCTCAAATTCTATCAAGTGTGGCAGAACATAATACCAAACTGGTATCAATGGTAGGAAAGTGCATTATATCTAATTCACTCTAAAATCATAGTGGTCTAAATAATTAATGTGCGATGCAAATAAGTCATGCTGCTACCTGGTAAGTATTTTGATTTTGATTTAACTAAAGCCAGCAGAATAATTTATGAGATTGACACTTCATGTATGACCACTGTACTTTAGACCCAGGACTGGGAGTCCTAAAGTCCTGCTTGTAGCATCACTAAACCAGTGTTCTAACTTTGTAACCTTAAGCTTGGACATATATTATTACATACTCTTCACACCAACTTACATAGCTTTCTGTGCTATTGCTCTTTCCTCCTCTTACTAAGAAGAAACTTAATTGCATTGTGTGGTGCAGCACTTCTTCAGCCCAGTGCTGATTGATGCTAATGGCTGAAAAAGGGTCAGGCTGACAGATACTGTCACCTAAACTGCAAAACTGTTATGGCAGCCCCAAAAAGATGTTGTCCTAGAAGATCTGTGAATCACTATCACCTAGTATTAGGCCACGCAAATAGTCAGTGCAGGTGAAGAAGCAAGTATTCTCAACTCTTGAAGAAAAGAAGGATCAAAGATCTCTAATCTCAGGAGCAACAGAATGGAAGGGAAGCAAGAGCTCACTGAGCCCAGACTGCACATCACAGGGCAGCTGCTGAGCTACGAGAGGCAGCAAGAGGAGTCTGGCCCTGTTACTGCTCCACACGCTGCCACCGTCCCAGACAACCAAAGTCAGTACGCAGCTTTCAAAGATCTCCCCTTCCGAGATGGATATAAACACTTAGGTTGCAATGTGAGGTTTCTCCTGTTGTACAGATACAAAACGATCTTCTAGTCAATCTCAAGTTGAAAACTAAGTCATTAAAAATTCTGCTTTACCTGCAGCCTTACTGTCCAACAATCAAAAGCATTACAAGTGCAGAAGAGTCAATCTTCTCTCAAAGTCAGGATGCTCTTTTTGGGTGCTGTCTCACACCACCTGTCCAGTAAGACCCAAAACAATTAGCCTCTGCATCCCCTGTCTAGGTACAAAATGAACCTGTTTAACTTCTCAAACAAAACAGAAAAAAAACTCAAGTTAAAAATGCTTAAGTTTTGGTCAGACAAGCAAAAGCAAGAACAAAACCTTCTTTCACACTCATCACACCACCTCTTTTCAACCAAGCCTTACAATGCACTTGCCGGTAAGCACAGGCAGTCAGAAGGAAGCCGAAAGTGTCTGGTGACAGTGAATTGGGAGGACAGTGGAAGGGCAGGATCCCTTTTGTGTTTGTCCTCCTCTGATGTTTGCAGAATTTTGCAGGGTGAGCCTTAAAACACTCATACATCTCAGTAGCACAATGAAAAGATTCTTCTTGAGGAAAGGTAGTATGAAAAAGTTTCTGGTAACCAGTATTTCAATTTTCAACACTAACACTGGTGGGGGGTGGTATTGCAAAATACTCCAGGGGAAAGAAGGCATTTCCCTGATACAAAGTGATTTCCTCTACCAAAAAAACCACAAAAGCTGCTCACACAGCAGTAGCACTAACCATACTGGGGGTGGTGGGGGGGAAGAAAGAAAAAGATCTCATAGGACTTTTAACTACAGAAAATACTGAGCAACCTAAACACAGATACCACTACAGGCTCCCACTACATTTTATCTTCTGCGCATTTTCCGGAAGGAAGACTTGACAGAAATCTATACAGAACAAGCAATTACATGAACTAACAAGGTCTTGGTACCTTCAAATTTCTCTCAGATTTGATATATAAAAACATATACACTCCAGCTGAAGATCCTCCCATGAAATTGTATTCATCACACAGCTTCTCTGGCAGCTTACAAGATCCTTGTGTGTGCTACAGCTCTCACCACTGCTGGGACTCAATCTCGCCCACTCATTAGTTTGCTTTTACAAGACCTGTTGGACACTTTTTAGACATCTAAGGGGCTAAACCAAAACCCAGCAAATTCAAAATATCTACGAAGTTGGGGAGGAGAGAGAGTGTTAAGGAATAAAAGCCAACTGGAAGGAACACACAGAGCATAACCACCCCAGCTGGCTTCCACAGTAAACCAAAAACTTTGAGTGCAACCTTGCCTCAAAGCTGATATTGGAAATGCAGGATACAGCAACTGCAACCTCAGCAGTGACTGCCATGCAGCACAGAGACCCGAGCTAGCGCTGAGCTGAAGAACACTATCCATGCATTTGCTGGAACGAGACAAAGACTAAAACGGAAAAACTGTAAGTGACAATGCGAGGCATGTTGGCTGACTCTCACAGGGTGCAGTGTCAGCAAAGACATTCTCTGAAGTACAGCCAGGCAGTACTTCACATGTAACTTTTGAACACAGTTCTTTCTGAAGATGTCTTGAGAGCCTACACCAGATATCAATCGAGATTTAAAAGAATACTTTAAAATACATTTTAATGGCCTTAGATTTTACCATTTCTATGCATTTTCATGCATTCTGTTTGATTCCTTTTGCAGTTTTATAGACCTTCTTATTCTCTATTGCTACAGGTCAAGATGCACAAGAGCTCACTAAAACAGAGATATCTAGCAGGCAATTAAAATCCAAGGCAATCTATTCCAGTATTGCTCTAATTTGTAGTATGACAGGTACTATGCTGGTACCATTGATCTTCTGACCTTTGAGCTAAAATTGCTGGACTGATGCCAGAACCAGCCACATTAGCCCAACACTGTCCCTAAGCTTGAAGGGGAAGGCTGGTTAGCTCATATGCAATGCTGTGCCACTGCTATTAAATGCTATACACACGCAACTACAGACTCAGCAGAGCGTTACGCTGTGCCATGCAGGCACTGAGAGCTAAAGCTATAATAATAAATAAAATAAGTCCAGGGCACAGGTCTGAGCACTAATCCATAACTGTCATGGTTTTGTTCGAGCTTACTAAGGGGCCATTGATATACATGAGATCCCATGAGGTCAGGGACTGTTCCCAGGAAACAGCAGGAGTCTGAGCTGAGCAGAGCCACTCTTGGGAGCAAAACGCAGGCTGCAGACAAGCGCAGATGTAGTCCCTGCCTTCCTCTGAGCTGGCTCAAGAGTCTGCAGCACAGCTTTACAGCTAGTTATAAATAAATTTGTCCATAGTAGGATGAAATCTAAAGCCCAAGGCAGCTTCTGCTCTGAACACTACTACAGATTTCTCATGTGTGTGTTAAAACAACTTTCTCAAGGGCACCTGTATTTCCTTACTTCACAAAGTCAATGAGGCAAATTAATGAATGAATACAATTACAGTAATGTCACATCAAAATACAATCTCATTAGTACCCATAAATAAACAGAATGCATGCAATGCAAAGCAGCAGAACTATCATGCAACTATGCTGCACCACATTAGTTATCTAGATGATTCTGTATCTTGCCTAAGATGTCCAGTCAGGGCTTTGGCCCTTTCCAGTCCATGAAAGCACAGACACAAGTACAAAGCACTTATCTAATGTCAATATTGTAATTATCCTGCTTGATTCATTTCCCTTTTCTTTTAATCGACAAATAGAATAGTTTAAAACTAAGTGAGGAGGAGGAGGAATGAGATATAAGGAAACCAAACTTCATCCCAAAAGGAATTGTTTCTGCCACTAGTAGAAACCATTTACAGATCCTTCCCCACACAAATACCTTCTTTCCTAGATGCAAAAAAGGAGCAGGTCAGATGATATGAACCTTACCAGAAGCAACAGCCTGCTCCTCACATGTAATCATGAGATGGGACAAGTCTTTGTGTTCACAAGACAAGCTAAGGCCCTGAGAAGACAGTATGCTCAAAGCTGTATGTTGTTATTAAAACAGTCCTTCCCCTTGCAGCCAAGTCTCTGACCATCCAGCACCTCAGAAGAGGGGACTGAGACCAGATGATCCATTCCCAAAGGACAGCTGCATGCTCTAAGCCCTTCTTAATTATCTTTCTTGTGGGGCAGTCAAGCAACTTTTCGGTACAACCATTCAGTGAGATAATGACAATAGCTCAATTTCACAAGTAGTTTCATTAACACTGCATATGTTCATCTTAATGACATTCAGCACTAATTAACATCTAACATCGTTATAAACTGAACAGCAGCAGCACTTCAATAGTATCCTAAGTCTTTGGTTCAAAATTTTGAGCACAGGGATAATAAAACACACTGACTTGCAACCCAGGGTGCCAATATTCAAGCACCTAACCTGCTTGAAGCTGCAATGTATTTCAAGAGCTTTTGGCATCTTAGCTAAGTACTAAGGTGATAACAAAGAGGAGTTACAGCAAACAAGATAGCTACTGCTGTTAATGTTTTTAAGCCAACAGAACAGTCACTCAGCCCTAACACTAGATTCAAAAAAAAAAACCCACCACCTTCAGAACAATTTTTCTACCTGGCAAAATAGCTTTGAACATCTGGCACAAAGAGGTTCTTGTATCTCCTTCATCAACAAGAGGAAAAGACTGTACTGCAGAAACCAACCACTATTTAGGGGTATTTTGCATTATACTACATATACCATTACTTCATTTTCAAAAGTACTATTAAACACTAACATTAAATTACTTTACTTGCAAGCACGTAACAGCCACATACTGTTGCAGAGCCAAGATTTTACTGCAACCTGTAAAATGCTACTGAAACAGAGAACACTGTTTCACAAGTCCTCTTCTTTCCCCTTGTAAAAATATGAACATGAAAAACCACACAAGCAGGTACAATGTTTATACAATCCTCATGCAACTTCTCTGTTACAAGGAATAAAGTTCTAATTTGTAGCTAATTTTCAAAAAAGCATTAATTTAGTTCTGTTTTCTGACAATACCTAGAAAAAAGAAGTTAAGCATCTGGAAGAAAGCAGGATCCAAACTTAAGAAACTAGTCAGAATTTTAAGCATTTAGCTTCATTTTTATCGAGTTGTGCTGATTCTTCTCCCACCTCCCTTCAAATGGATTTTCAACTCTTCTCTCACTTTTAAAGCTAGAAAATGAGACATCTCTGGACCGTTCTTTTGTAAATTATAACACTTAGGGAAAAGAGGAAGAAAAGAAGGGAGAGGCAGAAACAGACGATATAATTCACTTGTTCATATAGTTTTAGCGAGGGTATTTAAACACAAGTCTAAAAATTGCCTTTTCAGTACTATTCTCTATCCAAAAGCACTAGCCATGCTAACTCTGGATGTTTCTGGATTGCTTTTATCCTCTCCAGCTGTTCACAACACTACCTTCCAATATGTTCCAAACAACTAAGTGATCAAAGCATTACTTGATTTTAAATCTGTCCACTAGCTCTCTGTCTCACCAATTACTTCTTCAAGTTTGACCCTTGTTAATTCTAATTACTTTTTCCTATTACTCATAGCTGAAAGATTAAATGAGGAATTCATTCAACTGCTCCTTAATTTTTGTACTTGTATCAGTTTGTGAGGTCTATTTAGTCCTAAGTCACTTATAGCCCCACTTCAAGAACATAAAGACACCTGTCACCTACAGTTAGACTGCACCATACTTGGGAATATTTGATGGCTACGATCAACTGCTTTGTGGGTTTTTTTTAAACAAAGTGCAGGTTTACAAAAATAAGGAATAGTTAAGCTCTCTTCGCTCACCAGCACTTCAGAAATTTTCTATCTCTGGGCACTCTGTGTTTCTACAAGAGGCACTGTTTACCTTGCCTATAATTATTTTGCATGTAGCCAGCTCTACACAGCTGCAATTAAATGAATTAAAATGACTGCTTCCCCCTGCCCCTATTCTCAGAACTGATGCATTATATGTCTCAGTTAAAAAGCACATTCACAATATGTGCCCTCTTGCCCTTGGCAGTCATAAAGTTGTTGGCAGTTTGAGGCAAGTCATTTCACTTAACATGCACAAACAAAAAGATACTTCAACAATGCAAGAATGGAAAACCTCAATTCAGTTGCTCAGGTATGTAAAGTACCGACTTATATACTAAAAAATAACAATCAGTAGATAATGACTAACTTCTGTTAAAATAACAACGATGAGCACCCTTCGCAACATTTAATTACTGCTTATTATCACACCTTTGTTTTACAGGAGATGTACTTTAAATTACAAACAAATTTGAAAGTCTTTACTGCATCAACACTACATATACAAGTGATTAAATCTAGAACACACAGTACACTCCTGCATGTTCACACCCAATTCCAATACTGTTGTTTGGACACAGAATAATATCTCCCTGTTCTCAAATGTTATCTAGCACATTAATTAACCTTAAAAAATTTCCAGCTGAAAATAGAAGTACAATAGTACAGAATTAAAATAAAGTCCTGATGATTTTGGCACATGATAAAAAAACCTGTGAAGTTCTGCAGCTCTTCTGGCTTTACCTAGATAGGAAAGCAATTGTATAATAAGGCAAGAATTAACTTAAGGCTCTCAAATTATTCCACAGTGCATACCCCACAGTTCAAAGAGGAGACTGGAAGTGTCTGTGGCAGGTGTTTCTCCAGACTACCACAACCACTCATGTTACTGTACAGGCAAGCCCTAAAAACCCACNGGGGGTTAAACAAAACTAGAACTGACTTTCTGTCAATACTTCCTTCTTCAAAGACTGCAAAAGAAGGGCAAAAGAAGNACAAACAAAAAGATACTTCAACAATGCAAGAATGGAAAACCTCAATTCAGTTGCTCAGGTATGTAAAGTACCGACTTATATACTAAAAAATAACAATCAGTAGATAATGACTAACTTCTGTTAAAATAACAACGATGAGCACCCTTCGCAACATTTAATTACTGCTTATTATCACACCTTTGTTTTACAGGAGATGTACTTTAAATTACAAACAAATTTGAAAGTCTTTACTGCATCAACACTACATATACAAGTGATTAAATCTAGAACACACAGTACACTCCTGCATGTTCACACCCAATTCCAATACTGTTGTTTGGACACAGAATAATATCTCCCTGTTCTCAAATGTTATCTAGCACATTAATTAACCTTAAAAAATTTCCAGCTGAAAATAGAAGTACAATAGTACAGAATTAAAATAAAGTCCTGATGATTTTGGCACATGATAAAAAAACCTGTGAAGTTCTGCAGCTCTTCTGGCTTTACCTAGATAGGAAAGCAATTGTATAATAAGGCAAGAATTAACTTAAGGCTCTCAAATTATTCCACAGTGCATACCCCACAGTTCAAAGAGGAGACTGGAAGTGTCTGTGGCAGGTGTTTCTCCAGACTACCACAACCACTCATGTTACTGTACAGGCAAGCCCTAAAAACCCACAGAACTTAATTTTTTTTTTAAAAAAAAGCCTTTTCAATTTGAAATGGATGGCATGCTTTAAGATATTAGCATTTTCCTTTTGTTTATATTAACAGAGGCATCCTAGCAAAGATTCCCCTACCATCTCTGTATGACAATGCAATAAACAGTACTAGATTTGGGAATTCCCAGAGCTATGTCAAGTACAAGTCAATGACTACCCTGCAAAACAATGTAGAAGTCGGGGGGGG
>VXAD01003680.1:935643-1010844 GCA_013399195.1 Dicrurus megarhynchus | reverse complement strand
TCGCGAGAGGGGCCGCCCCGCAGCCCGCCCGCGCTCCGGCGGCGTTCCCGTGGCAACAGCCAAGCGCCGGGCCCAGCGGGCGGCTCGGGCCCGCGCCGAGCTCCCTGCGTTTTGATTGACTTCTTACCATTTTGATATTTACATCGCTTTCCAGCCTCCTGGAGACCTGTACGGAGAAGGTCACTGTAGTTGCTAACACAAAGTCAAAACCTACCAGTACCGTACGGATAGTATATCCCGAGCTCTTTTGCTGCCAGTCACCCTTAGATATCCATCACAGATAACAAATTAAAGATGTGGGAAGGCACGTCTAAAAAAATAGCATGCGTCAACATCACCCCTTGTTCTACAGGAACACTGCTCTGTTTTCAAATGGCCAGAATTTTGAACAAAACAAGCTGTGGGTAACACATTCTGGATACTCTGCTGGTGGTTGTTACCATCCTTGGCTTGGCAGAACGCTAACAATCTCAGTTAAACCATTTTAAGTGAAGCTTTCCCTGAAATTAGGACACTCTGATTTGGACTGGCAACGTTCCAGCAGTGTGCAGCATGGTGATAGCTACAGCGACCAAGCTCTGCTGAGCAGCTGCTCTGCTTGCAGAGATGCTCGCTTCACACCCCATTCACTTTCCAGAAATGTCCAGACAGCAGAGACCAACAAAACTTACACACGGATCCATGTGGCTTGACATCTTCTGAAGATGTTCCTAATGGATCTTCAGTACGGATGTTTAAATATCACGGCATTTGGTTCTGTAAAAATACCCAGATTTCCAGAGAGCAATCACTCTCTTACAGGTTCCCAACTTGAAGTCATGACTCCTGCAGGTGTTATGGGGTCAGAAAAAACAATCCTGATCTCATTTTCCTGAGAAGAAGAAAGATTATGGATGGACGAAGAACTGATCCCAGTGCTGTTCTGGCATGGAACAAAAAGTAGAATCAACAAGCTAGGAAAAAAAACCAGGAACAGTTTCAGTATCTAAATATGTTTATCTTACATCACCCACCTGAAGTGATTTTTTACTTCAAAAAATATGGGGTTTTTTTGGTTTTTACTTAAATGAAAACTTTTTTATTGGCAGCTGGAGTCCCAGTCCTATAAAAGGAAGTCCAAAGAGGCTTACAGGCCTCAGGTTCATACACACAACAGCACTGGATGTGACTGCAGCATTAGGAACTGTGGCGTGCAATTAGAGAATTTGCCTTCATCAGAGGAATTTAGATAGTGAGGCTGTGGCTTGCAAGTCCTTTAATGAGGTTAATGAGGCTAGCACATTCTCAAACCGTTTGTATGATCTTCCTTCACACACTGCTGCTGTGTCAGATCTTCAGATGAGGAAGACATTCAGAAGGGGTGCACAGGGAGGGAGAGGCTCTGACACTGAGCACCAGCCCAGCCTACGTGCTATCTGCAGTGAGGCCACCGTGGAGGCACACACCCTCGCCTGCACTCCAGCCTGAAGCTGGCTCCTGCTCCTGGGCCCCTGCAATTTCTCCCTGAATCCCAGGCCTGAGAGCTTGACATCTGGGAGTGCAGGGGTCCCAGTGTGAGGGCTGCTGGTGTGAGATGCTGTTCTCACCACGTTCTCCCCGTGCATGATGTCTAGAGCTGTGATTAGGGGGGCAGCAGCACTCAAGAACAATGTGTCTTCTTACAGGTGTCAGGATATCCAGAACTCATTTATTTGCTTTTTGTGGAAGTACAAACTTTTCTGTGTCTTTATAATAAGAAGTTAATAATTAGACTTGAGGCACGGAGAGAAGGAGAATTTAGTTTACCCCTGGCCTGTGTAAGAAAGTCATCAGAATAGCTGATCTAAAATAAGAGGGATAACAGGGGTTTTACTCCAAAATAATTATCTTGCCTCAATAATGCACAACTAATTCCAGAACAAAAGGAGTCTGTTTGCTTTTATAGAGTACTCACACACCAGTCTCTGCTTGACTAGCTGTTACAGAATGAAGGATGCACAGTTGGTTTCCCTGTGTAGAGAAAAGCCTCAAAAACTCCAATGATTTTGAACGCCAACTCTTCTGCCACTAACTTGCTGTGTTACCATAGGCAAGTCACTTAATTTCTGTTTTAGTATTGTCCTTTAAACAAAAAGGGAAAATGATACAGTTATTTGCCTCAGAAGAGCAAGGTGAGTGTAAACTAATTAATATTTATGTTGCTCTCTGAAGATTTGGCTTTATGAAAGGATAAATAGTAGGATCATTCCTGAGTAGAGCTGGCTGGAGCTATTGGAAGCACAAGGAAAATCTGACTAAGAACCTGAACCACCCTGAAACTGAGTGTGTAATTTATTCATTGATGAACAATGAACATGTGAAAGTTTGTATCCACCACACCCTTCCAACAAGCATTAAAAGTTGGATATACAACTCCCCGGAAAAACAGATGAAGGAATTCATATAGCAATGATTTGATAGAGCCCAAGATCAGTGCATTCCAGGATATCCATGTTCTTAGGAAGTCTCTATATGTGGGGAAGGCTTTAGGCTCTTGGAGTGTTTTCTAGCATTATTGTCCTGGGGATTAGAGGACCGTCTTTCATATGGATCATTTCAGTGATCCAGTTTATAGCACATAAACAGTTATACTGCCATAAGAAAAGGCCAGTTTTGCTTTGGGGCACGGGGGACAGGGACAAGAGGCAAGTTCTTTAGCCAGTTTTGGCAGGAAAGGCAGCATCTTGTGAATTATAACTTCTGTGTTCTTTTCTTTTTTTTCATTCACCAACAGGCCTTTTCTGACATCAAGTAGATATAAACATTCCCCAACTTCAGCAGTTATAATTCTAGGCAAGTTGTACAGTTATTTGAACTCTCTAAGGGACTTCAGAGGCATCTTAAAGCAATGCTCTCTGCAGTTTATAAGAATTCATCCTGAAGTAAATCTGTTCCATTTAATTGGCATGGGTAATTACTAATAGGGCATAAAACTATTTGAAGTCATTAAAACTCAGTATGAGAAATACACATTAGCTAGAAGTGGGAAAAATGTATCTTTTTATAAATGCAAGGAAATTTTTCAGACTTTGGTATATTTAACATAGTAGAAATATTGAAGGATTTCTCTCAAAAAGGATTTGAAAAGAAAGCATGCAGGAGCATTTGCAACAAAGCAGCACATGGAGCAAAGTGGGCAGGGGAGCCTGAAGGCTGGTGCGAAGGGATTGTCGAGTAGGAGGTACAAAATGAAATGATCAGTGTCAAGTCTGACAGGCCAGAATTGTCACCTCTCAGCTGTACATGGGCTCACAGAGGCACCCAACCACATTGCAGCTTCCTCCTGCCAAGCCTGTCTGTCCTGCTTTGCAGTCAGTCGCCTCTTTCTCACAATTTGCAAGGATCTGCGTTATTCTTATGGATTTTGATGGTCTGCCAAACCACTGGAATAGAGAAAAAAAGCCCAGAAACTGTACTAATGGCAGCCACTTAGTACCTAGACAGCTATAAATTCCACAGAAAAGAATTGCAAAACACACATTCAGAACATGTCTCAGGTCTGCATTTACAGAGGCATGTACATAGGCATTAACTTTATGAATCAAGAAGCCTTTTCAGTAGTAAAGGCACAGTTAATAACCTTGGCTGAAAGGTTTTTTGTAAAAAAACCCCACATTTTATTTGGATGCACATCAGAATACTTTAAAATATTATTTTGATGTTACCTTTTGGTTTTAATTTAGTACCTGGAGCAAGAACATGGCTGGTTAGACCAATGTTCACTAATTCAGCATAATGTGTCAAGTAGTCATAGTGCTACAGGCTTAGGAGAAAGTGCAAGAAAAGAGAAGGAAAATTAGAAATTGTCCTTGCCTGACAAGAAGGTAAAGCAAAAGGGATGTTTCTGGAGAGAGGGTTCTTTTGCTTCAAATTTGCAAGTGATGTGATACGATGTCAGCCATGAAATCATACTATTCAAGTATTTAAAAACAACATAAGCAGAATTTCACTGCTTTATTTAATAAAAAACTCCCTTCCCATGCATTAAAAGATTAGGGATGAAAATTCAAATACTCAAAAGTAATAAATCCCAAATACCATCTGCTTATAGCTTTATTTCAAATTTCTTGGGCATAGACACTCTACAATATAAACTGCATTTACATGATTGTATAACTTTCTCCCCAGTTTCTCTGAAACCTGGAAAATCAGAGCACAGTTCCATGCCTTCCTTTCTGCAGACTGTTGTTCTCTAGCTCTGAAGATAGGTGGATGTGTTGCCAACTGAGTTGATCTGGAGTGTTCATCAGAACAGAATGTTTCACAAACAGCAACAAATGCCTTTTTACCCCTTTCCTATAAGGTGATATTGTTATCCCCATTTTATGGATCAAATAGCTAGCACCTGATTTTCCAATGTGCTTAGGAAGGGATAGCTGTTCTTTTCCAGAAGCACATCTCCCCAGGAATTCACTTGTAATTGTGAATACTTCTGCAAATCAAACCCCAGGCTCCCTGGAGTAAGGCGTAAATAACACTACGAGATGGCATACACAGGCACTGCTAGTGGAAGAAGTAGATCTGCGTACTCCACACTCTGCTCCTTCTTCCTCTTGGCTGCCTGTTCCTGCCCCTGCGCTGCCCCAACCTTTGTGCTGAACAGATGTTCACGTGACTCTACAGCCAGCTAACTCAGAGACCTGCTCCAGCTAGAAACTAACCCAGCAGGAAAAATAACCACTAGTGTTCAGCCAGATCAGTTTCCTGATCCAGTTTAGACTGTGGCCTCATAAATGTTTGATACAAGATAGGACAAAATATAGGAACAGAAACAGACAGCCGAGAGGGCAAGTAGGTAGGATTCCTTTGCTCAACGGCAGTGTCAGCTTGCTCTGGATAGAAGTGTTTGTTGAACTTCAGAATCAGGGGCACAAACACATCAGTTTTGTTCAAGGACTAGACTTAAAACGAAAAGACTCAACTGCAAGAGAGTGTGGTAGCAGTGGAAAGGATACAAGTTCAGTTCAGCTGCCCTTTTACCTTGAGACTACTGAACTCTTTCTTTTTTGACTGCCTGTTTCCCTTGAGTTTTCCTTCTCTGTGGGACTGTGGGACTGTTCTTCACTGATGGGGCTCACATACTGAGTTCAAATGCGATATTTAAATTGGCATCTCTTTGTAGCTTTTCTGAGCACTTTGTAGAGAAGGACGTCCATTTTATTCTGCAAATGAGTGTAATATTTAAGACAAGTGAGCTGGAAGGAGGAAATGTGGTTTGGTTCTTGCCCAGAGGTTGTTTCTGTGTTTTTTGAAGAACACATTCTGGATGACATTCATGTAAAGTCCAAACTGTCTCAGGATTGACTTCTATGCTTTGGCACCACAAATCCTTCCTTTCCTTTCTGGGAAATGGCAAAATTTCAGCAGCAGCCATGGAGAACATTCCCACCAAGAACAGCTCACAATAGCACGCTTATAGCATGTGCCTGGGAAGTGGAACATGTAGCTGGAGATTGATAAGGTCCCAAGAAAAAATAACCCAAGTGCTCTGTATTCAAGGAAAGTTTAGTCCAGGCAGAAAAGAGCAGCGCCCCTTCTGCTGGCAACATCTCAAAATGAAAGAGTGCCCTCTCATTTCTACTTGTAATAAGCATTTCTCTTCAGCAAAGGGTTCTAAGCTGTTAATGCTAAGGAATGGAGATATCTCCTAGTCCTGTCTTGGATGTTAACAGTAGACTCATTTAAAAGGGGAGGAAAACAAAACTCAGTATCCTTAGAAATTTCTAGAAAATTTGAGCAGCCTTCTGAAACAAACTTGAATGATTCATTCTGAAGAAAATATAAAATAAAAAGCCCTCAGATACATTTCATTTTTGTGTTTCCATAATTCAAGGTGACTAATTTTTAAAGTATTTTATACACAATTAGTCTGAAATATGGTTTTCTAGCTCTCAGTTTTCTGAGCAAAATATAGAATGACACAGTTATTAACCTTTGGGAAACCTCTCCTACACACAACAGAATTAAATTCTACAGAAAACTGAATAGCATTGGGAGAAATTCCAAATTACTTACCACTCATTTGTTTGATGGATAGTTGGGCTAGCCATTGCTTTTTACAGAGCTGCCAATCACTGAGAGTGCTGGGATATATTCCGAGAACTCTCTTAGAATCACAAATTGCAGTCGCAGGGTTCCACGGCTTAAATTATTATGGAAGAAACAGTTACTTTGCATGAAAAGAGATTATACTGTTACCACGAGAGGATAATATTGTGGTATCAGCAGCTTCCACTTTTCAGAAGAGTAAGTCACTTCTTCTAACATGACATTCAAAGAGATATTATTTGTTTGGAAAACTGTTCTGTCTGAAGATTTCAGCACTGATGTTGAAACTCAAACTGAGATCACCATATTAGATAGAGAGGGGAAATGGTTGTATCAGTTTGTTTATTCTGCATTTGGCAACTCTCTGAATACTCAGTTTCATTCTTTCCATAGCAAAGGGTGTTAGTCACTCTGTTGTTTGTCTGAGGATTTCATATAGTGAAGAGGGGAAAAAAACACTTTGAGATTTTTGAAGTCCAAAAACTGACAAAAAGATTCTGGAGCATGGCTAAAACATGAAATTATTTTCCATGCTATTTTGAAAGAGTTGAGCCACCTGTAGTTACTATGCCTATTATGAAAGTATATATGCTGAGTAGATATACTTCTGTTTTGGTTATTCAGTTCCTCATGGCTCATCCTAGATCTCTATGGGTCAACAGATATTTTTCGTAGACCTCAGGCTTGAATTCTAGCATTTCTGCCAGAATAGTCCTTCTCATCTTGTGTCCACTCTGTTCAAAAGAAAGATTTGGATGGGAGGAAGAGGTGTGGAAATCAGAATTTCCTCTCTTCTGGTATCTGTTCCATAGGGTTTTCATGGAGAGTGTGATTGCTCCAGCCACCACCCTTTTATGTGTAGGTTCTGAGTGGCCTTTCTGCTTCCACAGGGTCTGAAAATCTTGTTGTGGGATTTAGAAGGTTACTTAGAAGCAACTGATAAGTTAAGACCTCATAAGACCACTTTGTGCCATCCAAAGCTCCGTGTTCACCTTCCTCTTCTGTTGCTGTGCGTACATCAGGTTTCAGCTACTTTGAAGTCGTCTTCCAGATATTTTGCCAAAGAAGCCCACACTGAAAAAGGAGGATGTTAGAACTGCAACTGCCATTCAACTTACAACTGCAACTGGAATTCAGCTTAAGAACAAGTAGGAAACTGAAGTAGTCTTTAAAGGACAAGTGCAGGGATCTGTAAAGGAAAAGTGACAGGTATATACACAGTTATTTTTTCCTTTTATTTTTGCAGTTTATATTTCATATTAAATATATGAAAGAGGGAGAATTGCAGTCTTGTCTTGGGCCATAGAATTTCTTTACCGTGACTCTTCAACACGTCATAAAGTTACAAATACAAGTTGCAAGCTTTTTATGAACTAGTTATGTTGTAATAGTACCTATATCAACCTATACCCAGCATAATTGCAGAAACTAAGAAGTTATTTAAAGTAAGTCAATGAGGATGTGAATATGATGCATTACTTTTCAGTAATATGAGTGCACCAATATAGATTTATTTTTGCTGCTAAGGTAGAAAATAGAAGGGTCTGGCCTAGCCCAGAGTTATTCTGCTAAATTTTGAAAG
Organism: Dicrurus megarhynchus; assembly: GCA_013399195.1. NCBI lineage: Eukaryota > Metazoa > Chordata > Aves > Passeriformes > Dicruridae > Dicrurus > Dicrurus megarhynchus. The sequence continues at coordinate 1,003,196 of VXAD01003680.1, read as the reverse complement.
CTTAGAATGTATCCCATGGCCTGAAAACAATATTCTCTGGGAAGATTCTCTTGCTACTTGATAAACATTTTCTTCTCAAGGTGCAAATATGCAGTCTTGCATATATGTCCTTCTTCAAGTTTCACAGCAGTTTCACAAGCAGAATCAATAAGATAATTTTTTAATTGTAAATTGTGGTTTCAGAGCACAGAAATCTGGTTTGTTGATACAAATGTTCATTCAGCGCTTAATGGTTTTTAAATTAGCCTATATAATCCCACAAAAATTATTTACAGGAACAAACCCAACTGTATTTGCATAAACTTTAGATAGATGTGGCTACAGACATTGTTGAGCATGAATGCCAGGCTTTGAGAGCCTGAGGTACTGTCAGTGTTTTAAGACTATCAAATCCCAGTGGTATTAGAACCACCAGAAAAAAAAAAAAAAAAAATACATGGGAGCTTGTAAAATGGGACACTGGGAAATTATTCAGGGGAGGGAGATAAGAAAAAAAAGTGATCTGGAGACCCTGTTTTAAGAAAAAAATCTTCTGCAGTTTCCAAGGGACTGATGAACTATATCTCAGAATTCCAGCCAAAGCCAAAATGTGCATTTCATTCTGGTGACAGCAGGGAAGAAATGTATTTCAGTCTTATCCATTATCGAAACTGAGAAACAACAGATTTTAAGAGTCAAAAGTTTTTTAAGCTGAATAAAAGGTTATCTTCAATTTTCATTCAAGAAAAGCCCTACATAATACTGTACAAAACCTATTCAGAAATTAATGGGACTATTTTACATGTATTTGTTTCCGTCAATTAAAAATTGGAGGAAGAGTTCATGACATTCTTACCAGTTCTGATCTAGAGCAGCTGATACGCTTGTACTTCAGGCTGTTATCATAACTGTAGAATTCCCTGTCCCACTTTCTGGTGAATAAATCCTTATGTTTCTTTGTCAGTTTTCTAAAAGCCTTCCTGAGATTAAAATCTAAATCAGTCTGTTTTAATGAGGCGTCCTAGAGACATCAATGCACACACACACACACACACACACATATACACACACAGTCTCCAGACTTACTTTACATTTCCCCTCACTCTGGATGGCCTGAAAACCTAATATTTTCAGCACTGAAAGATATTTTGAGTTTCAACAAATTTATTCTTTTAAAAATTTCAAGCTTTTGTATTAAAAAAAACCCTTAGCAGTTCACATGCCATTTAGCAGAATAATATATGATCTTTCAGATCAGCATCCCCTAAGTCACCTAATGACCCAGATGGGTCTGCTGATCTATTTATGAGGCACATGGATTTCAGGACTTCCTGTCTTGACAGAGTCCTTGCAAGTTTTATGATTTCTGCCTTTTCCCCCCACAATTTCAATTTTGTGGGTTTTATTTGCGTACTAAGAATACACACAGAGCTTCCATCCTTGCCCTGGCAGGCAGATATTTCTGTTAAGTTTGCAGTGATTGTTTTCTGTTATATTGTCTGGTGGAGTTAATTTCTTTTCTCTGGAAAAAACCCCAAAACACAACCTAGTTGAATTGCAGTAACTATGACTCATTAATGTGAGACATCTGTTGATAACCCCTGAAGTCACTCTATTTCAACACTGAAACAATTCATAACCCTCTCACAAAACAAACGGGGAACACTAATGGATTAGTAACTTTTATGTTCTGGCCTCCTGCGATCTCTAGGCTCAATAGAAATGTAAGTGTAGTGTAAATATAGGCAAGCATTAGTTGTCTAGACATCCTAGATGTGGCCATCCTCTCTGGTAGTTGCCCTGAGGTAGTCATTAGAAAATTTATATCCAAGCAGACTCAAGTTCCTTGTAGGTGGCGTTGTTGGCAATACTCTCCAAATTGAAGGCAATAGGTGTAAGTGCAGCAGTGCATTTTTCCTAGCTGGTATTTCTTGCCTAAATACTCAAATGGCCTTTATTGAGATTGGACTTTCAGAGTTACAAGAGATGGGTTTTGTATACAAATACTTTTTGTAGCTTTTTCTAATTTGCTTTCCACTCTTCATTTCATGTCTATGTCACCTCTTCATTATCATTTATTGACAAATAGCATTAAAAAATTGTTATTTTTCTACCTTGTCACTGCTTGAAAATTTGCTTATATTAGTAATTTTAAGCCTTGATGAAACAAGTACAACAATTATGTAAGGAACAAATAACACTACACATTTGTGCAAGCAACCAAATAGTTTATGATTGTATGGGATTATTATAACTGAAAATGTACAGGCAATAATTTTGCAGGTTTTTCATGCTGTAAATCCTCCAGCATTTTTTTTCATCTATCTTTATTGCTTCTAAGAAATGGGGAGACAAAAGCTGTTCAGTGAAATCCATCACCAACATAAAATTAGACTGATGGGGGGGTTTGAGATTTATGCTGGTTTAATAGAAATCAGATTCCTGCTCTAACATCAGAGAAACACATTTTGTTAGAAGTAAGATATGACGGAAAATTCTTTTCTGTCTGCTTTTCGATAGGTCCCTGATGCCCTTCTAAAACTGTAAACATGCAATTAATGCAAGCACATAGAATGAAATATTCCTGATGTTATCTTCCAGATGAGAGCTTAAGCCCTGTACTGCTGTATTCTGTGTGGATATTAAACTTCCCATAACACTTCTGGCTGTCTTCAGTATTTTCTCTAATGTCTTTGGCTCAAATTTCCTCTCTTGCATTGCCTGATATTAGTTCCATATCAATGTATCCCCTTCATTTTGCAAGTGGCTATATTGATCTAGGCCCTTTTTGTGTCAATAGGCATATACTGTCACAGCTTAATGCACATAGCAACTCAGATCAACGAGAGTCACTAATCATCTGGGCCCTGGCAGGAACAGCATCAGGTTTGTGCAGTGCTTTATGGGTCTTGGCACACCCTTACTATTTATACAGTAATTTCTTATTGGCAGTAGAAGGATTTCTAGGTGACATGGTAAAGCTATATGACACAAGTAACCTTGCTGATGAACCTACCCAGAAATCAATCTTGACACCTTTGGAATATTTCATGTAAGCTGCGTGCAAGCCTTTATGGTTTAGTGTTTGCCAGTCATTCCAACATCAAAGTCTGGGACCAGGTGAGAACAAGACACTCTCCATCTGCTATTCTTTATGACTATCATTATCGTTTATTGATGGTGGTTTGAAAAATCTTATTTTAAAAAATCATATCTTGTCATTAACCATACTTTTATGGATTGGCCTCGTTGTCTGCAGTTAGCATTCTTCACAGCTACCACAAAATTCAGTTTTGGTTATTTGATTTTAGGAATGCTATCTGAAGAGCAACTACTCTGTGCCTATCTCTGTTGGTTGATGAAATACAGGTTCTCATGACAAGATATCCCCTCCCATCTCTTTTCCCAGAGAACAGACACAGGCTTAACTTTACGCATGAGTAGTGCCACAAAATGTAGTATTTGTCCTACAATTCAAATGCTTAGGGTTCAAGTCACCATGTGCACATGAAATGGAAAGGTTTAAGGATTGCTGAGAGGTGAGTGAAGGAGCAACAATTCATATAATCCTCTAAGGGCAGACAAACAGAAAGCAAACTAAAAAAGCTTCCAAACAAGGTAAACTGAGCAATGCATACTAAACCAAGGAATGCTTACTCTAGCTGATCTTCAGAGGTCTGAGAGCACTACTGGCAGGAATCAGCCTCCTTTCCAATGGAAACTGCTACAACTATTGCCATCACAGCATCCTTTTTGCTAGCTGGCCTGGTTGATTGTTTAATCTCCTCTACAGATCCTCTCAATGCTGCTTTAGCAATCAGCTAGCTGCAGGCACTTACCGTCAAGGGCCATGTTAAATCACTTGTCTTCCCTGATGAGCCTGGCTTCCCACCACTCTGAAACTCTGTCTCCCCAACATCCTGCCTTTTTTTTTTGCATGGCAATCCAAAGTACTGCTGGTGTGTCACTAGATGAGCCAATATTTGCTCATTTTGTTTAATGTTATTTCTGTTATCATACTCCTAAAAAACACGGCTATAGCCAAGAGGATCTCACACTTAGATTCATGGGGCCTGATTGTCACTTACAGAAAAATGCCTTTGCTTCTCTGATAGCCTGAAAAGTGGGAATAAGTGACATTCTGAGAGTGCTGTAAAAGGGGCAGTTCAGTGTTTACAAGGAGTCATGTGCATAATGTGCATCTAATATCATGTCTTAAATCAATATGTGAAAGCAGGAAAGGGAGCAGTGAGATTTGAAAATTGTGTAAGACCTAATAGGACATAAAACACCTTTGAAGGAAGAGTAAGGCTCATAGGTGATTGGTTATCACAGTACAAGTTGTCAACAAGTGAATATCAAAGTAGTAAGCCTGAATAAACAGGGAATTGAAACTGTATATTAAAACCTAGTGATAGTAAAATTTACTCAGTGATTGTTCATTTGGCATCTTTGGCATCTACTATGCCACAAGCAAATGATACTTTTGTGATAGTAAGTTGGATTAAGAGAAATCCTGTTCATCCTAAAGAAAGCTTCTTGTGGGCATCACAATCCTGAAGAGTGATGCTATTGGCCACAGGGGATTGTTATAAAATATTGGAACAGGCCCCTCTGTAATGTATTAGCAGAGGCTTTAAATATATCGCAACAGGTTCTCTAGAACACATAGCATTTCCTTCCCTCTGCTGTTTAATTGTCACAACTACTGCGACTGAAAATCCCTCATTAGATATTTATGTGGGACATCTTTAAAATTTTCTGCTGTGTCATGTATTTTACCAACAAATGAAGTACATAAACACCTCTTTGCAATGCACTACATATTACAAACTTCAGCCACAAGTATGAAGTGATGTGGCTGTCAGCTAGCTGGGAGCCCACCATCACATGAAGATAAAAAAGAAGCATCTGAGCTCCACACTCTTCTACAAAGATCTGCTTATCTCTGTTTTCCACCATCTCCACACCTGGTCTTTCTGTAGGCTACTTTACAGTGTACTCTATTTCATCACATTACAAGAACCGCAGTAGAAATAGGAAGCTGAAGCTCTTTGTCCAAAACCAGGCTTGCTCTCATTGCAGCATACAGGAAGGAAGCAGCAATGAATATTGCCAGTCATTCAGTTTCTTCCACAACACATCTGAAATGCACTCCTGCATCAGTACCATCAAGGGAATTACTGTTGCAAAATCAGCTTGCAGCAATTATTTCTGAATATCTGCTCAATTCCCTTGAAAGCCCTGCAGCTCAGTTCTACCTATCTTGCCACTGAGTATTTCTTTTACAGCAGACAGGCAGCCCCACTGATTTTGGTAGGACATCTCCTGGGATCAAACCCTCCCCAGTTTAAATAAAAACAGCAGACACTGTCTTTAAACATCTGCTGGCTGCTGGAATGGTTCTCTGATTACAAGCAAGCAATGCCAATGAATGTAAAATTACTTATCAGACAAAAAAAAAAAAGGCAAATATTTTAAGAGAGTTACACTAGGGTGGGGGAAGGCATTTGGAGAGATCACAAAGACAACACTGTCAAAAATTGATTTGCCTTATTCAAAGCACTAAGATATGTGATTGTGAGAAATTGCAAGATTTCAATTCCCCTATTCAGTTTAGAGTTTCTTTAGATTCTAATTACCACAGCTTAGAAGAAAAGAAAGCAATTGACAGAGAAAAAGTGACCTTTTATGGAATCTTGGCACTTAAATCCAGTAAGGTTTGAGAGCGTTATTTTAAGAGTTTATTATATAAAATAATATTATTAGCATTTTATATTAAATAATTAGACCAAAGTTCCCTTAGCTGTGTCAATGGATGTCACCACTAAATTACCTCTGGCCTACAGGGCGACTTGTGATCTTGGAAAATTATGTGCTTCCAGCTGGAGAGAAGAAATATTACATTATTATAACAAGATAGCAACATGTCCTTGGACTTTGTGCTGAAAGTTTTGAAATGCATGATTCAACTAATCTTGTCACTTCATCAACATGCTGGAGATGTGGAACCCCTCCCAAAGCTCCACCACTGCCAGCTTACCTGGAGCAGCTTGGATGTAACCCAGCAATGCTGCAGGCTGGGGCTACCTGTTCTGTGCTGTAGCTGGTTCCTGTGCCTCTGTGGACTGCTCTGTGTGTCTCCAGGGGAGTGGAAACGGCAATGATGGACCACTCAGCTGGTTGCTTTCCGTATAATGTAAAGAGATCTTACAAAAAGCAACATGGAAACCCAACTGATTAGGCTAACAGCAGGGCAAATGCTTTTCCCACAGAACAACCAAGAAAAGGAGCAAAGGAATACTAGAGTCATTTAGGTTTGAAAAGACATTGCAGGTTATCAAGCCCAACCATTAACCTAACACTGCCAAGTCACCACTACGTCCCTAAATGCCATATCTACATGTCTTTTAAATATCTCTAGGCAAAGAGAAGCTGATTCCCCACAGTAGAGCTGGCTGTGTGTGGCTGGCAGTCCACTTCTTCAGCATCTGCTTGGGAGGGGCAGGAAAATGAGGACAGTCACAAGAATCAGCTGTATGAGTTCTCCACTACATTCTGAGAATGCTATCAGTGGTCTTGCAGATGGTTTCTCCTGCCTGTGTCCCTAAAGGATGGGAATGTGAGGAGGAATCTGACCCGTGGCCTTGCAGCCTTTTCTCTTCAGCCCAGCACTTCATTGCCACATTGAGGTGGTTTTCAGCCATAACTCACAGCCAGTTCAAAGGCTCCTTTAGCACAGCAAACCCTCTGTGCCCGACAGATGGCTGTTGGGACCCTAGCCTGCAACTGTCACACAACAAAGAGCTCCTTGGCCCTCTCACGGCAGGACAGAGATTCCAAAAGGTGTTGAACCACAGCTTGCTCCCTCACATATAGAGGAACTGACTTGTCAACAAGGATTTGCAGACATATGTTAACCCCTGGACAGAAAGCAGTTTTATTGACATTTGACAGGAGACTTTTCCCCCATTGCGTATTACATGGCTGGATTACTGCCTCTGTTGCTGCATTGGCAAAGTTTGGTATCTCATCCAATAAAGAATGGCAGACTGTTCTGGAGACTTCACCTCTAAACCCCTGAACACTTCAAACACCATCAATATACCCATATCAGCACAGTGACATGGCCTTCTGGATGTATTTAAAATTCATATGCAGATTCTACGGCTTGAACTCATCCTAAGTTAAAATGTATAACTTAATAGACTAACATGTACTGCTCTGTCTTGCCTTTGATAAAACAATTTTTAAAAAGTTAAAGAATGCCTGATTGAATCAGGCATGAGCTTCCCATGGGATAAAATCATCAGCATTCTGCTAGCACTGTAAAGGAAAATGCATCAGTTACCATTGCAATGATTTAATCTTGCAAAGTTGGAAAAAGGATCAGCAACATGTATGCCACAGCAATATTAATAGAAAACCCAAAGCTTAGACTTAGACAAGAATTTTGGTTAAATAAAAAGGAATTTACTTTTTCTTTTCTATATGATCTTGGAGATTTCTTTTTGACAAGACAGAGTTTCGTCTTTTTTGGATAATAGGAGTTGATGAGGTATAAGAAGGTAAAAGGAAAATCTCACTGTTTCCATTCATTCAGCAAAGCCCTGCACTAGCTGAGAAATCAGCCTGTTACCTCTGCTTCTCTATCACCCATTTGCAGAAGTTCATTACTTAATTCCCATTCGTATGGCTTCTGTGGAGAATAACAGGCTGATGACATTTCAGTTAATCATAATCTTCCCTGTCTGTGACAACCTGCCAGTAGCCCTTTTGAAAATAAACTTGCAGAATAAAATTTCTTAAAAGAAGGACTTTTCTTGCCCTCACGGAGAAGGGAAAATGGACAAAATAAATACATGAGAATATTTCACAAATGAAAAAAAAACTCTTCGGGATTTATTACCATTTCTCTCTCAACATTTTATATGCTATTTTATTGCCTCGCAAATTGTTATTGACATAACTCTACATGTTTTCCTTTATCTGCTTCAGGGATATATAGGACTTCTATATATAGGACCCCTACTGCCTCTTTAACATACTTACTAGCAAGAACGACGCCTTAAGTTTCCATGGACTGATCTGAATATCAGGCAGCGATAGAAGTGCAAGTGAAATCATGTCCATGTGGGTGTGCATGCATAGAGAGAATTCTGTGTAGGGTAAGAAAGCAGGAAAAATTAAGATTTCAAGCCATTGCTGCTAGCCATCTTATGAGTAACACATTCTAAAAAATATGACCATTTTAACCCAGTTAACATACCAGTAAAAGAGTGGGAAATGGAAGAGTGAATTGGAAAGAACATGAGAAGGCTTGGAGGGTTTGTTGTCAGCAATGAGCTCACTGGAGCCAGCACCAGCAGTTGAACTTAGGTCATGGGAGGTGTAAATCTTGGGTGGAGGCCACTGAAGCCCAAAGAAATACTATATGCTGGAGATAAAACCACGAGCAGACATCACTGACAAACAAAGGAAAAGTCAAAGGCGGTCTCATCCACAGTGACAGCTTTTGTGAAAACTCAATCAAAGCTGCACAAGTGTCAGAACCATTTGTTCATGGCAACAAAAGGCAGGATGTTGAACTACGTGGAAATCGCCTATCTTGTAAACAGCTGCAATGTCATCAAGAAGAAGAAATTCAAGTTTCTGTCAGTTATGGCATACTGCCAGCTTAAAGTCAGGAAGAATATCCCTGGGTAGGCAAAATGAACAGCTCTTTCATTAGCATGGCGATTTAAACTATGCTGTCTGAGCAAAAAGTGCTTTGCTCCTTCCTGAAGACCAATCTGCAGTTGATCTTCTTTCCCTTAGAAGGAATACAAAAGTCAAAGACAGTTGCTTTACAAACACTTAGGCAGTATGAGCATTGAAATGTATTTCTTTCAGAGAAGTTTGATTCCAGATCCTTCTGCAGTGGGTACGAAACTCACACCCACCTCACACCCCCAAGGTCTACCCAATGTCTTCACACAATGTACAGTATAATCACTCTGTACTTCCACTACAGAAGGTGGCCAACTGCGTGACTGGTAACCATAGCAGCTGCAAGAGCCCAAAAAAAAATTCCAGTGCTGAATGTATGCACAAGTCTGTTGCTTTAGCATCACTTTATTTGCCATGAACAGCATCAATGGGTATGCCTCAAAATGTCCTGGTGTTTGATGAGGAAAGAGATGCTGTTCATCACCACATGGAAAACAGCCTGTCTCACACAGAAGAATGTTTTCTGTCAGTCTCTTGACTTTTGTAATGTCTAGAGATATTTGTCTGAAGCTGTAATCTCAGGCATTCAAGCTAGGATTTCTATTTCTTGTATGGGAAAGATTGGTCCTGGAGAGTTTCCATGCTGGAATCACTGGTCTTTTTCCTGTCATGTGCTGAGTGTTGCCTGCCAGGGACGGAGAAGTAATGACAGGCAGTAACATCTTTCCCAGTAACAATTCACAAAACACAGTATCACACTACCACCAGCTGTCTCAATGCTATTAACTCTTTCAGATGGAATAAGTGAACTTTTCACAGGTGGATCTTGTGGGCAGGGAATTTCTCCCTTTCCTCTCTCCCTAATGGTAACTTTCCAGCTGATCTGAAGCTTGGGAGAATGTAATTCCTTCAGCAGGAGGTGGCTCTCCTCCTAGACTATCCCACCTCATGGAATCTACCTTCCCAGCACAGCCCTCCTCAAGGGCCTACAGACCCTTGGTGACCTGCTACATGCAGGAGTTCGTCTGCCTGCTTCTCTCTCTATTACTGGAGGAGGACATTATAGATGTACCAGCGCACCAGTGCTGTAACGGGCAGAATGGAGGGAGGAAGTGGAGTAAAAGCAAGAGCAAAAGGAAGCCAAGCAGTGAGGAGCTAAGGCAGTTGCTATAGATATTTTGACAGAATATCCTCTTAGTTTTGGTTAAAATTTACTACTGTGGGCATTTAGAAGCCTGTTAGTATTGCGGTGCTGGTATACACATCAACTATCAAAAGCATTCCGCTCCCGACAGTATGTCACACTTGGACATAATCCAAAGCCAGTGACAGTCTAAGACCTGTGAGTTATAAAGCCAATCCCTGCATGCTTATTTATACTAGAAAGCTCACATTTCAGCCCAAAGCCCAAAAGCAAGATATACCTCAACATGCAACAAATTATAGATGACTCATGAAGTCTGAGTTCAAGTCTTTTGGACTTCAGCACAAAGCTACCACCTAAGCAGCTACTTGGCGGAAGACTTCCTTTTTTCTATGTTTCTTTAAAAAGTAGTGCCCCTAAGAATATCAGGAGCCCCAGAAAATACAGTTCTATTATTTTCAATATATTTTGTTTGCACAGAGGAACACAGCAAGTGCAGATTAATTACCAAAAAATGCTCAGGTGACATCTTTACAGGACAATCTTGTTTTGCTTTCTTATAAAACAGTGGAGACACATAAGGACATTTGGCCAACACAGAGAACAGCTGGTCTACACAACTCCAGAAATAAAAGCATGAGTTGCTGCAGTTTTGGTCAAAGTGCTATGGCTATTAGTTGCAATAAATATTAATCGTTGCAGATAAGCAGAGGAAAAGCTTACCAGTTGCAACCTCTCCTTTGGTTTGCAGTCTCCTCCACCAACATGAGCCATAATTTGCTCTCAGGAGACCCAGACAGAAGTGTTCAGGAGAATGTAAAGGAGGATGTAAACTGCCTCTTTCACTCACAAAAACGAAGGAAGGACAGGCTCCCCACAAACCTCCTTCCTTGTTAAGCAGGGCAGTGCAGGGAAAACTGAATCAGGAATATCAGGCTGGAAGGGGCTACTTGAAGAACCCAACACAGAGGTTTCAGAGACACCTCATTATTTAATCCTCTTCCTGGAGTAATCAGCTGACAAGTGGTTTCACCCATTGCTCACACTGGAACTCCCTCAGAACCTCACCTGAGCAACTCATTTATACTCTTTGAAGGATCTCTCTTTTAGGCAGAGCACTCAGCATGACAGAGCCTACCTAGTTTGTTAAAGCTTGGGGTGATGACAACTCACACTGCTAGGGATGAAATGTTCATTGTGTTGTTACCAAATATTTTTCATTATTTCTGTAGCATAATAATTGAACTGTAGACACCAGCATCTTTATATGACTATGAATAACTATACCATGAAGCTGAGTTGGGGGAGATTTAGGTTGGATATCAAGAAAAGGTTTTTCACCCAGAAGGTGGTTGGGCACTGGAACAGGCTCCTCAGGGAAGTGGTCACAGCACTAAATCTGACAGAGTTCAAGAAGCATTTGGTCGATGCTCTCAGGCACAGTCAGTTGTGTGACTCTTGGAGTGTCCTGTGCAGGGCCAGGAGTTGCACTCAATGATCCTTGTATGTCCCTTCCAACTCAGGATACTCTATGAGTCTATGAAAAGTTTGTTTACCTTAACTTACTACAGGTTTCCGTGACTCTCTTGTGTAAGAGAGCTTTTATTTCCACAGACCAACAGTCTCTCAGTTTGTTTTTAATTTTGGAGAAAAAATTAACTTAGCATACCATCTTTCCTAAGAAATTTAGCCAAACCCAAATCCCTTATTAAAATTAGATTTCCAGTCAAGAGAATTATAAATATGTCTCTTCTAGCCAGACATTTTCTATTAAGGCATGACTGCCTTTATTCTTCTGTCTTCCACACAGAGCAATAATTATTAGGACAATAAAAAAATAGGTAGTTTAAAGTTTTGCCTTTTATTGAAAAAGTTTATTACTGTGCTGATACCTCTTCAAAACTAATCTTGTAAAATTGCAGGTATTTTAAATATTTGTTTGTATAAGCAGTATCACGAAGCAGTTTGCATGTAGTTAGACAAAGCTGATAACAGACATGCTTACATGAGCTCTGATAACATTCCTAAATTAATTTTAAAGAGATTTCATTATGTCTGCAAAATTATATTCAAAAGCAATTGCTTCCCCCTTGCAGTATTCAGTCTACCTTGCTGTTGAATATGATCTTCACATATTAGTATATTACACATTTGGAAAGGAATTGGTGAAGTAATTGCTAGTATAGTGAGGAGTGGTCATCATTCATCTTACACTACAGCCTTGCTTTAAAAAGGTAATCTACATGTTAAAGATTGTGTGAGAGATTCAGATATTTTATAATTTGGTTGGTTATGAATAATGAGTGGGCTTTCTATTTGTAACAGATTAAAACAGCTATGGGAAATTATGGCACCATGCCCTCCTTTAATTTGATGTTGTTGGGAAAGTGTGTGGCAGTTGGCTTAGCATCAATTTTTTAACACTCCAAAGATTCAATAGATACAGATGCACTTTTTAGAAAAGCCATAGGAAATGCCTGACTCTTCATGTGCTTGTTGCCATTGCAAGAGGAAGCCTCGGCAGTACAAAGTGGAGAAGCACTGCATCTGATAACAGGTTTGGAAGGTCTGACCTTCCCTTAGTTGCTGTAATCATTAAGCTGCTCGTTTTGTGCATCTTTTCCTCCCATATATGCTCAGCAGTAAAATGTAGCAGGCTGTTAAGGATGAAGAGCAATGGAAGCAATTCATGCTCTTTCATTTGTAATTGGGATAAATCATTTGCAACTGTAACTCACTTGGCGATGCAGTGACTCACACAGATCATACTGTTGGTTTGACTCAAGCACCAACTCTGAGTAAGACAAGTGGGCTCGAGCCCCTCTCATTAGAGGAGACAGCCAGAAACAAAAGTGATATCCTCTGAGCACACAGAAATGGCCTAACTCTGCCATGACTCCTCTTCCGTACAGCTCATCATGAGTAGGGTGTGGAGGTTTCCATTTGATTGGCAGGATTTCGGAGGTTCCTCATTCTTTTAAATACAGCACCACCTGGGAGCTAAAGCAAGAAGAAAGCTTTACAATGGCTGTAGGAGACTCATAGTATTTACAAAACATTTAATAAGATTTCAGAGGGTTTGGGGTTTTTTTAAATCTGTGAACCCTTAGGGAAAAATTCACAAATTGGTTTACTTCTGGCTCCAGTTACCATATATGAAGGTTAGGAGGTTGAACTCTGCTAAGCCTTCCTTTCACGTGAAGGATTAGGCTTCAATTACATGCTGCAAATAAGTTAATCATTACTCTGTTTCTCTTTGATCTTAATTATTAGCTATTGATTGCATTGCTTTTACAGTCCATTTTCTTCAGTTCTCCATCATATTTTCTTCCTTCTGTGGGTGTGTTCCCCTTTCCCCTCCCTTTCTTCTTACATTGCAGGAAGATTTGCACATTGTAAATATTATTTTTATCACATTTCTCCTTGTTGCCATTTTTAAAATAATTTTTGCCATGCAAAAACTCTCTTACAAGCTGACCAGACTAAACTCCAATCCTTGTTCCCAGACCATTGGTCCCATTACCCTAATCCCATTCCCATCACCTAGAGCAATGAGGAAGGTAGAGCTGTGGTGGTGAAGCAGAGGTTCCTAGATACTTTCTTAATCTCTCAGCTGTGCAGAGTGGTTTAGAGGCCCTGAGGGCAATACATGTAGCCACCTTCCTCGGGTCAGGAAGGAGCAGTACACAGGATCCCCAGTCCCTCCTGCTGCATGCCAAGAGGAAAGCATGATGAGCAGGAAGCTGAATAACCCCTCCAGAGCCATGGAAAAGGCTCAGGTACAACCTCTCCAACAGCAGGGTGTTCAATCACAGCCCCAGTTGGCCCTGCTGTGAGTGGGCTGTAGAGCAGAAAATTTCAGGCATCTTCTTCCTGACATCCCTCCTCACATAAAGAAAGGCAGGTTGGAGCCCACAGAAGGACCAAACTCTGTTTTCACTGTACAAGGACATAACACTGGCCTGGATTTCTCAGCAGTCAAATATTTGCCTAGTGGGGTGCTTCCAAAGCTGTTTCCAGCAGCTGGGCTAGACTGCTTCCGGCAGCCACAGAGCTCTGCTCCTCCCCTCGCCCATCCCTCCTCTCACACAACATGCCAGAGAGTATTTAAACATCCACACAGAACCTCATGTTTGAGATTTCATCCAAAATACACCCTTCTACCACCCACTCAGAGGAAACTCATTTTATTTGTCTAACAAGAACAAAGGGCCAAGCGGGTTAACCCTGCCAAGCTTACTGCCGGGAATCCAGACTTTCACATCCCATTTATAACACCCAAACCCACCCATTCAGCTAATCCTTACACAACGCTGATAAATCAACCCGTCTCAGAGGCATCACAGGAGCAATTACTTTACTTTTACCATTTAATAAAAAAAAAAGGAAAAAAGAAAAGAAAAAAAAAAGAAAAAGAAAAGGAAAGAAGGAAAAACAGACAGTGACGAGAGGCAGAAGAGGCAGAGACCTCTTTTCTTCTTTGCATTCTGGGAAGGTTTATTCCAGCAGATGCCAGGGATATATAAAGCAAGATGTGTCAGGTTAGTATACTCATGCCCTGTCCATATTATTAATTATATAGCCAACACATTCCAATTTAAGGAATAAAAAATAATAGAGAGATGACTTTCGTGCTGTTAAATCAGAAAAAAACAGCTTGCAGAGAGGTATGAAAGAAAATGCCAGGCAAGTTAGTTTAAGTTGGACACACAGTTGCATGTGCACTGTAATGCCATGGAAATAATTTTTCTGCAGTTGTCAAACCAATACATCCCTGAGATTTAAAGCAGGGTGTCAGAAGCACTGCAGTGGAGGAAAAACTGTGGAGAGCAAGGAATGAGGGGCTGGCAGACCTGCCATCAGCACACTGCCTACAGCCCCAGGGATGCCAGCCATCACTCAACTCACTAAGTCTCCACCTAGAAAGATCAAGTAAAAATACTGCCACTTCACCTATCTCTTTAGACCATGTGCCTACAGGTATCCCCAAACTCTATAAATAATCTCCTGAACTTTTAATAATCTGTGACACTCACACACACATCAGCTTATGTGGCTCAGTGTTAAAAGTAGAGGTCTCCAGAATTATAGTTTCCAAATGCAAAGGGAAAAATACATGCTTCCAGAATGGATGATTTATTGCAGGTTAACAAAAAATGAAAGAATGGAGAAAGAAGTAAGAAAGAAATCTGGACCCAGAATAAACAATGCCTCCATCTTGAATGAGCTCACAGCCCCATTGCTTGGCAGACAGGCAGGCAGGCTTTTCATTTCAAGGCTGCTACACAGAGAGCATACACCATTCCCACGCAAAGATGACTAAGACCCTGACTGTTCAATTTGCCAAGCCCCTCAAATAATCCTAAGTAAATACATTGCTTTCCAGAACCCCTACAAGGTCAAAAATTTCACAAAGCCTCTCTCGTTGTCCTACTGCTAGCTGATTTCCTTCCAGGAGAAAGCTCATAGCCAGTCAAATAATTTTTTATCCAGTTGAACTTGAAAGGAGTTATTGATATTTATGTGTCCTTGGGACCAGTTCCCCAACTAGTGCATTTTAGTTATGATTTTTCCATGTGTACTATATTTTAAAAGTTAATAATGCACAGAAACTGTTTGCAGAAGTAAAGTTAGTTGATAAGAGAAGAATTTGCAAATATGCGGCATTTGACGATCTTTTCCAGCATTTTTCTTTTGTTTGGATGAATGGATGGATGACAAATATTAAGGAAAAACAAAAACTTGCAGGTTTATGTCAGCAGTATGAAGGCCATGCTGTTACAGCTGCTCTGCTAGCAGCACTTGCTGTGTCTGCCTGTGCTGTGCCCGCACTTCTAACGGCACTCTAGGTATATACCCTTCCTTTATTCACTTTGCTCTTTGCAGCAAAGTGGCTTTAAATCCACATTTTTCAATTGCACACACACAAAAAAAGTGAGAATAGTTCTCACTTCTGCGCTGCTGATTGCTTCCAGCTCCCTGCCCATCTGCTTGGCTTCTGGCCTGAGTAGGTTAGAGCACAAACTGTGCCTCCAGGTTCCTTCATCATCTCCTGGTGCACCACAGATCTAAGATTCTGGTGCCATTTTGGCCCATTTTGGTCACCAGACATTTGCAACATGTAGGGTCATAGAGGAGCCCAGTTCAAAGCTGAGAAGCAGATCCTCATGAAGAAAGCGTTACAGCATCACATTCCCTCCAGGGAATGGATGCTAGCATGGGAGCCTAAATTTAAATCTGACTGAAACTTTCCTGGTGTTTAGGGATGCTTGCAGATGGGATTTTGGCATAGTCTATTAGGGAGACAGGATGCACTTTCTTACAAAGAGGAAAACAACCTGAAAGCCTAACCAGCAGGGGGGAAAGGTTGTCTTAAAATTTCTGGTAAATTCATTTTGGTGTTGGAAGAAATGCACAAATTTATCTCTCCTGAAGGAATGTATCTGTTAGGATTGCATTATCTACTTCTTATGCTCCCTCCCATGGGAGGAAATGCAGTGCTTCTTTTTTCCTCTCATCCTGAGGATATCTTCATTATGTTCAACTAAGAGCTTGGCATTACATGACAATGTTGCTAATGAAAGCCTCCAGGCTCCAAAGGGCTGAGTCTCAAGAGCTCTATGATTAAATACAATAATTTGCAGTTCTGCAGTACCTTCCATCTGAAGATCTCGACTGTTTGTACAGATTCCTGTGAATTAAGCTCAGTCTCTCATATGTGAGCTATTTCTGATAAATACCAAATACCCTGGTAGCAAGGACACTTTCCCAAGAGGTCAGAGACAGTTTTGAGCACTTCTGACTGGGGTGAAAACTGATCCCAGGAGCCCAGTGTTTTGCAAACGTTGGCTCTGCAGCAGCATGAGCTCCCAACTCACCTTCTGGCAGTTTGGAAAAGAAAAGGGTGACCTCCTCTCAACTCTTAAAGGGAAAGCCATGCATAATGGATCCCAAACAGATGAATATGCCTCCTGGAAGACTCCCAAAGAAATGGATTTAAGGCTTATGTATCCTCAGCATTTCCCGGCTGGCTCTTGGCTGGTTCATCAAAGGCTGAACATAGGAAGCTCCATTCTATGATTTGTTCAAGTCACATTAGAAAGAAAATTTAATTCTGGCCTTGTGCTGTGTGTAGGATGCTCATGCCTAACACAGGGCTCTACATTTTATGCAGTCCATTTGGTGTCATCCTCCATGATTAAATAATTCAAGAAAAGTTACAGAATGGCCTGACAAGGCATGTTTCTTCTCTTTCTTTTTTGTCTTCTGTTCCAACCACTGCTTCTCCATTTCCAGCAAATGTGATAATTGGCAAAATATTTCCAGACAAGAATGTACGTAAGCTGTTAGGTGGGCACCTGGTGTCCAGCGAGGGTAAACCCACTACACCACTGGTCTGTAGGTCGTGGAAAAGTCCAGAGAGGCAGAATCACAGAATATAGTGGGGTAGCATTAATTAACAGCATGTTGTTAAGCAATACAATGAATCAATAAAAGAGACATCAGTCACAAAGGCTTTTTCTGCATTCTTTCTTGCACCATTTGATAAGTGCTAAAGGCAAAACAACAAAATTTCTTCCAGCAAGATGGGAAGAGAAACACATGGTTGAGACAGGGCAGCTGATGAAATCCTGCCGGAGGGGGAGGTCTGAGACATGTGTGTGTCCAGGCAGCTGGAGGGAAATGCATTCACCCAGCCAATGACAAAGACTATCCAAAGGTCAGGGGGTAGCTAAGCAACAGAAAGGAAAAAACCTTCATCACTTCCAGCTGGAAATAAAGCAAAAAAAATAGATTTCTGGGATTTAATCACAGTACCGTCCAGTGGGTAGGCAGCAAAGCTATGGGAGCAGGCTGTGTCTAGCTTTACTCTATTTGCAGAGTTGCTATGTGACATTAGGCAAATGAACTATTTTTTTGCCTCAGTTTCCCCATTTAAAAAATGCCTCGATGTGTATAATTGTAACACCTTAACACAACAGCAGGGCTGGGAGGTCTCCATTTCTACATCTCTTTAAGACCCTAAGATAAAAGAAGCTGTAGAAGTTCAGACTAACATAGTTATTTTCTGTTTATTTCCAATAGGTAGACACACAGTAGGAACCATTTTGACATGTGTTAGTGTAGGTGGAAATGACTCATTTAGAAATGACTGGAAGCTAACTGCTGTAGACTGGCTGCTGCTACAGTCCTAAATAAATCCCATAAAACAGATCTTGAAAAGTGAAGCAAAGGTTGCTGCTTTGTTACTAATTAACTTAATATTTAACATGTGTACATCTTAATTTATATACATGTAAACATACATATGCTCCCTATATTGTATACATTCTTTCAATTACTTGTATAATGAACAGTTAATGCCAAAGAGGGATCCAGTGCTTATTTCCCCACTGTACTTACCAACACCATAGGATGACCTAGAAAACGCCATACAGAAATTTCCTGAACATTTCCTACCTGCTTTTTAAGAGTCTTGTTATATCCAGAAGGGGTTTTAGCATCAGATGTATTATAACGGTCTGAACAAAAATGTAAGTGACAGAACTAAGGCTCAGACTAAGACCAGAAAAGCTAAGGAATTAAGATTAGAGTTTTATTCCATTTTCATCAGGGATTCTCTGACTTCTCAAGGAAGAGAGGAGAGACTGTTGGGCCAGGTCAAAGCTGGGATGAGCTCCTGTGAATGGCTGTACCAAACAAAAAGCTCATGCCACACCTCAGGGCATTTCCACTTCCTTACTTCTGCATGGTGCTGTGCACACATTGTACAAAGTAGTTATCAAGTACTTATGGACTGAACTTGTATCTTTAGATATGCATCTTTGTTCTTAGGGTAGGGGTGTATCTTTACCTTTAGGGTAGAGGCTGCAAACTGTCTCCATGGGCAGGCAACGAAGGGTACATAATAAGCTGTAGTCACCATTTCTTTCCATTGTAATAGGAAAGCTGTTGTCACCATTTCAGAAAAGTGGATGTGATCAACTTGAAATGTTTCCTTCTGGCCTTGACAGGTCTCAACCAGCACAGGACCACAGGAGAGCTACAGCATACAGCATTACATGGCAAACAAGGAAGGTCTTTTACAGGCTAGCTCAGCTGGGCTCCATCCAGATTCCCAGACCTGGAGTGCCCTGGAAATACCCGAGCACGGTGGCAGGGTGCTATCTGCCCACGTGGCCCTCCTGGGATAGGGACACAGGTGCCCGGCAGGGTTGGGGCCCCTTTGGCTGTGGGGGGTGGTGGCAGCCACCGGCAGCCGAGGGGAGCGAGCTGTGCACCTGCCCACCTCGGGGAACAAACAGAGAGGGCACGCCAGATTTCTGCTCACACATCCCAGGCACACGTCTTCTCTTGCCCACTCCCACACGCCGAACTGCATGCAGATATTAAAGCAACTGCTAAGAGACAGCTAGTCAGAGATCCACTGATTTATGTCACGCCTAACGCTGGCAGAAGCAAACTTGGAGGTGGAGGCAAGGACGTTTCAGTGGCAGCATTTCAACAGCAGATTTAAAAATCAGGGCTTAATGTTTCTGTAAATTCAAACAACCTAATTAGTCAACAGGCTGTGAGAGTTTTCCCGCTAGGAATGGACTGTCAATGCAAAGCCCTGCTCCAAGGCCTGAATTAGGCATCTGGTAACATAACAAATCTTCCCTTACAGAGTGTCAGTGGGTTAAAATACTGAGGAGTGCCTGCAGATAAAGCTGCTAAACCCCACTCCAAGCTACCTCCTGCTACAGATCCCAGGGGAGTTCACTGAACAGACCTTCTGCCACTGTCCTTGCCAGAAAAGAAAACTAATTCTGTTAACTGTAAGACTACAGTTATGTCTTCTGTTTCACACTCACCCACCTTCATAGTCCTTCATGCCCCCCATTAGAGATTCACTTGCCTTGCAGAGGATCTCAGAGAGACTCCCGAGCTACAGAGCTGGGATTATGTTTGTATTTTGAATTTACCATTAATATTTTTGTAATTTCAAGTCCCATAGTGTCTAGAAGTCACTTATTCAGCACGCCTAGAAACACAGGGCATAGAGTAGCATTTCAGAGGCACCCAATTTCCAGCCTACATCAATGGAAAGCATTAATTTCTTTAATTCTTTCTTACAGAAAAGGTTGCTGTAAGTTTTCGACTCCCAACCATCTTGAGAGGAAAGGAATGGATGCACACAACATGGGTCTGAGATCCACCCTCAAGGCCATGTAATCACCCTGGAGGATGTAATCACAAAAACCAGAGCCAGCCTCGGAGTTTGAATGCTCCCTGAACTGAAGAACCACCCCATAGAAAGCCTGTGACTGACTGTTCCACATAACTACATTTCCAAGTATTTTCTGTAGCCAAGAGGTCACTCCCCTTTTGGCATGTGAAATAAACTGACCAACCCAGAGCTGTGTGAGTGGGGTGCAGCTGGGCATATGAGTATGTGACTTGCTAAAATAAGACATAAACCCTTGAAAACAGCTTAATATAATCTTGCAGGGGGTTGGTCAAGCCTTCTAATGAGAAACTCTTATTTTCCCTTGCACCTGGCCAGGAGTGTGCTATTATTAATAATGAAAAAAAGGATCCACTTCCTTCATGGATTTGTACTTGAGCTTAGCATCCAAACAGATGAGATTTCAGGTAGCAGCACTGGTTCCCAAACTACATTTGCTGCTTCTTTTTCTTCAGGAGAGTACATGAGGATGATCAGGGAGGAGAAAGTGCTTTTCTCTCCAATGGTGTGTGAGGGATAAAGAGAGAAACAATTTAGAAACAAAACTATCCCCATCTGGAAAGCAAAGGTTAGTCCTGAGAAAAGACAAGTGAAGAGAAATTGCCAAACTTCTGCTGAAAATAATGAAAAACACCTGTGATGTAGCTCCCTAAGGAGGCTAATTAAGTGAGAAAGATTGGTGCTTATTGGAACTTACAGACTCTCAGCAAAATTTAAAGCATTATCTCTCACATGACTTATTTGCTTGCTATTTTAGGAAAACATATTTTTCCTTTGTTATACTGATTAGATAACAAGATTGACTGACTTCCTATGTTACTTTGAGTGACTCACATATATCTATACCCTCCTAAATAGGTATGCAATAAATTATTTACACCTTCTGCACATCATTGCCCAAAAAACCTCATTCTTGTGTTTATCTGTTTGTTCAACCTGCCACAGGAGTAGAGTTGTAAGCTCATAAATGGCCTCTTCTCTTGAACAAATATGAAAGATGCAATCATTATAACACTTCCTTTTTTTATTTTACTTTAGGCCTCTAAGTTTCTCCCATCTAAAATGGTGGTATTTACCTATCTCACAGTCTGTTCAAATAATTTTGAGCATATGCAGGGTGCTTTGCAAATACAGAAAATGACAGTCTCAGCCCTGGGGACTGTAATACAGAAAGAATTAAAACACATAACAGAGAAGAGAAAAAGGACAATGTGCAAGTACACAGAGCAATCATATTGCTAATGCATAACTTACTGTAAGCTTGTTCTGTAATGTTTGCAATATTTATTTGGCAATACCTTTTTCCAGTTCACTGTACTACTTTATTAGCTGATGCTTTCCTTGCCTCTGTAATCCATGGCAATGTACCTAAAACATATGGTACATGACGAGTGAGATGAGGGACTGGCTGCTGTCATGGTTACAGGTGGATGAACATCAAGCTGCCCAAATAGATACTGTCCCAATCTGAGACACAGATTTTGTATGTGACGTTAGCTTAAGTCACTCAGACTTTTCAGAATAATGTTAAGTAGTTCATTATTTTCCAGGTGCCTGAATTGAGGCTTTGAGATTACAGGAGGTAGTGAAGAACTAAAGGTAAAGCAAGCTGGAGCTAGAGCATGTGAAGTGCTGTTAGTCACCAAGTGCTGTGGAACATGCAGTTGCACTCTAATATTGGACACTTGAGTGACTTCAGCTTCTGCTCTCTATTCTTCAGCTCTACATTCATGAAATACAGAGCTCTGCATTCATGAAACACAGGTAGTGCCCTGCCATCTCCAAGGGGAAGAAGAAAAAGAGATGAGTTAGTATTTGTGAGGCACACAGTTACTATAGCAATAAGCAGCACAGAAAAACTCATGAGGAAAGTAATTGCCTTCCATGCTGATAGCATGCAGTCAGTAAGGCATGGAGTCACACTCTGAACAATGAAGGAAAAAAGTACTGAGCAGCTGCTCCTTAAATGAGCATCATCCATCTTGTGCACTGGGTGCAGCAAGGCCCTGTGGAGTCCTGTGTGACCATAGAATTAACAGTGGCCCTTTAACACACACAGGCATTCTTAACCCTGCTATTTCCAGCCGTTGAAGGCCTGACTTTGAAATCTTGCTGGTGAGGACAGAGAGAGTGCAGTACATAGTTATTCAGATTATAAAAGTAGAAATTCCACTTTGTAGCATCAAGCTGTTACACATCATCTGTGACACTTAGGTCCCCCTACACAGACCTGTGTTACTTAGACCAAGGAAATAACTGACTATGATGATAATCCCTCACCTTGTGATGTGGAGCAATGGGAAGGTACAGAAATTTTTGCTTTCTTGGGGAAGGTGACTGCTTACAGAAAGAGATTCTTTACCCATTTTTTTCCCCTCTGTCCCTTCTTTCCAAATTGTCTGTATACTTCCTCCTCTCCCTCTCCTTGCCCAAATTTCTCTCTGAAGTTGTGTTCATGTTGTCAGCTTCACCCATATTTTGGCTAATACCCAGTTTCCCATCTAGGGAAGCTTGTACAATTCTGTTAGTCATCCCAGCCAGTTTCTTAGTTGCCTCTCCTAAACCATGGGAACACTGCCTCTTGAGTTCTTTTAAGCTCTGTCTTCCTTGCTCCTAATACTTACTCTTTGCCATGTCAGCTTCCGATTCCTCTTCACTATCTCCTCTGATTCAGTTTTCATGATCACCCATTTATTTCTATTTTCAGAAGATGAAGATTCTCCTAAGAAGTCAATTGTTTAGCCAATCCTGGCTAACAAAAATACTTGGTACCGTGAGATGAATTAAAAGTCACAGGTACTGGCAGCACTGCAGAGTTTGACAAACATATGTTTACACGCTAAAAACACACAAATAAATACTGAGATCAACTCCTGTTACAGAGTATTGTTGTAAGCGCTCCATTATGGCAGTTTTCTGTGATTTTTTGGTAGGATGCTTTGCATGTTCTGAGTGTGAGGAAAATTGCTGCAGGCACTCAGGTAATTAGCTCTACATGGCTTTTCTTAAAAACAGTTTCAAGGGAACAAAGAAGACCACTTTACTAGAAGCTGCAAACTACATTGCTACATTTGGGTTTATGGTGTTTCCTGACTTGTCTCCTAAGAGCAGGCTAGCAGTGATGTGAAAGGGGGAAAAGTGTCCTTGTGACCCAATCCTTCCTTCCACCTTCAGGACAAAACTGTAAGAAGGTGAGGGTGCCAGAAAAGGCCACTGTCTTACTGCCACTAAAGGATGCTTAGCAAAGGGCAAGCACAGGTTTATTCTTCCCAGAATACTCTCTAGCAAGTTGCAGCTTAAGGACTCCTTCAACTTTGCTGTACTCACATCCACTAAACCACCCTTGACAGACCTTCCTGCCACAAATATAGCCAAGAGATTTGGTTTTGTTTGTTGGGGGTTTTTTATCTATTATCTTTCTTTTTTTCTATGTGGACATTCTTTTAGCATCCAGGACATACAGACCCCACAGCCACAGACTAATGTGCTATGGCAGAAAGCACTGTTCTCTGTACTTTTTGAACATGTGGGACTTGCTGGGCTTGATGCATCAGTGTGCATGTTAAATGAATACAAAACTGTAAACAGTCAAGAACATAAGGGGAAGAGGGATGCAGGGACTGTGAACTGACCTGAAGAACAATGAGAATGCCCACCATAATGACTGAGAGAAATATAACAGAGAAAAAAGAGTGCTTTTGAGTAGAGAAACAATTTTCCGTGAATGTTTCCAGCTTTATTTTCATCCAGCACATTTAATCTGATGCCTTAGTAGGGGTGTTGGAGGAGCAGCCTCCAGAGTTTCATGTAACCATTCCAGCTGCCAAATTAATTTTTGCAGTTTACAGCTAACAATCCGTCATACACTACCCAGTGTTTAACTTCTTTTGTTTAGATCATTTGGATAATTAAAGTACCACAAATTCCATGGTGTCAGCGGGTCTCAAACAGACCTCCTGCTGGCTCTGCAAACTCTTTCAGAGATCAAAAATTAAAACAATGAATAATACTAGAAGAAGGAGTCCAAGTAACTCATATTTTATGTTTCATGCTTTCCTAATGACAAGGTCATATAGTCAGCAGTGTGATCAATGCAAATACAATATGCCTTTGGAAAAAGGCCAAAGTCTGCCTGTGGAAAGGGCAATCAAGGGAACTCTTTCGTAATAATACACTTCATGGATAGATAGCAGAAATCCCAAAGCTCTTTACCAAAGGGAACAAAAGACCAGTGCCTCAAGCTGCCAAGTTAAAAAACAAGTCTATGGCAAGTCCCATGTGGGCACAATGTCCTATCCTTTGAACACACATCTCTCTCTCATGCATACTACATTTGTGTCAGCATCATTTTCTATGGCTCAGAAAGCCTATCCTCAGCAAATATCTGGAGCTAACAACTGTTCTGCATTTAGTTGACATGCACATGGCCGTGCTATGCCTGGCCAATCACTGCTATCTCTCCTAAGATGCAGGCAAAAAAAAAAAAATAAACCCACAGATGTTGTTTCAGCTTGCCTAACCATTTAAAGTAATTAATTCTGCAGACTATTTCTGACTATGTCCACAAAACCAACATAATTTCTTCCTATTGCTTGTTCTTTGCTTATTGTATATATTGTATCTTTCCAAATCATTGCCAGGGCACAAATTCTGTGGCACACAACACTCTGAGCAAGCAAACTCCCTGATTTACTTAGTGCCCTCTGTGGCTTTTCATGACTATGAGTAAGAGGCTTCTTTTTGTTTATTCATGTGAAGTAGATTTTGAAAGCAGGTAAGATTCACTTTTTCAAAATGTACACAGAGTAAACACACTTGATGACAAAAGTAGAGCTAGGGATGGATAAAACAAAGCTGTAATGAAAAGTAAAAAGCTAGAGAAAAGTCCAACAGAGCTCTGAAAAGCCTCCAAAAGCAAAGTAGGAGTTTCTGATCATTTATAAGAGCGAGCAAAGGGACATTAGAATAGGTTGGGGGTTTTATGATTCTTGGATCAGTATTAATAGGAATACACCAGCTCAGTACTTGGCTCTTTTTTTCTGTCCTTATGGCACACAGGACCCACAAAGAACACAAGGAAGCCAGAGCACTGCCCCCACACTCCAGCAGGACAGAACTCAAGTTTAATACGCTCTGGTGACCTTAAAATAAGGATTCAATATAAAAGCATGGTAGAGGTTGTGAGTAAATGTAACTGCCCACGTAGACAATACTGTAATCACATCTACACAGTCCTGGCTCTATTGCTGTCCACAGGCCACTAGAGTGCAATTACACATTCGCATGCACAGCAATCGATGCGCTCGCTCCCTAAGGACAGGCTCCAAAGTCCAACATTTTCACAGCTTTGTTGACCCCAGGGCCAACCAGCTGCGTGCCTGTGCAACCCAGGCTCCCAGGGGCTCTGGGGTGAGCTGATCCCAGCTCCCAGCCCCAGCTACAGCTGTTATCACTGCCCTCACTACAGGGAGCTGGCAGCAAGCAGATGGGGCAGCGTGTCTCCCAAATCTCCAACCATCCAGGGCTTTTGGGAAGGACTTAGCTTCTCCTGTTTGCTCAGTCCCCTGCAAAATCAGGCATTAAGATGCCTGGACCACTTTCTCATCACAATTGCTAGCTGTGGGAATGTTACTCACCAGTTGTTCATCTCCTCTCAGGACTTCAGTGCTAGAGGTTGTCACAAAAAAAAGGATTATGTGCTGTTTGCAGTGCCTCACTAGTGCTCCCAGGAGACACTATGCTCTGCTCTTTGTAGTTACTAAGTGATGAAACAGTTATGGGCATCTACAAATAACCGCTAATGCTGTTACAGACTTCGGAAATGAAGCTGAGGAACAAAGAGTGGTGGTTTGGTTTGCACTGTCATTTTAAGGTGAGTTCTGAAATCACGTGAATTTAGTTGGATTGAATTTAAAATTTGCCCTCAGAGCCATGAGGACAGACTACATAATGTGAATTCTGGAAACTCATACACAGAAATTAAATGCAGATGATTCCCCTCCCTTTTTTAAGTCTCTCCTTACTTTTTTTTTAAAGTTTTTTTTTAATGTTTGTATTCACCTCTGCTGAAACTTATGTTCACTGGACTATTCCCCTCAATGTCAGAAGGCAAAACTGTCCACCTACTTAGCTGGGAATGGATGCAAAGGCCATAACTACTGGCAGAAAGGTAAATCATTGTGACGCTAGTAGTTTGTGGTGAGAATGCAGTGCTCAACTTGAACAGTAAAAGAGAGGATGCAAAAAGGCTCTTCCTTTAATAAGTGCTGGGTTAAAAATCTCCGAACTAATGAAAAAGTGTTTTTAAATACGAAAAACTGAGGTTCGAGTTCAATTTCTGTTGGATTCTCTTCACTGTTTTTTCTGGAAAGCTAATTTCCAGTCTTTAGCTCAAACATTATTGGTTGCTCTTTCTTGCATTATATGCTCTTTTATATGATTTCTTTTTCATATGGCTGTCTTCCTTCAGCTGTCTGCAAGCTTCCAAGCTGCTGAACCTGGTTCTCCCATTCCCATGCACAGTGCAAGGCTCAAATGCTTCTCGTAAAGCGATACTGGGAGCTTGCAGCATTCACTTCGGGCAATTATAGAAAGAAGACAGAAGGAGATGGACCAGATTGGTCTAAAATGTATTTACACATTTATAAATGTCTAAGGGAATCCCTTTGACCAGCCAAACATCAAAGGGCAAAAAAGCACCAAGAGAGAGCTCTGTGTATGGAAATATGGTATAGTCTTTGAGCACAAAGGTTAAATAGATAGTGCTGATCTTTCCTGACCAATAGAAAAAGATAGAGCTCAACAAAAAAAAATCTTTGCTCTAATAGCTGTATCCCTTCCTTTATTAGAAATGGGGATCTATCAGGAAAGGGAACTAGGAGAAGCTTTGAGACACAAACTGCAGAATTAAAACAACAAACAAAAAGCCCCTGTTTTCCTCGCGTAGCTTGAAAGTCACCTTCCAAAGCCAGGGAGGTTTCATGATGTTATTGCACATTCTCACTGTAAATGACTAATGTACGCAATATCACGTCCATCAGTCTCTAGCAGATTGCCATGCAGAGCCCAAGCCAGTAGAACTCCATCCATCCATCCATCCATCCATCCATCCATCCATCCTTTGTGTAGTGAAAGGCCATTTGAAAATTTGTAAATTCCATACCTGCAGTAGTAAGACATGCACTATACACACCTTACACAGGAATGTAAAGCCTGGACTGTAATAACAAGTCCATTTTTATGTGTTGCTTAACCTCAGCTGGCAACTAAACCCCACACAGCCACTTGATTACTCTCCCCTGATGGGATGGGGGAGAGAATCAGAAGGGTGAAAATGAGAAAACTGATGGGTTGAAATAAAGACAGTTTAATCGGGAAAGCAAAAGCTGTGGGTGTAAGCAAAGCAAAAGAAGGAATTGTTTAACCACTTCCCATGGGCAGGCAGGTGTTCAGCCACCCCCAGGAAAGCAGGGCTCCATCGTGTGTAATGGTTTCTTGAGAAGACAAATGCATCATTCCGAAGGTAACTCCTGCCTCTTTCTTCCTACATCTTCATGTGCTGCACATGGTGCCACATCCTGTGGGATATGCCTGTGGTCAGTTGGGCTCAGCTCTCCCAGCTGTGTCCCCTCACAACTTCTTGTGTTCCTGAAGCCACTTGCTGGCAGGCTGATACAAAAAGCAGAAAAGGCCTTGGCTTTGTGTGAGCACTGCTCAGCAGTGACCAAAACATCCCTGTATTACCAACATTGTTTCCAGGACAAATCCAAAACATGGACCCATACGAGCTACTGTGAAGAAAATTAACTCTACCCCAGCCAAAAGTAGCATAACATGTAAGGAGGTTGCAAAGCGAGGGGTGCTGAGATTAGCTCCATAGCAAGGCCTTATAAGTCATGTGGAGGAGTGAGGAACATTCTGTCACCTTGAGCCAGCCCTGCTGACCGCCACTGAGAGAGACACAGGCGAGCAGGGAAACCACAGCACCCTCACAGCCAAACATCCTCCTCTGTGTGACCTCCACAGCAGCAACAGCATCTCATGCTGAAGGTACAGGAAGTTTAGTAAGCAATGTGGTTGAAATCCAATGCTGAATTGGCACTGTGAGCACTCCCACCTGGGTGCTTCTTGTAGCAATTCACTGTGTTTCTGTCCTTGCAAGCCTTCCCCCCCCCGCCCTGTGTGCCTGTGTGAAACAGATCAGCTTCTCCTGTGAGTTTCACAGGAAGCTGGGTGTGGAAAACTCTTTGCTGGGCATACAGAACCTCAAGTTACCACTACTAGGCCAAAGCATTCTTTGTTCTTTTTGCTGGAAAAATCCATTGGAGAAGGCCAGGAAAACTATGTGGTTTCTGCAATAGCTTTCTGTCTCACAATTTTGAACCATTCTCCCTCTCTCCTGAGGCTCACAAGCCAGGTTTTCAGTGGAGTGGGATTGCCATGGGTTCTGCTTCTTGCTACTGCTTTTTGGAGAATCATTTTAAGAGGAAAAATAGGGTGATATTAATCTGAAGCAGATTCCCAGCTGGTGTCCACAAACAGGAGCCTATAGTTAGGTCCCCAGTCACCACAGCTCGCTCTTTCACTGGATGCCTTATGCTGCCCAGTGTGGGTAGGAAAAGGAAGGAGAGCTGCAGGAAGGTGGCTGAAGTCCAGGTCTCAGAGACTTAAAAATTCCTCATTTCAAATTGTGCCTAGCAATTTTGCATCAATTCAGAGTTTAGACCCTCCCTGTTGAGTGCTATTTTTCCACAATGCTGAAAAAAATGGGTGACTACGGAAGTGTCAGGCAGGTTTTCAATTTTGTTGGATATTTTTTTTCCCTTTACCTCATTTGAAAAACAGCAGTCACCAGAATAAATGGCTAATTCGGTCTTCAGAAATATCCATATATCCCCTGATAGATTTTTCAGAGAATTTTGTGCTGTTTGGATAGGCGAACAGCTGCAGTTTTGTACTATTAGTCCTGACATATATATATAGCAATACAGACACCCACTATGTACCATGAAATGCTTCTGTCTCATCACAAAGAGGACTGAGATCAAGGCCAAAAGGTACCAGTTTGCTGCTATGTAATATCCTGATCCACAGCAGCTGAGTGCAGCTTAGGTCTCCACATCTCAGGAAGGATGTAGCAGAGTTAGAGAGGGGCAACTAGAACAGCTGAGGGGATGGAGAAGCTGCCTTAAAGAGACTAAAAATACTTGCGTTCCTCTCTTTGGAGAGAAAATCAAGGTTGAATGTGATCAAGGCCTATAAAACTGTGTAGACAGCTTCTATTAGTGACCTGTTCCAGTGCCTCACCACCCTCATAGTAAAGAATTTCTTCCTAATATCTAATCTAAATCTATACTCTTTCAATTTAAAGCCATTTCCCCTAGTCCTATAACAGGCCCTTGTAAAAAGTCCATCTCCAACTCTCTTGTAGCCCAATTTAGGCACTGGAAGGTGCTATAAGGTCTTCCCAGAGCCTTTTCTTCTCCAGGATGAACAACCCCAGCTCTCAGCCTGTCTTCATAGGAGAGGTGCTCCAGCTCCATGGCCCTCCTCTGGACCTGCTCCAACAGGCCCATGTCCTTCTCATGTTGGGGCCCCCAGAGTTGGATCCATTACTCCAAGTGTGTCATGAGAGTGAAGTAGATGGGGAGAATCACTTCCCTTGACCTGTTAACACTTCTTTTGATGCAGTCCAGGATATGGTTGTCTTTAATTTGGCCAGCACATTACCAGCTCATGTTGAGCTTCTTGTCAACCAACACCCTCAAATCCTTCTCCTCAGGGCTGCTCTCAATCCATGTATTTGCCCATGTTTTAATGCCAGTACCCTTAAGGCTTTTAAGCTTCCACCTCACAAAAATTTGCTTTGAATTCTTTTCCTATAAAAAACTACATGAATAGATTTTAGCAGATGCCTCAACTAGTCTCTTTTCTTAATGAGAAAAATAAATTAATTAAAAAACAAGGCTCTTATAGTTAGGGAAAGAAGTAATTGATACAGGTTACTGAGTAGAAAGAGAACCTTCAACAGTCAGACCTCAGCTGAAATCCTGCAATTACACAAGGTGGGCTCTTTTGAAAGGTCTCAGAGGAAAGCACATAATTCTCGACAAAAAAACATGCTTCCAGCAAACAAATTAGAGCCCCTGTGCTGCTGTTGCTGCACAGAAAGGGAAATGAGTGTAAGTCCTTTGGGGGTACTGGTGAGAAAAGATAAAAAAAGAACACCAAAGCAGGTGCCCTTGGAGAGACTTTTAAACCAAACCCACAATCTCTATGAAGGTGTAAAATGAAAACCAGGAAAAGATGAATCAGCAGGCCCCTGGGCCCGTTGCTCTGCTGTTAAAGCAGTATACAACCATACGCACTGTACAGCTGCAGCGTATCTGCACTGACTCACACATCCCTAGTCTGTATATTTGGTAGAGTTTACTGCATTCTTTCTAATCACATTCTCAGCAAACATGTGGGTTCTAAGTTGCTCTTATTCACTTGCAACATCCCTCTGACTTGGGAGGGTACAGGCTAGCAACTTCATGCTGCAGGGCAGGAGCTTGTCATTGTTACTTGTCTACAAAATGTCATTCTCTGTTGTTGTCATGGTATTTTACCAGTTGCACAAGTAATTAGCTTCCTGTAGACATGGTATTGCCAACCCCAGCAGTCTTTAATGGCTTAATTAATGGAGTCTTAGAACAAGATGCATGGTGTTCTTTGCTGTCTGAGCCATTGCATTTTGCCTTCACTCATGTCCACGTTCAAATAAACTTGGAAACAAGCAATTGGAAAAAAAAAAAAAAGGCCAGACATTAAATGTATTGTTTCCAGGTCATATTCTGTGAGAGGTTTAATGGAAACAGAGGGAAATGTAAACTTTTGGATCCAAATCAGAAAGGATCAATCAGTACCTCCTCTGTTTTACAAACACGCATTGCTTTCAAAAATACAGACTGCAATCAGTTCTTCATTGCTACCTCTCCCTCCCTAGATCATAAACAACTGCATGTTTAGTAAAGCTTTACTGTGATATATCTATATGTTTTGTTGTTATAGAGACTGCAAAACACTCCCCTAAAACTATTTTTAGCTTGCTATCCTCATGTTCATTACAAGGAGATTACAACATGGCCACCTCCTTCAGAAACAAATCGAAACAAAGAAAGGGGGGGTAACCCAAACCATGAGTCATACCCTTGCTTTCCTGACAACATTCAATCCAATGTTACACACCACTGCCTTAATAAGGGCTAAAAGTAGTTAATCTGTTTTTGGATTAGGTAGCATGATATTGAATTTCTGGCCAGCGTATTCCCAGCCCAGTAGAGAATTAGTTGCAGATAAAATGAACAGACCCCTCACCTCCTTCATAAGATCAGATGTCTGCTATTTATTCCAGATAATTCATCTTTGTCTGCTGTAAAGTACACATCACCTGTACCCCACTCAGGAGCAGTAAACACTTACTCATTGTAAGGAAGACGATGGCCTCTGGCAGATTAATTGCTCTGACTCTCCTCCTCCCTAAGTAAAACATAGTTTCCCTTTTTTTTTCTGGATATGTTATTTCAGTACTTCACCCAAACACTTGGCAGAGAGACAAATGCCCTAGACACTCCTTAAAACTCCAAGACCAAGCTCCTCAGTTTATTTAGTATTTTTGTAGACTTGGGTTAAATAAATACAGTATTTTACAGAACTAAGGTTTCAAGGAATCCACTCTGTGTTTTTGTTTTTAACAATTTTGCTTAATTTCCTCCTTTTTTGTTTTGTCAAGAAAGTTACATAACACAAACCTTTCATGAAGATATTTCTGTTCTTGCCTTCTGCATTTTTGCAATACCCTCCCAGCGGCCGCAATTTGAGTTACTTATGGTCATACTGCTGACCTTGAGTGAGCCTGGCACCCATGACAGCAGAAATGCTGTATGATCCACACCTGCCCTGAGCTCCTTTTCATGCAATCCAAGGACTAGCACAAATCACAGACATGTAGTAAAGCTTTTGATAATACTGTGGGAGAATATGCTTATCCTTTCTGAATGCTTGGCAGGGAATTCTGGGAAGGCCATGGAGGATCACAGGTGGTCTAACGCATTAGCCTGCAGCTACCCTACCCAGTGTATGTCGGATGCCCACTTGACCATCTCAGCCAAGAGATCCAAGTTACAGCAGGGTTTTCTGTACAGATGGCAGCTAAAGTAGGGCAACACCTGTGCTCTAGCTCAAGTTAACATTGCAAAGAGAAACACTTTTGAAGTAATAGATAAAGGAAGTTTGAGAAGCCATATGGTCAAATGATGACAAAGGAACTGGGTAGTTGCATTTGGATTATCCATCATCAGCCCCAAGTGGGATGTGGCTTGGTGAGTTACAGGAGAGCATCTACATAGCTTACTTTAGTGTTCTGCGCTGAACGGCGCTGTCGTATTTGCTTGTCTTGCAGAGTAATTAGGGAAGGCTAATACAGCAATGCAGGATTTGTAAATCTTTTTGAAACCTTGGGAGTGGCAGGTGCACTCTGACACATGTAACAGTTGTTTCCTGTTCTCAATATTGCGAGATCATATGCATGAATAGCCTCAAGTGATGGTGTTTTCTCTTCAATGACAAACGTCAGTTCCACTTCATCAGTACAGGATGCTGGCTTCACCTCTAACACAAACCCTCTTCCTAGCCTACTCACCCCAGAATAGCAGGCAGGCTCCAACATCGAGAGGAGATTGAACAACCCTTTGCCTCTGGTCCCTCACACCAGCACAGCCATGGAGTAGATAGCCTAACCAGTAGGAGGCTGCATGATGGAACCACACCAAAGGACACCACTCTTCCAATAGCACATGAGATCTGAAGGAGAAACTGAGGTTTTCTTTTTGGTTTTAAAGACAACCTCAGGGGCTGGGGTAGTGTTTATCCCTACCTTATTCTTTTACGCATTTGTATAAGACTTGTTTTGCTACCAGCTTTTCTTTGCTACTTGCCCTTTTATTTTCATGACAGTTTGTAACAATGTCCTGGGGAGTTGAACTGTAGCCTCTGAGCTTCATGTGATGCAGCAGAGTAGTTTTGTGTTCCTGATGCCTTGGAGTGGCTACCTGAAAAGAGAAGCTAGACAAGATTAAGAGAATAAAAGGAGGTATTTACTGAAGGGCCTTCAAAGGTACACCTTGGTCAGTCAAGAGGCTACACCCAAGATGGACCCCGGGTCATGAGTTTTTCACACTTTTATAAGTTTGGTCCATTTGCATATCAGGGTTAATTCTCCAATTACAATTTTAGGCAATGAAGTAATTACCCCAAGTTTGCCCCTCGTTCAGAGGCTTTACTTTACATTTCGGGGCCTGGGACAACAAGGTGTCCTTGGAGTCCAAATCTAGAGAGGGTTTGTTATGTTTAACCAGAATGAGGGAACAGTAGCTAACAGGCTATATGAAGTTTCAGAGTTACATAATAAACAGTACAGGATTTGAAAAATATGAAAGTTAAAACCTAAGGCATCACTAGTTAATACATATCAGAAATGGTCACTGGTGCAGC
Source organism: Dicrurus megarhynchus (assembly GCA_013399195.1). Taxonomy (NCBI): domain Eukaryota; kingdom Metazoa; phylum Chordata; class Aves; order Passeriformes; family Dicruridae; genus Dicrurus; species Dicrurus megarhynchus. Next base: position 969,603 of record VXAD01003680.1, on the reverse strand, counting down.
AAGCCAGACCCCTTCCTGGCAGAAGGCACCAGCCTACCATGCACAGTGCAGAAAGCGAGCTCTGCCAAGGGAGCACATCATGCCCCTGTAGGCAGTGGAAGGATGCCTCATACATCTCTGTACAAGGCACCTGCTGCAGAGTCCAACAGCAGTATGGTTTTTGCCAGTGATATGAAATATCAGTATATAGCAAGCAGAAAAATTGCTAAGGACAATTTCTGTGCCTTAAAAATATACAAGGATATCAGCATGTGCTATAGGAAAATATTAAACAAAGAGACTGTTGGATGTGTAGGATGACAAGATTCAGCTCCCCTGGCTAGTCAGGACATAGCCCTGTGCCGCCTGTCAGTGTATGTCAGTATTTATCAGGAATATCAGTGCAGACATTCCTCTCCTCCTGACAAAGAAACAGGTATGGCCACCAAAACAGTTGTGGGAAAAGAGAATTTAAAAAAAAATACTACTTCGAGGTTTGAGTACCACAGGACAATTTTCAAAAGATTCTGCCCAAAGGGTGGTTGGTTTCCATGGGGTTTCTGTGATGAAATTCCCCAGGACCGATCCTGACAGAGAAGGTGCAACCCATGGCACTAATGGTTTTGCTCCTTGGGTGACTCAACTTCAAAATCTTAAGGGCAGTGTAACAACTACCAGAGTTAGCTCACAAAGGAAGAATCCGAGCACCAGTAGGGGCTTCTATGCCATGGACAATGACAACTTCTGGAAGCAAGCAAGCTTCTTATGAACTCCTGAATGTTAAAATCCTCTTATAAAATCAAACAGGCTTCGGAGAAAGCCCAAGGGCATATTTCAGGGCACTTTGGATTTTAGCCTGTTTCAGCCTCTACTGCCAGCTATCCATCTGTCCTGCTAATGTGCTTCATTATGCAGCTAGGTAATGAGCCTACTGCTCCTTTACTGGTGGGATTATAATTGCAAGGGGACAGTGAGACAAACTTGTTGTGTGGGTCACAGGGGGAAAAGTCCATAGGAGGGTTTTCTCATTTTTCATTCAAACACAGAGTACGTATCATTCCAGTGAAGTTATCCCCATTAGTAAGAAATAAGTCCCTTTTCCTCATCACGGGGAAGCTAAACTCTGGTTCAAAGGACTTGCCACAGGGACTATCAGAGGTGATGTTTCACTGACATGAAGTGGTGTCTCTGGATCTGGCCATGATGCCTCAACAAAGCATGAGAACAAGTGGACAGATCAGGGCAAGAGGAACACACTTTTTCTATTATGTTTTCCCTGCACATTAAAAGGCATAGATTTTAGATACAGAGCTCAGAAATGCTCCAACTCCAGCAGTAATAGCTTCCCTTTTCTTCATGCTTGGAAACTACTCAGCTGGCACAGCTGGCTTCTTATGGTCCAACCACCATGGAAAGGATACAGCAGCATAAAGCTTTGGCCAAGCACCTGCTCCTCTGCAGCTCCCCTCACCTTTCACTGTTCCCCTTACTACCTGAAGAGATCCCTGAGCATCCCACTTACCTGGGTCAGCCTTCCCTAGGCTGCTTTGCGAATGTCCCCTTTTGCAAAGGAATGATAGCAGAAGACACTATTGACCTTTACCACACTCTACAACAAGTAGAAACTGATCCTTGTAGTGCTTTATGGCTTTAAAAGCTATTGTGCTTTCAGTTAATTCCTTGATTTTAGCTGCCTGAATCATTGATGACCTGACTGGTCTGATTTCAGTAGCTTTTGTCTTCCTTGAAATGGCATTGCCCAGTGGTAGGCAGAGTACCATCTAAATGGGCTAAATATAAAAGAGTTATTATATCTTGCAGTCATGGTGGAGAAAGTGGATTTTTTTAATTTTGATGAGCAGTCTAAGTATTACCATATCAGATTTTGGCATTTCAAATGCAGAAAGGGCTGCCTTTGAACTCACCTTAGCTCCTGTGAAATGGCACTTCTGATTTAGGTGGCCAAGGCATCATCTTCTATAGATTTGTAATAAGGTTTGGATCTGACCTACTGTGAAATCACAATGTCAGAGTAAGTTGACTGTTTTCAAGTATGTGTCTCATGTAAGTGCTTACCTTAGTTTAAAAATAAGAGTTAAGCTGATATTTTAGTAATTTTACATTTCCCTTTCATTACAAGCTTCTTGTGATTATAAAAGTCAATGGTAATATAGTCATGGGAGCATAATTATACAAAGCTGGTGTAGCCAAAAATTATAAATAAATAAAATTTAAAAAATAAAAGGATTATACACATGCTCTATTTCTGGAAATAATCACGAATAATGGAAGCTGAAAACTGTCAGCAAGCTCTACAACAGAAATCAAAGTCTTCAGGAGATGCATGCAAATAGTGAGACTTTCAAAATGAAAGGTTACTCAGAAAAGAGCTTGACCCCAGTACTTTTCTCCAGGGCATAGGCAGGCTGACCCTACAGGCAGCTCAGGTCTCCTGACAGTCAGCAGTGCTCCATTTTCAATGTAAGAGGTTTTTTCTCTTACACTGTGGTACTTCAAATGGAATTGAGTTTCCTCTAAACTTTATGCTTGATAGAGAGAAAGAATGTCCTAATTGTTGAAAGATTGGCTACTGACCATAGTACCTATAAAAAAATTAAAGAGAGTCTGAATTATAAAATAGAAAAAATAAGCTTATACACAGTCTGACTTTAATGCCACAAAACAGACTTAGTGTTAGCTGTGGCTCTGCCTTTAAATATCAGCTTGTACCCAGCACCATCAAAGAAATACCCCTCTGAGAGAGCCCAGTTCTCCAGCAGGACTACTCTGCTGGGGAAATGCTGAAGACCAATGCTCAGACAGAAATAAAAGGCCAAACTGCCCCATGTACTCATCATAAGCCCTTTGAATTTAGCTATCTCCTCATCCTTTGGACACAATAAATCTTATGTCTAATGACTATCACTTTTCAGGTGGATGTTGAGTATCAAATGCCTAGGACGTGTGATGCAGGCACCCACATACCCTGCATTTCTACCCAGAAAGTCCTGTCACCCATTCACCCTGGCTTGTGAAGCCTCAGAAACCAGAGACAGGTTGTTGATATCCCTGGGAGGTACTTCACATACAGCAGCATCTCTGCTTTCCCAGGCTGGCCTAGTATCATGGAGGGCTTAGGAGTCCTTACGCAGGAGGATAGTAGCTCCCACATGCACTCACACAACCCCTCTTACAATTGCTGTGCCAAGTATTTCTCACCTGGATGGGGCTTTGTATGGCTTTTAACAAACGTCTCAGAGCTTTGGTAGCCCTTGCACATTAAGGGAGAACGATCTTCACCTGGAAGGATAAAGCCTGGTATTCTAAACTTTGGATTTCCTTTTACATTTTCAGGCTTACTCTTCACAGAAAGAGTGAATGACGCCCACCCTCCCACCCCTCCCAAGTAATTTTCCCCTCAATTCAGGTTGTTTTTTGTCCTGTCTAAGCTAGAACCAGAATCAGCAAACATGTTGAGGCAGGTTCTACCACCGTTTCCTTAATCCATTCAAGCAGAGTTTAGTCCTACTGAGGAATACTGTAGACAAATGTCTTTAGACCTGTGCCGAGAGCACCAATCGCTCTCGGACAAAGCAGGAAGCTCCTCGGTGCCAGCACTGCTGAGGTCCACAGACTTCCATCCTATATCCTTCAGCCTTCCCCGCAATTTCCCCTGTCGCCTATGCCTGACCCCTCCCGATCTTTTCCACACCCTCCCCTTAACGCCTGTGAGGTCAGGCTGGCTGGGAGCCGCCTGTGACACAGTCCGGGGCCAAGCTGTTGCAGCCTACCTGCTGGCAGCAAGCTCGTGAGCCGTGCGTGTGTGTGTGCGCCTCTCTCCTGCCCACATGCCAGCGCTGGGAGTTATCCTTCACAGCTCTGAGACCTCTGCTCCCTCTCAAATTTGTTTAAAATTAGCATATGAGTGTAAAAGCTACGAGTGCTTGCGCGTGAGGGGCAGGGAGGATAGGGCTGTAGAGACGTAGTTGTGTAAGCTTAATTCGCTTTGGAACACAGGCTAAAAATAATAAAGCTACATCATCACATTCTTTCACAATGCTTCAGAAGAACTGGAGTAGTACTTACAGCTGCAACAAATCCCTATTAAAACCAAACAGAAGTAGGTGAGGATGGAAAAGCAACCTCTGGGTGCTGCTTGCCCTGCCAGGCAACAACGGAGCAGGATGCTGGAGCCTCTCACCCCATCCCGCTCCGCACATCCCCACTTACACATTGTTGGCAGTACAGGTGCTGCACAAAATCCTCACCTCCCTGCTCTGAGTGAGCACGCAGAGACCTTATTAAAACCTCCTTTCAGCTGAAGGGCTCCCCTGCCTCCTAAACAGGTTTTTGAAGACAGCTCATCAGCAGAGATGAAGCCAGGTGTTAATCTGTGTTCCCCCCAAGCAAGCTGACTAATTAGATAAGTTCATAGGCTGGTTCTCTGGGAGCTCTGCTTGCATTTGTATGAAGGAGGATCATTCAGGATAGGAAAGACTGTAGGAACAGTAGTACTGTTCAGACCAAAGCTTTGTTAAAGTTTAGGATAACGGAATACAAAATCATGTGCTTATTCACCCCTAGTTCTGACTTTTTAAACATTGCTGCTCTAAGATGACTATCCCTGTTATTGCTAACTTTTAATATTTTGCGATTAAGCAGCCATTGATGGTGGAGGTGGCTGACACCTACATGGAAGGCTCCTGCTGCAAACAGCTGACACACTGGGGATAAGATAGGAAGAAGGGAAAGATACAGATATGAATGAGGCTGCAACAAACTGCTGAGACCGTACTGTCAGTACAGCAGGAAGTGGTTTCAGCACACCAGGAGCTGAATCACTGTGAAACACTGTGTAGTAGGGTGTAGATACAGCCTAAGTAACATCTTCCTCAGAAGAGCCTGCTGAAAGAGAAGGGAGAAGCTTCAGCCACAGGGACCTGGCACAGTCTTATAGGAGAAACTACTTAGCTGAATATAAACCCAGAGGTCAATGGTCCATGGCTCTGAGAGCAGTTTGGAGGTGTAAGTCCAGCTCTCAGTCAGTGAGTGATGAGCAGGAAAAAAAGGCCACTTGTGTGTCTCTACCCATTTTCTGACCCCTTCCCATGTGTGGAACTGTCCTTGCAGTGAAGGAATAGAACGGAGCAGGGCTGTGGTTGAGCAGCTCCAGCACCAGACGTGGCACTTGTGCTTCAGGATTTTTTTTTCCCTGTTGAACATTTACTGTACCTATATGGGTAGACAATTTTAGGACAGGTTACAGCTAATTCCTTTCCTGAAGCTGTGTTTTTCTGTGGAGACACTCATCTGGCCCCATCCCCTCAGCAATAAGGGATACTGCTGTAGCAGAGGCATTTATGTCCCTCATTTATATCCATCTCCTGGGGGTGTCTTTATGGCAGGTTGGTTGGTGCAAAGGATTTGAGCACCACGCTTGGGTGTCTGTGCTACATGGGACATGAAGGAAAACAGGACAGAGGCTTTCTGGTAAAGAGGGAAAGAAAAGGCTGACAATTCATGTGGTGCAATGCTGTGAGGGCTGCAATAAAAAGAGGAATCAACATTTCTTTTTGACAGAGCCACGTTCCGGCTAAACAGGCTTTAAAGTGAAGAAAAAGCCACATTGATGCTGCAGTAGAAAATAGTGAGTGTATACTTTTATTATCTCATTAACACTCTCTCCCCTCCTCCCCAGGATCATTTGGCTCCAAGACTGGCAGCAGGGTACAATAATGTTCCCAGCAGAAACAGCTGGTATGGAGACAGGATATTGTTTGAAATGGCCCGAGAGGCGTCCTCAGCAGGTGGCATTTATCAGCTGTATGCAAACGCCGTGCTTCCGTGAGGTGCTCTAAGAAATGGTATGTATCAAAAAAAATAAAAGCAAAGTGCAACTTAGCAAAGGGAGGATTTGTAGCTGAAATCCCATTTTTGGTATCGGTGGAAGGGGAGGGAGTAATAAACAGCCCTGCTAAGCTAGTCTGTTGGCTTTAAACCAAGGTAATGAGGCATGTGGGTGCTTTGACAAGGAGCCAGAAACTGCATTTTGCCACCAATTTGACTTCTACCTTTTTTGTCTCTCTTAATCTGACAGTAAATTCCTCACAGTCCACTGAGCATATCAAAATGGGGCTCAGGCTAGGTCTAATGCCTTTTAAAGTACTACTAGGAAAGTAATTCACTTAATTAAATATTTCCAGTTGTGGAAACCACCCTCCAGGCAAATTGCACCACCTTTTCCCCCTTTACACTCACAAAAGATAGAATAGCAGTGGATATGCTCATTTTTACCCCGCACACAGAGTTTCACTCACTCACTCCCTCCCTCCCTCCCTCCTTCCAAGCTGTCCTTCCTAGGGGTTTTTTGCCAGGAAGGAAGATTACTCTAGTGACTAGGTCAGAGAATTTTGAGAGTCAGCTCCTAGCTCTACTGCCTACTTGTTTTGCAGCCCTGGATAAATATCTTAACCCCTCTTTGAGACAGCTCCATCTATATGGCCAGGAGACAAGCAGTGTCCTTCCACCCTGTCACTCTTCTCACTGCTTAAGTGTTCATAGAGCAGTTTAGACCTCCTTTAGCAGGAGATGTTAGACAGAAAAAGACTAAGACTTTGTTCAGGCCAGAGCCCTGCCGGTCCGTTCCCTGGATAGGATAGCTCTGAAACCCTTGCCTTAGGGGAACTGCAAACAGCATGACCCCACCACCTGATCAAAGGTGCAGGATCATACCAGAGAGCCACTGGTGGCCTGCATTGGCAGAGTCCATATAGAAGAACAGAAGACCACAGGAAAATAGACCCAGTCCTTTTGTACAAATTTACCTGACACTTTAGAGAATCTCACCATGAAAGTAAACTTGGGGTTTGCACAGAGAAGCCTCCTGAAAGGAGAGCATCAAATCTTAAACCCTCTTGCAGGAGTACTTTTTTTCTCCACATGCAGTACCATCACAGCCAGACTGAAAATATCACCACTGGGCTCCTGGATCTCTTTCATGAGACAAATGCAACCTTTCTACTGGAGAACAAAGCACGTTAGTGATCCTTTAACAACCATCTCTAACTAACTTGCAGCACTTGCCCTGCAGTAAGATAAGCTCCTTGTATCTAAAAGGTGCCCTGCAGTGAAAAGATTGAATCAAAACTTAACTGTGACTTTGTGCACAGTAGCTGTTCAGAGTATAACCTGTACAATGTCCCCAGGCAGTTTCTAGAGCCTGTATTTTGTCCAAGGGCATTTCTGTGCTACCACTGGTAGCTGCTAATATATCTTCCTTATGACTGAAAAAAATTCCCTATCTCTGTGCATTTTGCCTGCCTCCTGCTAGGTACCTCCAGAAATATTTACAAAAGATGGCTTGTAAGTGAGGAATGCACAACTAGTCACACATTAGATATGCTTGTACTGCTTGTACTGCTCCCAGGCTTGTTAGCTTACTCTCCTCTGCAAATTCTTCAAAGGCTGGGAGATGCTGTCTCTAGCATCCACTGTTGCAGCAGCGCAGCACAGAGATGATGCGAGCCCAGCTTGGGCTCAGGACATTACAAGCACAGCACGGCGCCGGGAGCTGCTGCATATCCCAGGTTTGAAGGTAGCACCAAAGCACTTTGGGGCATCCTGCACTGTCAAAGGATTGTGTTCCTCAGCTGGAAGGAGGCTCTCACCTTAGAGTGTTCACTCCTCGGGATGAGAGCACAGCCAGCTGCAGCACAAAAACCGCATTTCATTTTTGCTTCCTTAAAACAAAGGAAGAAAAGCTTAGGTTTGGTTTTTTTTAGCCTGTAATGAAAACAAAGGGGAAGTGGGGAAGCCACGTTTATGACCTGGGTACGCATTTTACTTTCCACTCCAACAGGAAGAGCATTTCCTCACAGGCTCTTTATGACACCTGCTTTTCACTGTGGCACACCTCCCAGCAGTGCTGCCACCATTGCTCACTGGTGTGTTTTGACAAGGAACTGTGTTCCTTCTGACACTATAAACTCAGATGAGGCCAGAGTAATCTCTTTGCCTGACCTCCTGCTTCCTGCAGGCCACATAAGACCTCGAGTTCTTTCATATCTGAATTTATTATACATGAAAATTAGTCTGGACTAACCACTGCAAATTTTATCTTTAACTGGCCTCAGAAATAAAAAGCCTTCAGAAAGACACTGTTCACTGTGCTGTTTAAGAGTAGCAGTAATTATTTGATTACGATACATTTCAGATCCTTGCATATGTAGCTATTATGAGTTGTCCTACCTGTCCCTGTTTCTAAGTGAGCTTCCATAAGGAAAATGTGAGTCATTTGGCAGATCATCTGAAGCCAGTTGTGGTTTTCAAGTCAGCCCACAGTGGAGAGATGTCAATGTTATAGGTCACTCCCAAGTGTTCATCCCACAGTCTAAAGGGCTGGGGACCCCTCCTTAAAACAAGACCCTTGTTACAGAGGCTTATGTAACATCTGGGTAGATACCCCTGGTCTTTGGCCCTGTCACTGTGATGCCTTTCACTAGCAATGAGTTGAAGCTATTTTAGGATTCAATGGGGAAACAAACCTTCCAGTGGTCTCATTTCTTAATTTCTCTCTATTGCCTTAAGTACAATGGTTAATAGCTAAAGTGGACTTCGGGGTGTTTCCTACAGAGCTCTATAATGGTTTCCTGCATTTTTCTTCTATTTGGAAGCTATTTTAAGTTGTTCTACCTTCCCTGGACTGCCCAAGAGGAGCTGTGCTGTGCACTTTCATCAGCTGATTCTGGGAAATGTCAGTTATGCTGTTCTGTTAGTAATATGTTTCTTGAACGATTTAAAAATAGCACAGTATGAAACATTTCCATCTTCTCTCTTCTGGAGGAGAACTGAGGGGGAGTTAACTCTTTTCTGCTTCACTGGAGCAAGAAGTCGTGCAGTGTTCAGGTGCTCTGGGGCTGGAGCCAGCTGCTGGTGCTGGGAGAGGCAACACAATGAGGGCACCTGGTCAGACCCTGAGCTAAAGAAGGTCCCTGCTGTTGTCAGAGCTGCCAACAGACCTGGCACATGTGGCAGCTGTATCAGTGCAGGACACAGTAGGACTGGACATCCGGCTGCTGACCTGCCTCTGCTGCTTTTACAGCTTGCTCGTGGAGCTTCTCAGACAGCAACCATATGGCCAGGTGATGCTGATCACGTCAGAGCTCCTCTCTGTGAACTGCTCCAACACACCCTGACCCTAGAGACCAAATGTAAACTGGGAACAACATCTCCCAGGCATCCACCTCAGTGCTATAGTGCCATTCCGTTTTTAGTCCCTACTGGAGCACCTCATCACTGGCTGCTTGGCCTGTGTCTTGTGTTCATTGGCATCTCCTTCCTCAGCTGTTCAGTTTCCTGTTAACCTCCCCTCTATTTTTTTTACCTTCCAGCATTTTTTCCTTTATTTTTGGTCCTCCCCACCCCAGCGTGTTCCTTTTTCTTTCCCCATTGCTGACATTTCCTCCAGTGGTACGTTCTCCTACACTCCCCATCTGAAGGCAGTTTGGAAGACAGTCACCCACGGTGCTGTCCCAGGGAGCTGCTTGGCAGCAGCCTGCCGTGATAACCCCGTATCTACATGTGTTAGAGGCAGAGAAAGAACAAAGATCCTTTCATCATCCAAGTAGCAGAAGCATATATTCATCAGACACAGCTTTCCCTACCCATTTGCACTTGCCATGCACTTTTCCTCTGGTCTGTGGGCCCTCTAGAACTACTCTGGTAACCACAAGGTTGAAAAATACTGCTCCAACCACAAAATACAGCTTCCTCTTTCAGATGACAATTAGCTTTTCCCCCTGGGGACAGCCTAGAAACATTTAAACAACAACTGGCCTTGTGTTGCCCACATCATCTGGAGCTAGAGGAAGAGTAGACGCTGGCACATGGTGGCAGTGAAGGGGAGAAAGAGCGATGCAGTTAATTACAAATGACTTGTCTTGGGTCTGGCCAAGGTTTAGTGCTGCAGGAAGGGCTACACAGGAGAGCGTTTGCTTTGGAGCTCATTCCATCAAAATGAATACAAATATTCCCATAAGTCTGGGGCTATGGGGCATCTCTTTTCAGAATGGTATCTAGAGGCACATCAGGGCTTTAAATGGCTTCCAGAATTGGTGTGATCTCATTCTATTTTCCTTCTATTCTCATGGGCAAATATTACTTGTGGGATGTCACCCTTGCTTTCTCTGCCCATAAGTGCTTTAAAGCACTAATTAGATGGTTATAAATCACAAGGGATCTGTGGTGTTTTGAATGACTCCAAACTTTGGCATTATAGCTGAGGTCTTGAATGCATTCACAAGCAAATCCACTCAACACTGGTTTCTGTTGATTCAGCAGTGATGTCGTATCAAACTTTCTTGAGCACTCTGACAGACTTAAGTTTATTAAAAGTCTGGATAGCAGAGCCAAGTTTAGCTGCAGCCAAGTTATTCAGTAAGACAGCAAGTTGAGTACAAAAGCAGAAGGACAACTCTCACCTCTGTGCTGGTGACTGGTTTGGGAGCCTGCAATTGCTTTGTCTGCAAATGCTGCCATGTGCAAGGGTCTGTCCTAAACAGGAATTATCTGCACCCACAGTGACCTAGGGTTTCAACCTTAGGTCATGTTAAGAAGACATGAAGCTGTTTGTCTCCACTTGAAAATAACGCTGGGCAAGATGCATTTTTCACCAAATAAAGGCCCTGCAGACATAAGAGGAAACAGTAGTAAATTTTGCAAGAAAATGTTTTCCAGTGGAAAAATATTAAGTTCCTAATAACTCTCAGACCTTATTTTCCATGGAATTTCAAACATGAAGGAAGATTTCCAAAGGTGCTTGGCAAGCAGCATTGCATAAGCATCACATATGGACTTTCTCCACAAGTTTCCTGGCTCCTCAGGAACCCACCAGAATTTACCACACTTTCCCAGCCCTTCACTGAAAGAGATGTGATAGCTGGGAATGCAGGGCTTTTACTCTCCCTGATAAAGTGTTTCCTGGGAGATATGGACTCAGGAAGCCCTTGACAACTGCTTACTAAAACTGGCATGGTCCTTGTCATCTCTACCACTCTCTGCAGCTAAATATATGCACCCAGACCTCTCCACTATAACAGCAGAGGTCCCATGACTTCAAAGCAGCAGCTACCCCAGGTCTGTGAACTGTGTCTCACCAAAGGGAATGCAAAAAAGTAGCTATGTCTGCCATCGCGTCTCCTGTGATTTCTGGAAAGTGTATCTTCATTTATGCATTAGAACAAAACCAAGAACAAGGGCTTAAGACGAACAGCAATCCCCAAGTTTCAAGCAGCCCTTTGCAAATGCACATACATGTTCCCTGCCATGCTTGATGCCACCTGCCTAGCCACGCTGGAGGAGGATCTTCTCAATCCAGCTTAACCACTAGCACTTCTCCAGGGGAGTAGGAGCTATACAGAAAGGGGTAAAAGCAAAATATTTTTAATGACTTTTATGCACCTAAAATAAATGTACCAGGACTAACTGCTACATCTTTCTATGATCACAGCATTTTTATCCTAGTAGTTGTGAGTTGTGCTGCTCTAAGAGGCTAAGGTGTGCTTTAAAGGGCTTCATACTTGTTCAAAATCCCCTGAGAATGCCATGAACTGCTGGCTTTCCCGAGTGTCTGGGAGGGGACGAGTGGCTGCTACAGGGCCAGGGCACAGTCCCTGTGTGGAAGACCCTCCTTTTGGAGTCTTGTTGCACAGCCTTAGCCAAAGCACTATGATGCTGCCTGCCAGGCTCTTGGGCAGTGAATTAGCAATAGAACAAGCTGCCTCACACAGGGAAGTCAGGTGAAATTCAATGTTTGTAAAGAGCAAGCAGAATGTCCCTGGGCAGCACAAAATGTTATCTTTTCTCCTTTATTGACACTCACAGGAACAGTTAATGCTTGGTTTGGATAGAGCTGATGACACTGCTGTTGCTCATCATTTATCATCTCTAGATTATTGTGGTTGCAAATCATTTGGCAGATTTCTCCCTTTTTTCCTGCTCCACAGATGGAAGTGTCCATGAAGCATGACACCCTTGCAGGCATCTGACTGTGAGGCTGGAAGCTTGAGGACCTTTGAGGGTAAAACACCCCTCAGTATTATCTGACCTCTAATGTTCATGGACTGATGTGCTGTAATTTGCACAGTCCTCTCCAACAAAAACTCCCTCTGCTGGGATCTCGGCTTGCAGACTGTGCTGCTTCTGAGAGGAGCCTGTGCCTGTGAAGGGCCATCACACCTTGGAGCGTAATTTTATTGCTGTGCCACTAAGTGTTCATGTTTCAGCTCCAGTTCAACCTCTTCCAGGGTGGGGGTCTAAGGCCTTTAAACTGTAGCTAGACTAAGGCAGCACAGAGTAAGCCCACCACTGTAATTTTATGTGAAAGGAAACATGCAGAAGCTGCACTTCTACAGCTGATGTCCTGTTTTTTTCCAGCTAACAGAGCTGAGCAGCTCCTGCAGCTGCAAATGAGGGTGTTTCCAGTCCCAAGACACACTGAATCAATCCATGCGCTGTTCTCCTCTGCTGCCTTATTAACAGTTAAAAACTAAGAAAACACAATGTCTTCCCCAAACAACTGCCTAATTTGCCTTCCCCTCAGCATAGCAACAACCCCCACCACAGACTAGCCCTCATTTGGCAGCTTGAGGGGAAGCACAGGTCAAATTCTTTTTGCACGATGAGCTGTAACCCTGTGATCTTTAATAGGATTATACTGGGGGAAGAGGACAGGACTCAGCCTTGTGATTGCAGAACAGCTTAAGATTCATGGACATTAGGGTACTGTCTGGGGACATCCTGGACGTGGCTGATGCCTTCTCCTCCTCGCATTAAGATCTCTTTGTGCAGAAACATGGGGTTTGTTCAGCTGTCCCTAACCTCAGTTCCTGACCCTAAATGGCCAGCACTGTCCAGCTGCCTGGGGCTGGGCCAAATCCAGAGCAAGGATGGAGAAGCCCAGTGAGTAACAGAAGTGACCAGCCATGCTCTCTCTGGGTTTGTGCCTTGGGGTTAACTGGCTTTCTAAGTGAATCACAGTACAATTCGCTCTTCTCTCCTTCTAACCCTTCAGCTTTTCTGCCTACAGCTCTCCCCAGAAGCATACTTTGGTGATAACATGCAAGCTGGCATGTGCTGCAGCACTGGTGACTCTCAGAGGAAATCCTGGGAACAATTTCTCTTTTCTCCTGCAGGCAACTTTTTTTGGTGGAACTTAGAGGACCGGTGCTATTCTTGAAGCTCCTTTTTGGCTGAAATTGGCTAACAAGTTTAATCATAAGGGTGACAAAGAGGGTAGTCCAGAAGATCCCATGGAAGTTCCATAAGAAACAGGTCTAAAACATACCTAAAATTAGGTGGAGTGTGATGTGTTAGAAAGCAGGGCAGGTTTACAAGACAGAGACAGAGCATGTGCAGCAGCACATGCCCCTCTCCCAGGGGCATCCTTCAGGACCGCCCTCACAGCCAAATAGCCTATTCCAGCCCTCAGTTAGAAGCTCTTCCCACTGTTTGTGATGGGCCTGTACTGAAGCATAAAGACCCAGGCAGCGCTGAATCATGCATTTGCCACCTCCCACCATCACTAATGCACCACACACCACTTAGGAACGAAGGTTTGGGGTTTCTAGAAATAGAGTGAAATAAAATATCATGTCATCTGCCTGAAGATTCAGCAGCCCACGTGTTCTCCCACACACGCTGCTACGAAGGTACCATACCAGTGCTTTGGGCAGTCCTCAGGCTGTTCCTTCAGTAGCAGATTAGATTCAAGCTCCAAATCCTGAGCACAAGTGTGCTTCAGAGACAGGCACTCACATCAGCAACATTTATCAGTGGTCATTTCTGTATCAGGGCAAACCCTGCAGGAGATCAAGACAGAGGAGTGTCACCAGCAATGTTACAAGTACAGCTTCTTTTTTCTCTCACAGGAATGGGATGATCTTGCTGTAACCAAGCCTGAATTCAAGCCCTTCTTCTCAATATACCCCACCCCATCACTGCAAAACACAAAAGCTGATAAATAAAATTCCTAATGTATCCTAGTAGAGAGAAGAGTTTCTTCAGAAAGTGTCTATTTATATAATCTCTGCAGTGCTCAGATACCATGGAAATTAGTAAAGAATAATATCATAGTGAGCCTGCTGCACTGCAGCTTTATGTATCATTTACTGTTGCCAAGATTAAAACTCTTGGGTTTCTGCCCCCAGGCTTGCCCCAGTAAGCTGACATATTTTGGGATCATTTTGCATTTTCCACAGATTTCACCGTATTATTTCTAACCATCTTTCCTTTCCCTGAACCTACAGGTCCTCCCTGTCCAGTACTCTCCAGGAACAGCATCCAGGTAATGCCTAGTCCCTCATTTGGTTCCTGCATGGGGATTTTTCTGAATATAGATTGCAGACTATTTAACATTGCATATCTCATCATTGCTTCCCAATTCCCTTCTGCTCTCCACTGATACCTTGCTGCCAATTATCCTTTATTAGCAGCACCTTGGGCACTTTTAAAAATGGCTAAGTCTATGTCAGAACCAACGCAATTTGCATCATCTTTGATGAACTCTTTTTAAATGTTTTACTGAGGCCCAAATATATTCCACCTTATCACATGCTCCTTGAATCTACTAAGCTTGCAATTCTACATGGTAGATTCATTTAAAATTCATTTTGCTGAGGCATATGTACATTTGCTAGACTGCTTATCCTATATTCTGAGGAAACTGCCTTTTAGGCAAGCTTCTCTTGCTGGGAAGTCTGAAGACCGAAGTCCAAAAGCGTTTAGTTCACATCCAGCCCCTGCATTGGTTCATTCATTAGAAGCGATTTCATCTCAGTCTCCAACTTCATGCTGCCTTCTGATGGATCACAGACATGCGTGTTAGAGACTCCTGTTTTCTGCTCCTGTTCTGTGATCAGTCAATCCTGATTGCAAGCTCCCAGCCCCAATACTCCCCTTGTCAGAGTCCTGCAGGAATATCTGGTTTCTTCCCAGCCCTGACAACCGCTGTGGAGCTCAAGTCAGGCAGATGGGCAGCATCCAGAGGACCTGCCAGACTAGACAACAGATTTACATGGATGGTTTTCTAACATATTCATCTGATGCCAAAGAAGTCGTGCATTGTTTTCTTTAAGCACTTGAGATATTAGGAAAAAGCTTTGGACTGTCTAAAAATACGGGCAAAATATGAATTACTCAGCCTTGCTGAAGATTTTAATTTGGGTTTTTTTCCTCTGTTTTTTTTTATCTGTTATTCAGGGAGTAGCCCAATTTAAAAACCTCTCCAGATGAAAAGAAATACCAGAACAGACAGGAATAATGGATGACTTAGGCTATATAAACAGCGTGTTATCAAAACACATGGCAGGTCCTAGCCCAGGGGCTGCTGGCCATGAGTACCTGCATGTCGAAGTGGCAGATGCACACCCCACAAGGTGAGAGGTATTTGCTTGCCTTGCACTTCCCTCACCTTGCAGATTCCTAATCAACATCATTCTGTTTGATCCCTGACCCTTGTAATCTATTCCAAGTGCCAGTATCCACATTTGCAGGTTTTCCTGAAGCAGGTATCTCTGTACCATGCGAGGTCATGGTTTGTCAAGAATGCGGGTATCCCAGTTGGGAAGCAATAGAAAGACTGAGAGGGTTGCAGAAGGGAAGGTGTTTTATTGATAGAGAAGAGCAGATCACAAAATACTCAGATTCTGAACACAGTAAGGGTGAACAACCAGTGACAAAAGGAATCTGTCTCCATGTAGACAGCAACTCGTGATGTACCACAGTCAGTCATGGAAGATGACCTTTTAGATACCCCCAAGCCCTCTGTTCTTCCCCTACAGCAATTCAGGGGATTCTGCTTGAATAAGTAGATTCATAGGTAAAGACCAACTGTCTCAACCAGCTCCCGCAGTGAGTGGTTAATAGGAACTCCCAGGAGCTCTCTCGGTCCTGAGAACCCTGGTGCCCTTCACCCCTGCCCCAAGAAACACAGCAGATGCACCACTGCAGGGATGTGTCTTTCAACACACGCCAAAAGCATGTCCTCCAAGTACAATCATCTACTGTGGCTTCTAAAGCAGTAAAAGTGCAAAAGAAGTTTTCATGCTGTAAGCATCTTCAAATGTTAGAGCATTTGGACTATTAACCTTCTTATTTTTGGATGCTGCAAGCATTTAAAGATCTGCCTGGCTAAGCAACCTTTCATTAGCTAATGTAGTTAAGGTAGCTGGAAGTTAGTGGAGGTAGACGAACAAACTAAACAGAATGCAATGAATGACTGCAAAGAAGGTCTTGGCGGACTGCTAAAAACAAAGCAGGTTTATTTTGCAATTTCTCATCAGAACTAACATTGATTACATATGTTTTTTCTTCAAAGGAAGCAAATTTCTCTGTGCTGATATTTTTATAATTTTTTCTTTTTACTGGTGGTTCAAAGAATAATTTCCACCACTCTGCCTGTGAAGCAGGTTTGAAGATTTGTTGTCTCCTAAGCTGTTGATAAAACTTGAATCGCCTACAAACAGAAGACTAAGGCTCAAGGGGTTAATGCTTGTAGCACAGTCAAGTGATGACAGGAAAGACCTGAGAGGGTTTAAATATTTTGAAGAGCAAGGACACAATTAGCAAAATACACCAGGATGGAATTAGCATTCAAGGGTAAAGATAGGAAGGGAAAATGTGGAGTTGGAGGAAGAACTTCTTGGCAGTGAGATATACAAAATTATCTCTCAAAAGTAATGTGACAGAAGCTCTACTGCTAGGTACATTTAAAATTAAGTTGGACAAAGTGATAGTGAGTGAATGAAAGACAACAGTTCTGGTCCAGCAGGAAGGCAAACTCAGGCTATTTTCACCTTCAACTCCTTGGAGCTGGCTGTTAGCATGATTGTTTCCAAGCAGGAAACTAAAAGTCTTCACAGAATTGCAGGTAGCAGAGAGCTATGCCTGTATCTACTACCAGCTCTGGCAATTTTAGGACAGTTTGCCAGACAGATCTATGAAGAACAGGAAAAAACATGAGGACTGAAACTGCTTTTGAACTCTATGCTAAATCCAGAAAAATCAAACACAAACCAAAATTCTGAAATAAAGAATGTGTGAGAGAGAAATTTAAAAGTACTTTTTTACTTTGCCTTGTAAAATAGATGTGTCATCAATATTTTCTGGAGGCAGACTAAATTAGGCAATTTATTACAGGAGATGATGAAAAAAGCTGCACTCTTGTGGCAAGCCAGGAGAGTCAGGGCTGGGCTGTGATGGGTTCTATCACCGATTTCCTGCAAAACCCAAAGTCACCTCCTCTACCTTTCCCAGAGTAACCCTGATAACACGACAGTGGATGGAACTGTTTGCCAAGTTTGCTTCATCTTATGCCTGTTACTCAAATCCCTCTGAACACAAACCTCTCCCATCTGGGCTAAATATTAGTCATGCACAGAAACAGGGACTTCGATTTAGTGTGGTCAGCAAAATCAAAGCCTAGTATAGTGAGAATTTAATGCAATTATTTAAACTCTCGAAGGCTAAAACAGCTCCTTTGCAAAGCTTTTCAGCCAGGTGCTGAGTTTTAGGCAGCCTTAACATGGTGGTGAGCCTAGAAGTTGGGTGGGAGGCAGGGTCAAAGGCAGCTCGCTGCAACTGCTCACTGCAGCATCCGACTGAAGGCATGATGTGATACACTGGGGGTCTGGCTCTGTACCTGTTGCAGGTTTGGTGGATCCCTGATCCTGCATTGCAAGACAGAGACAACAGGAAAAAAGGAAATTGTTGTTGAAAAAGCCTGCCATAACTCCTGAAGACAGTTGCCAGCTTTGAACTGGCACATAACAGAAGTGACCTGCTCATTTCATGCATTTCCTTCAACAATAGCTCAGAACTACAAGGCCCAGCTGTGCAAATTAGGCAATCCATTTACTGTCTATTTCTGCTAATACTGGGACTTGCATATGGGTAGTGCATGATGGGAGGGAAAAGACAGCAAGTTGAATTTGTGCTGCTGCTGATGCCTGAGATGCCAATGACTGTTATCTCAGGAGGAGCATTGTTTAGGTACTAGTCTGGGTCTTGAGATCTTGGCCAGAGTCATCCCAAAGCTGCAGGATAACTTTAATCAGCAGTAGCTCCCAGGGGCCAGCCAGGCTGACAGCATCACTGGCTTTACAGGGAAAGGACTGGCAAAATGGAAGTATATTTTATGCTTGACAAATGATAACTATTAG
The DNA here is from genome assembly GCA_013399195.1 of Dicrurus megarhynchus. NCBI lineage: Eukaryota > Metazoa > Chordata > Aves > Passeriformes > Dicruridae > Dicrurus > Dicrurus megarhynchus. The sequence goes on along the minus strand of VXAD01003680.1, from coordinate 951,409 downwards.
CAGTTATTGTCATCACTTTTTCCTCAATCCACACTTCCAAGTCTCAGGCTCACACTGCAATCTGGTTAATGCTCAGAAGGGAGAACCAGTCACACACGCACACACTCCTGTGTATTTTTCTGGGAAAAATCGCACAGTTGTAACAGGGAAAATGGGACAAAACTGAAACATTTCTCAGCTACAAGCCCTGGCCAAGCAGGGAAAACTGTGAAATTACGGGACAGTTTTCAGGCAGAAAGGACAGACCCTAGTTTCATGCTTCATTCAAAACTAGGTTACAAAGAGCCTTGGAGAGCACACTGTAGGCAACAGTCTTAAAGAGAGTTCAGAGGATGAGAAAACAGAACAACAAAAATTCACCATAAACACCCTTCATTTCAATTTCCTGAAGTTTCACAAAACCATGCATGAGGAAACCTGGTTTATGTGGTAAAGGCAACTTTGTCCATACATCTGTGCTTGTTCTGGAAAACCATCTGGAAGTAGCTGGTACTATGTTTTCCACTTGGCTTTCATGGCCAAAAGATTAGAATTACATATTTGTCATATATATTGGCATTCTTATTACCTCTGCAATTAATCTCATTACCTCTCCTGGCTAAGCAATTGCTTTCTGAAGCAGCTGACTGTACCCAATTAAGGAATAAGCTGTGTATATGAAATCACACATTCTCTCAGGAAAGGGGATTTTAAACTAAAGTTTATATTAAGTGAGGTTGGAAGGAAATCCATCCTGGCTTTTATCTTAATGGTCTTTTGAATGTCACCTTTCCATTTAGATCCTCTTGTGATAATCAGGGGCTTCCCACTGACACACAAAGGCTTTGGCAGCTCTTTTCATAATACCTGTCCCTTCAGGCAGCGCTCTAATTCAGGGAGTTTTAGTGTCTATGCAAAGAAAAGCAGCGCTTATTAAAAAGAGCACACAAACTTCATCCACTCTGAGCCTTGTACATTAACCCCTGGTGAAAAAGATTTCCAGTTCCTCTTCATGGAAGTGGAACCTCATGAATACAGAAAACCCAGCGGACCCTGTTATTCATGCCACATCCCCTAGCCATCCTCTAGGACAATAGAAAGCTTCAATTAGGAACAAAATTAATTAATAAAATATCAGACAGTAAAATGATCAGACATTCTATATCTATGCGAGAATTATTAATGAAGCACAAAGAATTTCAGAGTCACAGAATGGGTCAGGTTGCAAGGGACCACAGTGGATCATTTTGTCCAACCTTACTGCTCAAGCAGGGTCATCCTAGAGCACATGGCACAGGATTGCATCCAGGTAGTTCTTGAATATCTCCAGTGAGGGAGACTCCACAACCTCTGGCAACTGGTCCAGTGCACACTTACCCACACAGTAAAGAATTTTTTCCTTCTGTTCCTCTGGAACTTCCAGTGCATCAGTTTCTGCCCATTGCCTCTTGTCCTATTGCTTTGGCACCCCAGAGAAGAGCCTGGCTCCATCCTCTGACACCCTCTCTTCAATACTTAAATACATTGATGAGGTCCCCTCTCAGTTGCCTCTTTTCCAGGCTGAACAGGCCCAGCTCCCTCAGTCTTTCCTCATAAGAGAGATGTTCCAGTCTCCTCTTGATCTCTGTAGCCCTTTGCTGGACTCGCTCCAGGAGATCCATGTCCATCTAGTCCTGAGGAGCCCTGAACTGGACAGAGCACTTCAGATGTGGCCTCAACAGGGCTGAGAGGAGGGGCAGGATCACCTCTCTCAACCTGCTGCCAATGCTCTTCCTTATGCACCCCAGGATCCCATTGACCTTCTTGGCCACAAGGGCACTGCTGGCTCATGGACAGTTTGTTGTCCACCAGCACCCCCAGATCATTCTCCACAGAGCAGCTTTCCAGCAGGTCAGCCCCCAGCCTGTGCTGATGCCTGGCATTATTCTTCCCCAGGTGCAGGACCCTGCATTTGCTTTTGTGGAATTTCAGAAGGTTCCTCTCTGCCCATCTCTCTAACTTGTCAAAGTCCTTCCGAAGGGCAACACAGCCCTCTGGGGTATTGGCCACTCCTCACAGTTTTGTGTCATCAGCAGACTTGCTGAGAAGGCATCTGCTCCTTCATCCAAGTCACTGATGAAAAAGTTAAACAACACTTGGTGCAGTATAGAACCCTGGGGGACACCACTAGGGACAGGCCTCCCACCAGACCCTGTACCACTGTCACAACCCTCTGGGATCTGCCATTCAGCCAGGTCTCAGTCCACCGCAATATCCACACATCCAGTCCACACTTCCTGACTTTGCCTATGAGGATGCTCTGAGAGACAGCATCAAAAGCGTTGCTCAGGTTGAGGTAGACAATACCCACTGCTCTCCCCTCATTCATCCAGGTGGTTGGTTGATTGTAGAAGGCAATCAGGTTGGTCAAGCATCACTTACCTTTAGTTGAATCCATGCTGACTACTGATCACCTTCTTGTCATCCACGTGGATAGAGATGGCCTCCAGAATGAGGTATTCTTTCCCTTTCCAGGGACTAAGGTGAGGCTGGATGGCCAGTTTCCTGGGTTCCTCTTACCCTTTTTGAAGGCTGAAGTGACACTCACTTTCTTCCAGTCCTTCAGGCACCTCTCCTGATTGCCACAAAGATAATGGTGAGTGGCCCAGCATTGTATCTGCCAGTTCTCTCAGAACTTGTGGATGCATCCTGTCTGGGCCCACAGACTTGTGGATGTCCTCTAGCCCAATCCTCTTCAACCAAGGGAAAGTCTTCCAACATTCCCTTACCCTGGGCCCCCAGGTCAGGGGTTCCTGATGGCTGGTCTTGTCAGTGAAGACCGATGCGAAGAAGGCATTCAGTGCCTGTGTTATCACTGCCCACCCTTCATTTACCAACAGGCCCATGTTATCCTTAGTTTTCCTTTTGTTATTGATGTACCTTTCCTGTTGTCCTTGACATCCATGGTTGCAATTAATTCCAGATGGACCTCGGCCATCTTTGTCTTATTTCTACTTATTCTGGCAGCCTTTGTATATTCATTCCAAGTGGCCTGACCTATTTATTTTCATCTAGAAGGGTGTATCCATTATGGTTGCATAGCATTACCAGTCCTGTCTGAAATAACCTCTCTGGACCTTTAAAAATTCTGCATTCAAGCTCTTCTTGAAGGTAATTTTCTTCCTGTTCCTCCTACAAAGACAAAACAGCAGGTACTGCCTTTTTTAATAGATGCATTTTAATATGTCTGCTACAAGATCCATTAAAAATGCACCCTCACTGGTAGTAACAGAACTTTTTCTTCATCCTGTCTTAACACTCCTCTACACCATCACCTCCTTCTATGACTTCTGAAAAATACAGCAAGCAAGCAATGGAGGGCAGGCAGTAAAGCTTTTTACACTCCTTATCCAACTTTCTGCCATTACAAAAACAAGTCTCTAGGGATGAGTGCTTACTGCAAAGAGGGCAACAAGGCAAAGGACAAAACACACATGTTATTCCTTTAAGCAATGGTGTGGTTAGGATGGCTTCCCGCTATTTCTCTTCACAGCATCACCTCAGAGTTATTGCTTTGATCACTGGGTGCTGTGGGCAGTTAATCTATCAGAGGCTTATTTTGGCAGCACTTTGAAGCACACAGCATTTGCAGGGCCCCTCACCCAGCATAAATGGATGTAGCTCTGCTGCAATGTGATGGTCTGGCCTAACACAAATGAAAAACTAAGCATAGCTGCATGTTGAATGGAAAGATCAAGCTGAATTGCAATGTAATCCTCCTCTAATACTGATGTGGAGGCACAGTCCCAGCTTCACAGGGTACAGACAACCAAGAGCACAGAGTTGCTGATTAAACAAATAAACCAGCTCTGATGAGCAGAGAAACGCTGAACTCTTCCATCAGCAGTTCACTGAAGCAAGCTCTCAGCACACAAATAAACAGATGCCAGGTGCCCCCCAGAGTAGTGCAATGATATGAAGAAAAATTCAAGTGATGGATGGATATCTAAAGCCGTTAAAAAAAGAAAAAAAAAATATATATTTCCTTGCACCACTTTAGAGCAATAAAGGAAGTATATCTGACACAAAAACTGGCCAGCAACACCGGAATGCTGCACTTCTGCCTGCTTCCTGCCCATTTTAGTTCATCACCAAGATTGTCATGAAGGTCAATGCATTTTAATAATGTCATCCAGACAACAAACAGTTTCCAAATTGCAGTAATTGCTTTGTAAAAACTCAGGATAGAATTCCCATCCATTCACAAATTTGTCATTTTGTGGGAGAACCGTAAATTGTGTGAGAGGCTTGATGATAAGCTTATGATGAAAACTCACTAGACGCAACCTTCATTGCTTTTTGCAAGGAGAGCAGAGCATTTCCTGCTATTCCTGTACAAAAGAACGCATGGGGTGAAGCTGGCCCTGCAGCACGACAGCCCTGCACTGCTGCTTTCACCTGGTGCCCGGCAGCCCTTGGGTTGCCTCATCCTGGGCTGTGCCAGTGCAGCTCCAGATTACCTCTGCAGCTCCAGTGGGTTTCCTGGGTGGAGCAATGAATATATGGGCTCCAATCTTGCCCTTCTCACTGCACCTTGTGGCATAAATTATGCCAGCATGATACCATCACTTCCTATCTATTTGTGCCATGTCCTTTCCCAAAAGATTTATTGCCAAATGCTTTCCTTTTTTCTTGGTATTAACATGCTGTAAACTTTAATTTATCAGAAACTGTCACCAGCATTTGATCCAGCCCTTAGCAGCAGTGTCTCTCTAAGAGACCTGCACTGCACATCAGCCTGACAAGTTACTCTTGGGGGTTTTCGAAAGGATTTTCATATGATTTGAGATATGAATCACGCAGGTATGTGTGGTTACATCATTATGTCACCCACAAGTGGCATAAGTATTTCAGTTACCAGTGAGAAGAAGCACAATCTCAGTTAGCAAACCCAGGAATTTTACAGGTGGAAATAAATCATCCCTTTCCAACCTCAGCTCTCAAGAGAGCACAGCTGTGAAACGACACCTTCAGCATTTATCCACATGGAAGACATTAGCCTAACTTTCCAAATAAGCTGTCACCATGGAGCAAGGGAAAGAAGAACCTCTTACACCCAGTCTGACAGACATACAGATTTACTCATTAGAGGTGTTCATACCTGACATGTCCGCGTGGCCTCTGTTTTTCTTACTCATTGGCATTTTGTTTTAGTACAAAACACAACAACAAGGATAAAAGATCTTTTAAAAGACCCTGATATCTGGAATAAAGACATTCGAATAGGTTTAAATCTTCCCATCAAATGAAACAAATGCATGCTCGCGTAAGTCTTGTTTACAGCCCAGTCTGAGGGAATGGAGTCCTTATTCTTTTCACGTACAGCTTGCATTATGCTTACATCATGTTTGAGTTTGCCTTATGAAGCCTAATTACTTCACCTATAAGGTATTAGATACAGTATTTAATTTAAATTGACAAAATGCATATAAATTATTTACAAATCCTAATACAACTACCTTCTCCATTAGCAGAACAGTATAAGCATCCTCATGCACAAGAAGCACATTTTTTCCAACCTTTGCCTTGTGATGTAAGCACTTTATGCAAAATGTATGCACATATAGGTATGCATGCAGATGTATATACAGATGCAGCATCGCTGACACAGGTTAGTTAACAGAGGTGCATGCATCTGAAAATTGCACAGGAATGAACTGACAGCTTTCTGTGTTGCCATAATTCTTTCTCCTACCATGTGTCTTGTGGGACTCTTAATGAAGCAAAGATCTAATGGGGAAAAAAATCCCCAAAACATCTCTAACTGTATCATTAAAAATGTGATGTCTCGGTGCACAGACAACATGTAGAATCCAGTCCTGACAGCTATTCAGCCTGGACTAACACCATGTGCCTTGCAAAACCAGCTGTGTTACCCAGAAGCCAAAAGCCCCTTCTCTAAGAGAATGAGATGTTGGAAGATGGCCATGGGAACCATTCTCATCTCCCTCCCTGCTTATGGCTGTCAAGATGCAGGTGGGTCCCTCAAATTGGCTTGCAGAGAGCTGCTGGGCAAGGCTCTGACTGATAAAGTTACTCAGGTTTACATGCTTTCTGTTCAGCATTGAGCTCATGGTGGGTTGGGGTTTGAGCTACTGGTGCTCTGCTGCTCCAGAAAGAGGAGAAAGCTTTAACAATTGCTCTAGGAAGCCCCCAGTTTTCCCTCCAGCCTATACAGCATTTGCTTTAGACAGGAGGCTTCCCTACCCTCAGGAAGCACATTTGGTTTTGTAGGAGACCATAATTTTTCTGACATATGCAAAAAAAAGCAGGGAAATAGTCAACAAGCTCAGTCTACCTAAGTGGAACTGTGTGGGGCAGGTGAGGGCTTCTTCATCCTTCCACAGCACAGCTGGGAGCTTCTCAAAGAGAGAAATCACAAGAAAGGTGTGTACTGAAAGAGGAGGCAGCCTGAGCATGGAGGCTGCCATGAGACTGAACACCTATCCTTCTATCCAGCTTAGTTAAAACTCATTTACAAGCCATCAAATAAAAAAGGGAAAGTATGTTACAGCACTACACTAAGGAAATATTGGTTATATTCCAGAAGTGCTAAAGGGTCGTAGCAGCAAAGTACACAGAGCTCAGCAAATGCATACTCAACTAAATTGCATCTGCGGGAAGGTAAAGAGGATGATGCCTGAGGGGCAGGATGCTGTCCAGAGGGACCTGGATAAGCTCAAGAGGTGGGACCATGTCAACCTCATGAGCTTCAATGAGGCTGAATAATAAGGTTAAGTGCAAGGTTGTGCACTTGGACTGGGGTGACCCCCAGTATCGACACAGACTGGGACGTGAAGGGTTTGAGAGCAGCCCTGTGGAGGAGGACTTTGGGGTGCTGGTGGAAGAAAAGCTGGACATAATGGACAATAGTGTGTCCAGTAGGACCAGCGCAGTGATCATCCTCCTGTACTTGGCACTGGTGAGGCTGCATCTCAAATCCTGTGTTCAGTTCTGGGCCCCTTCCAACAAGAAAGACATTGAGGTGCTGGAGTGTGGAGAAGACACACCTGCAGTGCTTGCATCCAGCTCTGGGGTCCCCAGCACAGGAAGGACATGGACGTGTTGGAATAGGTTCAGAAGAGGGCCACAAAAATGATCAAAGGGATGGAGCACTTCTCCTATGAGGAAAACCTGAAGAAGGCTCTAGGGAGACCTCATTGCCTTTCAGTACTTGAATGGGGCTTACAAAAAAGATGGGGACATGATTTACACTAAAGCCTGTACCAACAGGACAAGGACTAAAGGTTTTAAATGTAAGGAGTGTAGATTTAGGCTAGATATAACGAAGAAGTTTTTTACAATGAGGGTGGTAAGACACAGGAAGAGGATGCCCAGAAACATCGTAGATGTCCTATCCCTGGAAATATTCAGTCAGGTTGGACAGGTGTCTGAGCAATCTGATCAAGCTGATGTTCCTGCTTATTTCTGGGGGGGCTGGACTAGATAACCTTTAAAGGTCTCTTCCAACCCAAACTATTCTGTGATTCTATGACTTTGCTCTGCTTATCCCCCACCACTGACTGCAGAGGGACCCTGCACAACTATGGATCACTGCTCACTGCAGCAATCTAGTGGCTCATGCTGAGCTTTGAGATTCACTGTGTAAGCAGATAACCAGAGGCTGCTACCCAGAAAAAAGGTGCTGGTGCCTGTGGTGTGCAGGGGAAGATGCTTCCCTCTCATGTCACTGGGGAAGAGGCACAGCCTGCACTATTCAGTGCAGTCACAGGATTTTCTCCAGGTTTGGGTTTTGAAAGCCTTCTGTTGCTGTCCCTTCCTTGGGGAGGGAGGGGGCATTCAGGGAGAAACAACCTCCTGGTGAGCAGGTTTATCTGCTCTTCACCAGTGCCTGGTGAGTGTCTATCCTGCTGCACCAGGGCTGCACACAGAAGCCCTGTGGGCAAATAGTTCTCTCACCCAGAACAGGCCATGGTAAGCAGGGCAGTTCATTCTACAGGCACTTCATTTCGTGCAGAAGAGAGTTTGTGTATTGTAGCTTGGACAGTTAATTAAGAACTGAGAGCACTTTTCCTGGGGCCATGTTCTTGTTCCTTAGAAAGGGTGGTTGATATTATTTATGGCTTGCATTGATCTAACAGCTTGCTGCCAAGGAGAGGAGTCCCACTTTTCCCTCCCTGCATTGACACCAGCCCTGGCAGCCCTCTGAGCTGGCTCTGCTCCCTGAACTGGCAGAGGCAACCTCCTTAAGTCCCAGGGGAGCAGAAACTGGGAGCAAGGGAGTCCCTTGACTGGGAGCCATGGCAGAGGGAAGGGAGCAGAGAGCTGTTGGATCACATCAGCTCCAAGGGGCAAATTTCCTTTTGGTGCTAAACAGAGGTGAGATGAAACCTGATCTGGCTTCTTGGCATACACAAATAACAATAAAACTGTTTATGGCATTATTGTCCTGCAGGACACCTGCCTCATTCTCGAGGCAGAATGGGCCATCCAAAACTCTGTTTCATTCACTGCACAACATGAAGCATGTTAGGCAAGAAACATGGGCCAAAGAGACATATAATTAAGTAATGAACCACCATTGTAACAAAGAGGCACCAATTGTTGAAGCTGAGGAGGAAAGCTCAACTTTATTTCTGCAAGTGCTGGAACTTGGAGTGCTTCCATTGGGAAGTATGTCTTTTTGCATGTAGCTCCTAGTGTAATTTTGGTTTTAATATGAAAAACTGCCTCAAACAGAATGATTTACCAAACCAAACTGATGCCCAGCTGTGCACAAGTTTACATGAGGGTGCATCGCCATGGCCCCCTCTGTCTGATAAACAGTCGGGTGTTTCAGCTAATTGCTCTTGTGCTGCCTGCACCACTTTAGGGCCAAGGAGTGTTGCCAGCACCTCCTGTAGCTCTGGTTAATGGGTATGAACTTCTTCACATGTGTCAACTCAGCATCTTGGCACAGGTTTTGAGGACTGAGACTTTGAACTGAAGCACTTGTAGTGACCAGTAGTATCATGTAAGTACTTTTGTGGATCCGATCTCAGTTACTGTTCCTATTTTTATGACCTAGAAAATGTGAATTTTGTGCATACACAGCATCACCGAGTATCAAGGTTTATTGTTTTTTTCTGAATATTTGCTAATTTTCTTAAATCTCTTGCCTGTCAAGAACGGGAACATCTTAAATTCCATCAAAACCAAGAAAGTGTGGATTATTCTAAACCTAACTTGGTTTAGTTGTAAAGAAAAACTCGTAGCTGGGGTGCAGCCTGTGGGTGCAGTAGCAGAAGGCACCACCCCCAGTGCTTGCTCTCCCTCTTCAGCCACTTGCCTCAGTACAAAATAACACAAAGTGGTTTTAACACCTCTGCACAAATCCAGGATTTACAGGCAGGAACTCGGCCCATGACACGAAGTACAGATTAACGCAGGCACATTGTGGCATGACAGTGCCAGGCAGAAAGTGGGTGTTCAGAGAGAATGAATGGCTCCCAGCCAGGCACCTGTTCCACACCCCTGCCCCGAGGAATCGTCCTTCTGGAAGGCCCCGCAGCCCCACCAGCCGGGCAGGACGTGCAGGCTCTGGGGGTGTGATGAGCTGGGCACCAGACAGCTGCTATAGGCACCAGCAGGTTGCGCCCCGGGCGATGCCCCAGGCAGCTGCAGCAGGTCCGTGCAGGGGTGCAGGGGAGCCTGGGGTGCACTAATGCACCAGCGCATGCCTTCGCTGGGGGTGCTGCTGCAGAGGCTGCGAGCAGCCTTCCAGCTTCATCCCGTCACCAGGGACTACGCGGCTGCCAGAAAGCTTTAAGCCTGATGCTATATAAAAATCCTGACAGGCATCACCTGTACTTTGGTGCAGCTTGTACGTAGAAAAGCTGGGTAACATGGAATCGTGGCTTTGCTTGTGATCCTGATTTCTTGCTGCAGCAATGCTGTGACTTGAGTCTGGGGGCAGCAGTTAGAGGCTCTCTGAGAGCATGCTGCCTGCTCCTGAAGTCTCTGCCTACACCTCCTTGGCTGTGCTGGCTTCCAACCAGCAAGGACAATACATGTCACTGGTTTTTAACACAGATGGAGTATTTATAGTTTACGGCTTTTGTATTCTCTTCCATAGCTTAATTAGCAATATAATTTCCTGTAGCTCTCCCTGTACTTGTGGGAACGGAGGAGAATGGCAATTACTGTGGAAAGCCAGGGGCAGCGGGGGGAGAGGAAGAAAAACAGAGACACACACATACAGCCAGTTCTTTGCAAGTGGAATAACACGGAGATGGCTCTGAGCTGCTGCCAGCTAAGGGGACTGTCTGCAGCGGGTTTATGAGGGAGTAATGACTCATTTCGACTTCAGGAAGGTTCCCGTATTGCATAGGAAGAAATCTCATACATATTGAAATAAACTAGCTTGAGTCTACATTACCAACACAGCCTGCATTAGCAATACTTTCACATTTGAAGAGAAAGGATCCAAACAATACTATAAAGGAAATCTGAACAGCTGTCAATGCCCTAAAATAATCATGTTACCATAAGTGTTCAAAGGCCATATTGTCTAAGGAGCTGTACAAACATAAAAAACCAGATTTGTGTGCTGAATGTTGCCTATGGCAAAGTACAATAAGGGAAGTGAAGGAAAAAATGAGAAGCAGTGATACAGGGAAGGAGGTCCAGAGCAAAGAGTTCATGAGACACAGTGCTTCTGTGGTGAAAACAGCCTAAGCATCTCCCCTTCCCCTGGGCAGGTATTTCTCACAGAAAACCCTTCTGCTGTCTCCAGCCCTGTCACAGGCAACCTGACTTATGCTGGCACATGGCATGTTTATATCACTCCAAAGGCTTTTCTCCTGACCCCTGTGAAATACATGGGCTGCAAAGAGGCCTCCACCTGAGAGCTGTGGCTCTGTATGGAAAAGCACGACAACTGCAGTTTGGATTTTCCTTGGGCATGGCAGTGCTCATGGAGCTGGGCTGCTTTCCTGGCTGGCTTCTAGCTCAGTGTTGACTGAGTTAATTCATAAATCCTGCCTCCCCCCAAAAATGAGAAAAATCTGAAGCTTCCATCGACATCAGTATTAGAAAAACCTTTATAGCACGACATATTTATATATATGTGAATTGCCTCCCACAACACTTCTCTCTCATGAGGTGGATAAAACTGTTTTCATCTGTGAGAAGGAATGAAAAGGGAGGTGGAAACAATTAAAATTAACCAAAAGTCACCATAGCAGCAGAGTTTTGACAGCAATCCTGCACCCTGTGCCTTGCTGCTCAGCTTCAACCTCTGCACAGACACCTTCTCCCACAGTATCCTTGGTCCCTGCTACAGCAGCTGCCAGCTGAGTTAGAATTCATATTTTAAGCAGTTCTTGCTCAAGCAATTATGTATTTTACATGACTGTTTTGGAATTATGTGCACAACGAAGGCACAGCTCCCTTCACTGCTGCCCTTCACATCCTCCCAAGTGTCATTTAGAGCTGGGAGGAAAACATTTAGAGAACAGTTTAGGAAAGGTGAGCCATCTGCATGTTTATGAAAGAAAGAGAGAGAGAGAGACCTGGTAAAGCTATGCTTGTCCCCAGGCATTGTTTGTAAAACATTTTCAGGATGAAAATGAAAAGGCAGTTACAGCGCAGGTGTGAGTGCCCTGTAGGAAATCTCCAAGCTGGGCTCAGGCAGGAACACTGAGCTACAGCTACAGTTTTCTTCCAGCTTCCTGCTCATGCAACCCACGTGCTTTGTGCCTACATCTCTGTGTGATGCCTGGTTTGCTGCAGACATCCCAGGTCACAGCTCTGTTAGGCAGCCTTTGTTTCAGAAGTAAGTGTCTGTATAGACACATATGCACACAGTTATACAGAACAGTGGGTCCTGGGAGCACTTTAGCAAACCTGGGACTGCCCCTGCACTACTCTGAAAGGTCCAGAGACAAACCGCAACGCTTAATGATTGCTCACCCTGCCTCAAATGCCTTCTGCAGCTGGGCAAGCAAAGGCTCTCAGTTTGAACATGCTGCACAGTTTATGCTTTGCATGGTGTATGTAAACTCCCTCTCCTTGTCCTCTATCCCCCCACCCCTGACCATGGAAACACCTCAGCCAGTGACACACTAAAGCTAGAGGCACTTTCCCAAGGCACAGACAGGGACAGATGCACCTTGGGCATTTGGGTGCACATCAGGCATGGAGATGGCACTTGGGCATCTTTAAGCAGCAGCACTTCAGGCTGCAGGTGCCTTTGGCAGGGCAGCTGGACCATGGGCAGCCCACACACCTGGAGGAGGGCAGGAGGTGCTGGGGGCGAGGGTGCTGGGGGCGGGGGGTAGGCGGCGTTTTTGCCTTCCTTCAAGGCGCTCTTTATATAGCTGGTTACATAAGGCTGTGCAATTTGGCTCCTGTTGGGAGAGAAATGCAGGCGTGGGAGTACTGGTATACCAAACCCGACTGTAAAAGTCATCTGTGGGGTTTGGGTTTTTTTCCCTGTCATTCTCTACTAATCTCTAGAACAGCCACTGCTAAATACTTAATAAAAAAGAGAATACCTTAGCAGTAAGTTATGGTGTGCCTCCAAAACCTGAGCTGGCAGCTAGAGGATGATGCCCATACAGTTTTCCAGACATGCCCATGCCAAGAGCTCACAGGGGCAGCACAAGAGCATTCACCTCCTTCCTGCAGTGGGGGTACCAGTGGTGGAAGAGGGTGACAACAAGCTCAGCGGCGCCCATCTACTCCTTCCCCTGAGGAGGTGCAGTAGCCAGGGGTGAGAAAGGCAAGGGGCTGTTCCCCTCCTTCTTTCTCCCCTGGTGCTGACAGTTCCTTGGCCACAGAGAAGGGTGAGTATGGGTTTTGGGGCTTGGAACAGCAGTGGAAAAAGCATCACTTTCCCCAGTGATACTGATACATATTTACGTGGTGTGTTTTGTGCCCAAGACGAGGCTCAGCTCTGCTGTGCCACTGCGCATCACCGCTGCCATCTCCTTCAGGGAACGCGTTTTCCATAATGAAAATCAATTGTGTTGAAAATAGTTAGGGAGCGGTGCAGTGCAACATCACGTACAGATGAACCTGTGATCGCGGCCAGCGCTGCGCTCCGAGCCAGTGACTCATTACACGGGTCACTTGCAGCTCTCGTTACGCACGAGGGGCTGCACAGAACGGGGTGAAGCCGTGCAGTGGCTGGGTGCTCACAGGGATCACCCAGCACACACAGAGGGCTCCAAGGTGCTACAACAGCAAGGCTGAAGTGGCGGCGAGGCTCAGGCAGAGATGTACAGGGCTTTCACCAAATCACCCCTCAGGTGGGTCCCGCTTGGTTGTTTGACATCAGTCTTAGGTGTTGATCAGCTCTGCAGTGGGTAATGCTGTTTCTGATGTCCAGAGCCCCCAGTTTCTCACACCCAGCAGGTACCTCACCTTTCATTGTTAAGAGGGCTTATGACAGAGACACGTTACCAAGGCCCCTAGTGAAAGGAGGAAAAGCAGCAATTTTCAGCTAAAGGAGGATAGGTTTAGAGTAGATATTAGGAAGAAATTCTTCACTATGAGGGTGGTGAGGCACTGGAACAGGTTGCCTACAGAAGTTGAAGATGCCCCATCCCTGGCAGTGTTCAGTGCCAGGCTGGATGGAGCTCTGAGCAACCTGGTCTTATGGAAGGGTGTTGGATTAGATAATCTTTGAAGGTCCCCTCCAACCCAAGCCATCCTATGATGCTACCCCACACAGGTACCCAACCAGCACAAGTTATCCAGGCACAAGCTCCCAGGTGGCACCTAATCCTTACCTGGGTTGGAGGGTTCTTACAACAGATGGAAGACCTGTCCATGCACAGGGTGCCCACTTGACTCAAATATCACCAGTAGATGCACTTTCATATGATGTTAGGGCTGTCTCTTCTCACAGGTGCTGGCTTCCTTGGTCCTAATGCACTCTACATCAGGCCAAACTGAAAAAAAAGATGTCTCAGACCTCAGACGTGGCTCCCTGGGAGCTGGCAGCACGCAAACGGGCTGGCAGGCACTGTGGTCAAGTCTGCTGGTGGGCAGGACAAGCAGAGGGGTCGGGGGAGGTGGATACAGCATGTGCAGCCATGGGGTGGGACAGCAGCAGGCTCCCTGGATGGCAGTGAGCCATACCTTACCCTGGTACTTCCCTGACAGCAACCAAGCTACCTTGAAGTACGAGGCATTTTCCAAATACAACTTTTTTTTTTTTTTTTTTAAATCAAGTAAGGTACCAGGAAAGCAGACCACCCAGGCCACAGCCAAGAATCATTTTCATAGACACAGTGACATAAGACAAGAGTGCTGCAGGAAGCTACAGCCCAGGGGTTTCCAAGCCTTAGGCAAAGGTAAGTGAAGAGCACTAAAACCAGGGTGCAGCAAGGAGGTTACCTTGTTATTCATAGGAAAGATCCAGAGAAGGCAAGAAATAGAAGCTCTGGGTTCTGCCATGGCTGGGAAAGAGAGCTTGGGAGGGATGCCTTTGCAGCTCTAGGGGAGCAAACAAGCCCAGTCTTGCTGTAGATGTACACAACACTGATGCACCAAAACTCTCCATTAGTAGCAAACAACATGAGTGACAAGAAGCGTGAAGCTGTGGCATATAATTGCCCTGAATATATCTGAGCACTGCTTCTTCCAGAGACAGCTGCTGTCTTGTTGCCTGCAGAGGGACAAGCTGCTACTGGTTTTGCTTTCCGCACCTCTGAGTGACAGACAGAACATGCAAATGTGCCAGCAAGGACAGATGCAAAGGACAGTGGCTTTCTACCTCAGAGGATGTCAGGGAGCACAGAGGGCTGACTGCTCAGGGTGCTGCTAAATACGAAGAGTGTTAGAGAGAAAAAGTTAATGTACCACAGCAGTGACAGTGCAGGGGAGGGGGAGCTGGTCTATTCCAAACCTCTGATACTCCCACGGTGAAAGAGGAGGAGGGCTGGAACAGTTCCTGTTGCTGGGGAACATTGCTAAGGTCTCTCTGTCCCTGTCAGCCACTGCTGGGACATGTAAAATGAGCTCTACCAGCAAGGTAAAAATTGTTTTTTACAAAGACAGCGTTGACTTCCTGACAACATTCTCCTGTCTGCCTTTTCTGGCACCTGCATCAGATGGCGCAGGTAGGCTCACAGGAGAGCTTCACAAGTGCCCAGGTCCCAAGCGTTTCTTTCCACAGCTGAAGTAAAAAAGAATTACTGAACTCTGTGCAGGGTCATGGTACACTGCTCTGAGACACCCTGTAATGCCTTCCACACCAGCAGAATGGATCTGCGATCCAAACAAGCAGGACAGGCTACTCAGATCCTCATCAGCTGACATTCCTACTGCAGCTGCAGTATGGATACGTAATTGGGTTACAGGAGTTAGACATGCATTCCCAAGAACCACATGTGGAAACAGCAGCCATTTCCTTCCCAGCATCACAAAGGAGCAAGAACACTCTGCCCTTTAACCAAGGTGTAATTTGTAATTTTGCCTGAGTGCCACAATGCACCATAATACGTACAATACACCAAGAAAAAAGAAAGGGGCCTATTATGACTTTTTTAGTAGTTTCTAAGACTGATGCCTGCTAAATCAGAATTACATTCAAAATTAATTTGCACTTTTGAGGAATTCACCTCCAGTTCAATTTCACATAGGGGAATTACTAGAAAGAGGCTGAAAAATCATATTGGAGCTGCCCACTCCATCTCTTCCAGCTTCTGGAAAGACAAGAGTGGTCTCTTTCCTCATGTGTCTTTTCCCCAACGTCTTTGCCTTCCTTTTTCTTGCTGTTTGTTTCCCTTTTCTTCTT